>JBBBDQ010000830.1:3085000-3279693 GCA_037127315.1 Ascarosepion bandense
TCTAATGAGACTGCTGTGGAATCCGGGTGGAGATCGACACAAAATAATGAACAACAAAACAGATATTTGAAACAGAAAAATAGGTTATATTAAGCGAAAAAATACAAACTGGAACGCAGGTTCTTAGTCCAGGAATACGATGAGTAAGGAATATATATATATATATATATATATATATATATATATATATATATAAATGTAAACTTATCATTATACTCGTTTCGAAAAACCCTCCGAGCACATACGCGGAAGGAAAAAATGGTGATAAAAAAAGAATGAGTTAAACACTTGAACATCAGTCAAAGTATGCAGCCCAAAGAAAAAAACCCGAGACGAGTAACCTAAAACAAAAAGCGCTCCATACGCAAGTAGAGCAAACAAAGTAAATAACTAACCTAGAGAGCCAACGGTCCTACCAAGGTTTCACCAAATTGGATTTTCAGGAAAAGTTGGCTTTCCCTGATGATCTAATTTGGTGAAACCTTGGTAGGTTCATTGGCTCTCTAGGTTAGTTATTTACTATATATATATATATACAAGTCTTTGAAGTGTAGCTGTGCTGGAAATAGTATATCCGGGAATTTAATTCTGGCTCAGTGGTGCTCAGAGCTACTATGACTACAGACGCGGTATTCTCTCGGTAACTTCGGTATCTCTCGGTAACTTACGGATCAGTCACGGTACTCGTGCGGTTCGGGGTTACTCACTATGACAGGAGTATGTGTATACTCAAGTCGAGTGCATTATCATAGAAAAGGGGATATCCCACAGCAGAGACACACTTGCTAACCATTAGGTCACGCCGAGTTGCCCTAACTCCATCTATATAGAGATACATTTATCGGGTACTCCAAGATAGGCAAAACATAATAAGCGCCTTGTTATGGCCGGGGGATAATATGGCTGAAACATAATTGTAGAAACGCTAATAACAACCGATGATTATAGTGTGAATAAATAAAAGCATGGAAAATAAATTGAATAATGCAAATGAAACAGATGAGACTTAATTTGGCGACGCGTTAAGAGTTCAGCGGCGACACTAAAATAGTTGGAAGCTTTTGCCTAAATCTTGATGCACTTATCTAGCGGAGAACAAATTAGAAAATCGTAGAAATTTAAACAATTTAATTTCATGACTCACGTCACTAAACCCAGTCCATTTTTGTATACGTTTGTTTTCACAGCACAAAATTGGCTACATTGAATTTCAAAAGATTTTCCCTCAAGTCTGCCTCTCCTGAGTTTCAATACGCCTAAGCTTTTTAAAAGATCCCGTCTCTCTTGCAGCGACGTCTATCTTTCGACTTGAAATAGACGCCAAATATAAATTTATTTGTAAATGAAGTCACCCACTTTTGCTGGGATATTTACTTAGAAAAAATCCAATATTTGTTTTATTGAAAATGCGCTAATGGAATGCAAAATATCGAAGTCATTTCGAAAAATAAAGTTTGAGGAACTAAGTTATAGAAGACTTTTCCTATAGAACTTAATGCATCATCATTAATGTATCATCATCTAATCAAATTTACAAACAGTATCGCTTTTAGTAACGATATTTTTGCTACATAAATGGCGTCCAATAGAATGTGTTAGCGTTCGAATCAGGATAAAAGCATCCGATTGTTTTTAGAAAATTGATATAATCCCAAAAGTTGTTTCAATAAATGTATCCGTCTTTATTAATTCCCTCTCGTAGTTACTTTCGTTTTAAATATTTCGGTGTTTTATATCGCAACTGAGGGCAGAGGTCGACATGGATGATCCAATGACGACGACCGAAAATAAAGACGTTTCAATCTTATATTTTTTTTATTTTTCTTTCGTTTATAAGGAAGTTTGATAAATATTGTACAACATTAACCGATCTGGTTGACTGGGATAACAAGGGTCAATGTGTATCATGAAAAGACATCTGAACATTCATGCAATATTGACGAACAGACATCACATAACAATCCATTATTCTTTTCTTTGTTTCTAGTGGAATTTTCTTGTCTCTTAATTCTCTACTCAGCTTCTGGAATGCTTCTTTGTTTATGACAATTCTCCTTCGGATCTCAGTGCCGTACCTTCTGTCTTCTGTTAGAACACTTCCCAGGTATTTGTCAGGTACTTACTGGTGAAATACTGGATACCGAGAATTTTCTCTACATCTTTAACGATAGTTCATATGTTCCAGTTCCATTTGAAGTGTTGGTTGAGTTTATGTCACAATAGACCCTCAAAAATGGCAATGAAAAAATAACATAAGATATCTAACAGAACAAATACACTTTAAAAAATGTATAACTTTATTTGTATTCGTGATAGAAATAATCCGTAAAAAAAGATGGATAGAGCTTGTAACTTTGACTGGTGCTAAACAGTTTTTAAATCAGGAATTTCCTAACAGATGGATCGAAATGGGTGGACCATTATATTGGCCTCCACTTTTGCCAGATTTGACTCCATTACATTTTTTATGGGGACATGTGAAAGCATTTGTGTATGCAATCAAACCTAGTTCATTAGAAGATTTGAAAGCTAAAATAACTAATGTGATTTGAGGCATTACTATAAATCAGTTGGCAAATGTTTTCCGTGAACTGTAAAATCGTATTACCCTTTGTATTGCTAAGGATGGAGGACATGTGGAAAATTAAATAAAATTTCAATACAACCTTCTTTCTAATCCTTTTTACAATTTATTTTTATCGCAAATACAAATGAAGTTATACACTTTTTAAAGTGCACACGAACTTTATGGACACCCTTTAAAAAGTCACTGTAGCTTCAAAAAATTAATAATGTTTAGAGTAGAAATATTTAACCAATATTACTGAGATCAGATGGTTCTATCGTACAGCAGCAATCATGTTCACAATTCGATCCAAATATAAGCCTGATGGTTGGTTTTCTTTAAGACTCTTCTACACGAACCATACAAGAGGTTTCAAGTCAGAAGAGAAAAGACGTCTCATGTTGAGATTGACATAGTCATAAAAATGTTCCACTAACCATTCCAGTGGCATGGGGGTGATATAGGAGGGAACAAAATCAGGCTGGAATAGATATCCACTCAATCCATGATTTGACCACCGTGTCCCGTACCATAAAATTAGCGGTGTCAATGACCTTCAAGTGCTTCAGAAAGATATACAATGGCATCATATAACTGCTGATGATCACTTTCCACCAAGCATGGTGTAATTATTACTGTTAATTTCAGGGCACTATGTGTAATTATATTTGTCGCTAGTGACGAGGGCACAAGCCTCTTTTATTTCCTGTGTTAGATTGTTAACTGCAATGTTAATGCTCTCGATACATATGAAATAGAAATAAAGTTTAAATTAACGTTTTTGATGGTGGAGGTTTTTATGTTAAAGTCCCTGTAACCTCTCTGAAGGTGGCTCATGTGAGCCGAAAGCTTAGAACCAACTTAATAAAAAATTATCCAAATTTTAGAGAATTTTTGTCTTTATTTTCACCGGAAATTAAAGCTAAAATACGATGTTTAGAACGGCTCATGATTAATCATTGTTTCTTCTATTTAACAGTATATGATTAGAAAATTATCTGCTGCCTCGATACACACACACACACACACACACACACACACACACACACACACACACACACACATATATATATATATATATATATTTTTTTTTTTTTTTATAAGCGTTTCACCCCCAGCAAGGCATGTCACTGCCACTACTGTGCAGGGGGCTACGTAGAGTGGAGAAAGACTGATTAAATATAGGAAATGACTGAGGGTGGGTGATAGGCGGGTAAGGATACCGAGAATGAGGGTTGGGTAGATGAGAGTGTTGTGAGAATAGTTGGGAGTTAGTGTGATAGGAGGTGTCTATTGACCCTACATTTAAACACCTGGAGATTGTAACTGTCGGGAAAGCAGACTTGTGGAAGGGAGTTTCACAGGCGGGAAGCGCGAGAAAAGAAGCTGTTGGAGTAGAATTTACGGTTACATCTTATTTGTTTAACTGTAAAAGGGTGGGACCTAGTTGCTAATCTAGTATCTCGTGTAAATTTCTGCTTAGGCGGCACCAGTGATCTAAGCTCATCGGAGCAGAAGCCATGAAAGTACTTGTAGAAGAGAAAGAGAGAGAGAGAGAAATAGAGAGAGAGAGAGTGAAAGAGAGAAATTAATATACAGATGAATATGAATATATTTTTATTATTGTAAACGATATACTTTGTGGGTACATGAATTTGTGTAGACATGCAGTTTTTATAAACAGTGAAATTACTGTCTAATAATCTCAAGGATTAAACAAGAAATGGCCTACTAAATGTGACTCTCGACAGAATTGAACCTTTAATCCATTTTTTCCATTAATACACTTTTAAATGTACCTTGCCTATATTCTAAGTGTGTTTTGAAATTTAATCATCATCCTATTCAATATATGTACATAGAATTCTGTATAAGTTACATTCATACACCGAAATATTTTTTTCAAGAAATTATCTTTTAATCTGGCATTATTTCTCATCGCAATATGGTTGTATTTTAGTGGATACACGTGTTTCAGCAGGGGTTCTTGCTTGATTTTTAAACAGTGTTATAATCAACAACAGGCCTAGAGATTGAGAGAGAGAGAGAGAGAGAGAGAACGAGAGAGAAACTTGAAAGACAGAAAGAGAGATAGAAAGAGAAAGTGTGAAGACGAGAAACGTAAAAGAGAGAAAGAGAGTGAGAGTGCGGGAGTGAGAGAGAAAGTGAGATAAATGGAGAGAGAGAGAATGAGAGAGAAAGGGTGAGAGAGAAAGAAGGATAAATCAATAGATCGAGTGAGAGAGATATAGATCGAGAGAGAGAATAACTGAGAGAGAGAAAAAGAGATAAATCGGGAGAGATATATATCGAGAGACAGATCGAGAGAGCGAGAGAGATATAGATCAAAAGAGAAAGAGTGAAAGAGAGATAGAGAAAAATAGATAAATCGAGAGAGATATATATCGAGAGACAAATCGAGAGAGAGAGAGAGAGAGAATGAGAGAGAAAAGGTAAGAGAGAAAGAAGGATAAATCAATAGATCGAGTGAGAGAGATATAGATCTAGAGAGAGAGAGAGAGAGAGAGAGAGTAATTGAGAGAGAAAAAAGAGATATATATCGAGGGAAAGATCGAGAGAACGAGAGGGAGATAGATCAAAAGAGAAAGAGTGAAAGAGAGAGAGAGAGAAAAAAAAGATAAATCGGGAGATATATATATATATCGAGAGACAAATCGAGAGAGAGAGAGAGAGAGAAAGAGAGATATATATCGAGAGGTAGATCAAGAGAGAGAGAAAGAAGTTAGAGAGGAGAAAGAGAGCTACATCGAGAGCGAGAGATATAGATTGAGAGAAAGAAAGAGAAAAAGAGAAAGAGAGATACATAAGGAGACAGATAGATCATAAGAAAGTGAGAGAAAGAGTGAGAAAGAGAGAGATTGAGAGAGAGAAATAGAAATCGATAGAGAGAGATCGAGTGTGAGAAAGAGTGAGCGAGAAAGAGATAGATAGAAGAAAAAGGTGTGCGTATGTACAGCAAAACGTCACCCCATATTCTTGAGCCACTCAAGGTAGGGTGTGTTTTATCTTTAACGCTGATTCAGTTGTGAAGTATTAATGAACGAGGACATGGGAATAACGAGGAAAGATGATGATAGAAATGCTCATGTAACACTTGGCGGCTGTCTCTTTCAAAATGTAGTAGTTCTCTGGTGGATGTCGCCTGAGTGACATTTTTCCTAGGTTCCGAAGGCTTTTCCCCCTTCAAATTTACCCAAAATAGCATTATTTCTGTGCAAATGTGTATATGAACTCGAATCAACAATTAGTTATTGAAGAAACCTACCTTTATTGATCTTAACGACCAGAAAAAATCGAACTTCATCTCGCACTTTTTGTCTCCCGTAACTTTCGGCGAAGGCAACAAATTTCCGCCTATTTACTTTCTGTAATGAAAGTAATACGCGTAGAAAAAAATCGCGTATTACTTTCATTACAGGAAGTAAATAGGCGGAAATTTCAGTAAATGAAGTAAATAGGCCGAAAATAGGCCGAAATTTGTTACCTACGCCGAAAGTCATTCAGCAGTTAATTATATGACTGCGTTAGAGTTATGGGAGACAAAATGAGCGAGATGTAGTTCGATTTTTTTCTGGACGTTCAGATCAATAAAGGTAGGTTTCTTCAACTAATTGATGATTTCAGTTCAGCATACTCATTTGCACAGAAATAATGCTATTTTAGATAAATTTGAAGGGGGAAAAGCCTTCGGGACCTAAAACGAAAATTTACCGGTAGATCGTTACTCTGTAGTTCTGTATGAATATAAGACAGGGTAAGAAGTAAAGTTCATGGGACTAGGCAGGGAAAGATAAGAGTTAAAACTAGATTGAAAAGGTCATAATTATAGAAATTAGGAACACATTCTGTCGGGCCTATGTTAAACAGAATAGCAGAAGAAAAAGCTTCCCGAATGGAACTTATTTCTTGCTATATGGAGATTTAACCTTGTGTAAGTGGGATGGGGGTCTTATTTGTAAAGGTCAGTGGAAGTATATGGAACACGGAAAAAATATGGTTGCCTTAATTCTCTAGAATTGGTATAGTGTGTCCTAGTTGTAAAGGACTGAAGTGGGGGGGAACGAAAGAATGGAACTCATCTGAAGTTGTTGAATCCATTTTCGAGTCGACAACTGTTTCCATAGATCTCTCTTGCGCCTTCGTATATCAGTCAGTTAATTGCCTTATGTGATTCACACTTGGGCAATCATGTCTCTTTCGTGACATGAATGACTAGGCAGAAGACTTTCACGCAGTAGGTTGTCGTTACTTTCTGCGCAAGACTGGTTGCCAACATAATCTGTTCTGCTATTTAACCCATAGATGGATGGAGAAGAGATGGATTCATACATTTCCGAAAAGTGTTCGCGTGTAAGTGAATGCAATGAATTCAATTAGAATTCGAACACGCGTTTCTAATTTCTCGCTTTGAGCCGATATCCATTACATTATCCTTCGTATAAGCAAAGCTTATAAAAATGATCTACACACATCTTTCTGGCGCATCTCTTTACTATTGTGTGTTCATGGTAGAACTTTCGCTTTCTGACCATGAGACTCGGGTTCAAACCTCACCATGGTCGATTTGTCAAGAAGGTTACTTCTTGATAATATTTGTTTGGGGTGTTCTAGTGTGCTTCACCTTTGGGAATTGCTTGAAAACCATAGCACAAATAGACCCCCTGGCGTTGTCTATTGAAATTGGGTCGATCGAACCTTTTGGAGTTGTCGATGCTTGTGCTAGTCTGAAGTCATGAGTCCTCGTGTCCGATGGTTAGAGCGTGCTGGCCTTATTCAGACTGTTGATCACGCTAGATAACGCGCTTTCTCTTGGAAACTGTAATTAAGTCCAGCTCAGCATTATTGTTGTATAAAACGCAGGTGGTTTCTGTGAGTTTTGAACAAACACAATCAGTGCTTTTTTTTCCCAACGTCTGCAATAGGGATTGGATAGCTTCCCAAGTAGACAGGTTAGCCTTTCTTATTTTGGACTCCGAGAAATATACAATCTTTTACAAATTAATTGAAACAACTTCTTCAGTTTCTTTTCATTCACCATACGGTCAGTTTTAGACACACTAGAGTGACAGGGTGTAATCGATTTCTATTTTTTTCTTTAGATTACGTCATTTACAGTGGTATGCAGTAATATGAATCTATTTTCTGGGTGTATGATGAAATTTGTTTGGCTTTGAAAAATATTGCATCGTCGTCCGTGATTGCAACGGATTTTTATCACGTCCACACATTATTGTCCCGACTGTCGATTAGTTGTCCTACGACTATTGTCTGCGATGGACGTTACTTTAAGGAAGCGTACGAAAATTCTAACGTTGCACAAACACACTGGCAAACTTTACAGAGAGATCGCGGGTATTGTTGGTGTCAGCCTTTCAAACTGTTAATCAGGTCATCACGGTGAAGAAAGAAACTGGATCCATTAGTCCAGAATGTAAAGAAAAATGGGGTCGGAAGAGACGACGTATACGTGAGCAGGGAAAGTGTGAAAGATCCTAGGAAGACGATATTCACTTTGTTTCAATTAATTTGCATTAAACATTTTACTTCACTTTAATCCGATGCTGTCTTTAGACTGGTATAATGTTAAATCATTATAAAAGGATATTCAACTATCTTTTTCGTTTTTTTTTTCTGTATGTATATTAGACATAATCCTCCTGGCAATATCAGATATTTCTGTACGTGTGATCTAATTTAGACGCAATCTTACAACAGATCAAAGATCAGGTCTGTTCTTTAGACAAAGACATCGTTGGCTGATCTCCAAGTCAAAGTCTAGAAAAATTATTATTCCAAGCTAATAATTCCAAATTCAATTTTTGCAGAAGATTTGAAAACATTTTAATAAATTTCCAGGCTTTTAAAAAAAAAATCTGAATTAAGTCGACCACAGGATGGCTCAAAGCCAAACTACAAATGAAAATACATAGTAAATTGTATCAGTAATATAATTTATATGAGACGAATCAGCGATATTCGAATACTAGACAGAAAAACAGAAAAAAAAAACAGTCCATACATTTTTAATTTAATTCAAATATTGGATTGTAAAAATAAGCAGTCACTCTGATGTCAAATATTCCCGCTCCTATTCAGAATGAAAGCTTGGGCGTATAAATTGTCAATTGAGTGTTTGACAGAAAGCTCGATTTGGTGAGTCTGCCCAACATTATTGTGATTGGTAAAGTGTGAAAGACAACTATTACATTTTACGTAAGCGAAACTTAACGGGAATCATGTACAGGAATCCCTTGATTCATGCCTTTTCGATTCTTTTTCTGTGTGCTGTGTCTCTTCAGGACGTAGGTGATCATGGCCTTCCATATCTCACTATCCCTAGTGGCTCTTAGCACGCTTTCTCCTGTTACCCCTCCCAAACCCTACTCTGCTATCTCAAGCCTATGACTCTAGAATCTAAATATATATAAACCAGCATGGCCAAAAAGTGAGGGGTCAATAATTGTATTTTTCTTATTTGGTTATCAAACTCTGATTAGGTATGAATCCACCTTCTCTCAATACTGATTAGTTATTTATAACTACGTGCCGTGTCCCTTCAAGACATAAGTGATCATGGCCTTCCACATCTTCCTATCCCTAGTGGCTCTTAGCAAACTTTCTCCTGTAACTCCACCCAAAACCCGCTCTACCTTTTACTTGCTCAAGACCGTCAAGTATATTACATGCTGCTTTACTCTGTTTTTCATCTGACCTGTGAGTACCAGAATCTCCAAGCCCTTCTTCCTCATTACATGTCCCAGGAACTTTAGCTGTCTTTTTATAAGGTTAAGTATTAGTATCGTCATGTTGAAGAACAGACCTCACCTAGTAATCCAGTAATCCTTTCTTTCTTTCTAGCGACATATTCATTTCTCTCAATATTTTACTCAGCTTCTGAAATGCATTCTTGGTCATGCCAATTCGTCTTTGGATCTCAGTGTCGCACTTTCCGTCTTCTGTTAGGATAGTTCCCAGGTACTTAAATTTCTGTACCTGTTTGATTTTAGTATCCCTTGCCTATATTTGGCATTTTGGGCTCCTCTTTGCTTTTCACAGGAAGGAAGTGCGAGAAATGAAACTGTTCAAGTAGAAGAGGAGGTTATATTTAACTATTTCAACTGTAAAAGGGTGGAACTTGATGCACGCTTAAATTTGTGTATTCGACGCACCAAAGGAAAAAAAAAACTTGTCTGAGCGGTTACCATGAAAATATTGGTAGAAAAAACAGAGGGAAACCACATTACGTCGGTGAGAAAGTGACTGAAATCCTGATCCTAAGTCCGTATCGATTACATCGCAGATCTTTCATTGGATTTCGTCGAGAAACTGATGAATCCAGGTAAAAGCCACAGAAAAAATCATAACTGAAAATGTCACAGGAAGAAGGTCACAGGAAAAAGCTCACACGAAAAAGCTCACACGAAAAGAGCACGATGTTAGCATTTTTTCGTGTTTCTTTTATAGATTTTTTTTAACCTAACTGTAACCCTAATTTGACCCCTAACACCAGTATACTTAAACTTAATCCTTAAACCTAATTTTAGTATCGTTAACAATAACTCTTAGTCCTAGCCCTAATACAACTAACCCTAACCGTAAACCTAGTATCATTAAATTAAAACCCCTAAACTACCCAGCAGACACACTTTAGTAACTTTAAGCATAACCCTTAATCTTAACTATGACCCTAAAATAGAACCCTTAAATCTAACCCCTAAACCTAACGCTTTTATCTCTAACACTAACCCTAAATATAACCCCTAATCTAATATCAGCTGTCTAAAAGGACCATAACTGAAACCCTAGTATTCCTAAACCTAGCCTAACTCTAAACGTAGCACTAAACTTAATATTCTTAACCTAAATCCTAACCTTGTATTAATAATCATAATATCCCTAACTTTAACTACTAAACTAATAGTAACCCAAATTTAGTATCTTCAAACATAGCTCCCAACTCTAGCCCGATTAACCTAAAATTAATCTTCTGACGCTAAAACTAGAATCCCTAACCTTATCCCTTAATCCGTAATTCTTGTATTCCTAACTCTAAAACTAAATCTGAAGACAGTGTGAATAGAGAAAATCTCAGATCTAGGTGCTGTTAAAGATTAACAATACATGGATTTAGTGGAATTTTTTTTATGTTTCTTTCTGTCTGGGAACGAGAACTCGGAGAGCCGAGTTTGAATTCCAGTCGAATTCATTGCATTCGCTTACACGCACATACCCTTAAAAAAGGTATTGATTCATCTCTTCCCTCCAGCTATGGGTCAAATAATACGAGAGATTGGGTTCTATAGCCTTGGTTCGAAACCACAGAAAGTAATGGCAACCTACTGCTGGAAAAATTTTCTGCCTAGTCGATCATGGGCGATCATGTCTCCTTCGAGACATGATCGCCCAAGCGTGTATCACGTATGGCACTTATCTGATTCACTGCCTCGGAAATCATTGCCAGTAATAAGCGTGATTAAAAATTGATTTTCTGCACTATTGTAAGAACTGCAACCTTGAAACTTCTGAATATCGTTTCTTATGTCTTTGTCTATGAGTGTATCAAATTTGATTAAAATCGGACCACTCTTTCTATAACCCGATTTTTTCGATTATCGATATTTATCGGGGGTACCTCGACACAAAACCTAGCTAAGAACACTCGCAGACGCTTATAGTACAACTGTGTAAATTTTCAAGAAAATAGTTTCAGCCGTTTCGGAGTCTATAGGTAACGGACACACACACACACACACACACACACACACACAAAGTTCCATTTATAAATAAGTTTAGATTAGATATGTCAATCACAAAACCAAGGTATGATATTTTTGTTATGTGACTTTTATCTTTGCCAAAAGTGTTACTTTTTCTCTGAATTTATTTTTTTATTGCGACATACAGGCGACTAAATTATTGCCAATAATAAACGTGATACGAAAATCTGTTGCAATGGGTTTCATTTATAGGCAACGTGTCAATCACAAATCTAAGTTATTATATTTTTGACATGTGACTTTCTTCTTGCCAAAATATGATTTTTTCTGATTCCATTTTTTGCGCCTTACTTGTTACCAAATCATTGCCAGTAATAAGCGAGGTTCCAAAATCTTTGCAGTGTGTTTTCATCCATAGCCAACGTATCAATCGTAAATACTCGTTATGATATTTTTGTCATGTGATTTTTTCTCAGCCAAAAGTGTCATTTTTTTCTCTGAATTTTTTTTTCTCGTGATTTACTGACCGTCAAGTTATTGCCAGTAACAAGCGTGCTTCTAAAATATTATAATGGGTTTCATTAAGAACAAACGTATCAATCTCAAAATTAAGTCATGATGTTTTTGTCTTGTTACCTTTTTCCTAACTTTTTCTCTGATTTTTTTTTTTTACATGTGACATGCTGTCCACTATATTATTGCCAGCAATAAGCGTGGTTCAATAATCTATCACAGTGGGTTTCATCAATACCCAAAATTCCAATCTCAAAATCAAAGTTTTGATGTTTTTGTCATGTGACATTTTTCCATCCCAAAAGAGTGACATTTTTCTTACGCTGTTTTTTTCTTCTGAGTTACTTGTCACTAAAATATTGCCAGTAGTAAACATTGTTCCAAAATCTATTACAATGGGTTTCATCCAAACCCAATATATCAATCGCTCATCCATGTAATGATAGTTTTATCATGTGACTTTTTTCCGAGCGAAAAGTTTCATTTTTCTATTGTGTCTTAGCGGCGAAACCCTTGATTGGCTCTTGGGCCTTGTATCGATTGAAATTTAGTGAAACAGAAAAATTCTATAACATAATTTCTCTATCATTTAGAGAAGCTTAATTTCTGTCTGTTGGATATTCTTGTCAGTCAGTCAGTTAAGTGCCATACGTGATACACGCCTGGGCGATCATGTCTCGAAAGACACATGATTGACCGGGCAGAAGATTATCCCGCAGTAGATTGCCATTGCTTTCTGCGGTACACTGGTTGCCAGCCAAGGCTATAGAACCCAATCTGTCCTGTTATTTAACCCATAACTGGAGGGCAGAGGCGATAAATAACTTTCCCAAGGGTATTTGCGTGTAAGTGAATGCAAGGAATCCAATTCAGCTGGAATTCGAACTCGGCTCCCCGATTCCTTGTTCCGAGTCGCTATATTCTTGTACCAACCTTTAACTCCAGCTGTTATCCTTCCTTCTTGCTATATATTTCACCCATCTCCATTTTTGTCGCTTTGTCATTATTTTATATATCCGAGCCTGTTTACTGATATTTATTTTTATTATTAGCATTCCTGTGACCTTTTTGCGCTTGTGGGCCTTTTTAGAAGGGTTTTCTTTATTTCCACGATTCACACTTGTACGTAAATACCGGCATTACTCATTTCTAATACAGTTACTCTTTTACGCATATCCACAAAAGTACTCTTCATTATGACAATGCGCTGTGCAAGAAAATGTCGACTTGAATGAGTAGAATTTGGTTTTGCTTCTTCCAAATATATATTGCCAGTTTCAGTTTTGGTGTGTTTTGTGAGCCGGGAAACAAATTTAATTTGAAATGAAAATGAAAAATTTTTGCTAAAAGAAACGTTCAGAAGTCTTATTTATATCTGATTATGCGGCGACGGTTCTTATAATAATTTATCTAAGAATTGCGTGCGAACGTGTTTAGGCGGCATAGCACAAGGAATAGTTTGAACGACAGGCAAGATCTCACCAGAGCATACACTCGCGTAAGGGTAACCATCGCTTACACAAAAACAAAAGCAAACACACACACACACACACACACGCACACACAAACACACATACAAACACAAACACACACAAAAACACGCGCACAGACACACGCACACGCATATATATATATATTAACATTTTCGGTGCCTAAATTTGACTGAATTGACGTAACTTATGTTCGGAAGTAAAGGATTTTTGCTTAAATTTTATCTATGTTCTTTTTTATAAAATATAACAAACAAAAACAAAGCAAACAAAAATATTTACATTATTTACATTGTTCAGACAGCTGTCCCCATCTTTATTGCTTTGTTTCCGATGTTTCGGTCGTTTTACGCTCTGGTCATCTTCAGGGACAAGGAATTTTGAACCGAATCCTTTATTTCAATCACTGCGCTATACAATTCTTATTCCATGTGCGATGCCACTTTTTCAAGGGCACTTGGCCTAGTGGATATGGCCGTTGTTTTTTTTTCCATTAACTCGACCCAAAGAGTTGCAAGTTCCATACCTGGCGACAGCAGTGGCTAACGCATAAATATTGTGGGGACCTACCTACAAATGAACTCTTCCACACCATTATAATATGGCTACCAACTCTGAGTGAGAGACACTGAGGAGTCACTGAGTAGTAGCCATAGAATGAGTGGATGAGTGAGTCAGGACGCTGCGAGAGGAAGTACTCTCCAGTCCACGTTTTACCTTCGTACTACGTTTTCCGAGAATATACTATTCAACCTTATATCCGAATCCGTGTTATCTTTCTATGGTCCTTCGGTCATAACAATGACTTAGAGAGTTGAGATGAATGGAGTTAAGTACATGCATCTAAAAGCGTTTAGACAGTACTTTTAATCCAATGGAACGAACGCTTTACATAAAAAATATACTCCAATTTAACAAACTCTTTTCAAACTGCAGAGGCAAACCTAAGTACTAAATCTATATATCTATATATATATATATATATATATATATACTTTAGTACTATATATATATATGTATGTGTGTGTGTGTGTGTGTGTGTGTGTGTGTGTGTGTGTGTGTGTGCTTTCCACACGCACAGACAGGGATGTAGTTATATATTTAATTTATTTGAACGCTATTTTTAATAGTTACTCGTATTTGGATAGATATTCTCTTTTGTATTACGTGGACCTATAAGTGACATATTTGTTGACAATACACGCATAATAGCATCCTCCACATGTAAACGAAGATTCAGAATAATGGAGACATTACTAATAAAAAAAGAGAATTCCTACACTTAATAATATCAATTATGAACACAGTAACAATGTGCTGACCGTGTTTAGAACATAACATACCAATGCCTCTATATACATAAACCTTACACATATTTATTTACAAGTAAAGCAAAATTAATCCTTGATAATGGCTAAAAGTAAACAGTAATACTGGAGAAGAAGCCAAGAGACGGTTCTCGAAAAAGACTCTATACATATGATTTGAAAACTGCTGTTATAGCAAATGTTGCAAATAAAGCTAGGGATCTCTTTATTATAGATATTTAATGTTAAATCTTTTACTCTACACATTATCTACGTTTGCATTATTTACACTATTTACATGCTGACTGACTATATTTCTTATCTTATCGCAGCATAATTCGGGGGCATAGTAATTGTGAGTTTAATCCTTGGGCCGGGCAGTCTCTACTTATAGTCAATGAAAACAGAGCCAGCAATAATTGAGCTGTAATAAAACCTAGAAGAGATATCCCTAGACATAGGCAGGGGAAAGCCAACAGCTTAACTTCGTTAATTAAATAAAGTGTTTCACTTTGACTCATCTTCATTACTTTTCTTTTGGATAATAATATATATCTTACCCCCCCATATATATATATATATATATATATATATATTCTAAAGATATACTGTTAAATATAAGGATAATGAATGTCTATTATGTTTAATCATGAGCCGTTCTAAACGTCGTATTTTGGCTTTAATTTCAGTTGAAAATAAAGACAAAAATTCTCCAACATTTGTATAATTTTTTATTAAGTTGTATCTAAGCTTTCAGCTCACATGAGCCATCTTCAGAGAGGTTATAAGGATGGTAACACAATAACATCCACCATCAGCGACGATTTTATCTTGTGTTGACTTAAAACTCCGCTAAGCAACGGCAATAGTTACCAAAAATAAGAAACGCAGTTCTCAATTTTGCAATGCGGTTCTATGACGTCACACCACGTGATAGCTAGAAATGACAACAGACCCATATATTCAAATGCAATGTAATGTGTTATGACCAAATTTAAACGTGATTTTATTAAGTGTGGGTTGTTTGGATTTAATGTAGATGGTCTCTAATATCAGGAAGGTTCTTTTTACTGTGTGTATGAGTGAGGATTATTGTATTGTTGACTAAAATCTGTCTGATATTACCTACATGGTTATGTTCTTCTGAGAAATGTTTTTTAATTGTACTCTGATCAGAAAGGTGACAGGTAAGTCTACGGGAGAGCGTGTTTGTAGTAAAACCAATATATGTAGTGGGTTTTTTATTAGTACCAAAGATACAATCTCTGAACGGGCATGTAAATTGATACACTACATTGGTTTTTTGTAGAGAATTTAGTTTAGTGTCTGTAGGGTTATTAGAGACTATGAGGTCAATGGTTTTGAATTTTTTATAATGTATGATGAGTTTAATTTGATTTTTACTATCCACTGGTTTAACATTTCTACGTATTATGTTTTTGAGAGTTTTTTCATCTTGTTTGTAATTATTATGTATTTGGTTGCAATAGTATAAGTTAATAGTGTTATGTGTATTTTCATGTACACAATTATTATTATTATCAATATTGTTAGAGATATTGTTAAGTTTGTTGAGATAAATTTTAATTTGTTGATCAATAACGGAGTTAGGAAATCCATTATTGACAAGTGTTTGCTTAATGTTGTGTAATTCTTTATAAAATATTAGATTTGGAAGAAGATATCATTTGTGTGAGTTGAATTAATTTTTTATAATAGCGAATAGTGTAATTTATGAAAATATTACCTCATCTCAGAAGTATAGAAAAATAATAGGATTCTATATAAAAAAGTAAAACAAGGATATGCTCTGCTCACCGGATTTAAAGTGAGGGGCTTTTGAGAAATTTAGAAGTCCTACTAAGATTGATTTTTGGTGGGCACAATTTTAACAACATAAGACATGTAGATGACACAGTGTTGATAACAGACGCAGAAAGAAAACTTATTTTAACTTAAACAATGAGGTGATTCCGAGAGAATTAGAAGTCCTACCAGGATTCATTATTGGTGACCACAATCTTAACAACAGAAGACATGCAGATGACACAGTGTTGATACCAGACACAGAAAGGAAACTTAGTTTAGCTTAAACAATGATGTGATTCTCAGAGAATTAATAGTCGTACAAGAATTCATTGTTGGTGGCCACAATCTTAACAACATAAGATATGCATGTGGCACACTGTTGATAGCAGATATAGAAAGGAAAAATTCAAGAACTCAAATAGAAGCTAGTGAAAGAGAGCGAGAAGAAAGGACTAAACCTGAATTCCAAGAAGCCAGAATGCACGGTTGTTAGCAGAAAGAACATCCCAGCATGCGAATTTCAAATGGGAGATACGAAAATCACAGAGCCATACCAATTTAAATATCTGGAAAATGTTTTAACATAGGATAGAAAGTGCGGTACTGATATCCGAAAGTGCATTCGAATTACAAAATAAGTTTTCCAAAAGCTAAGAAATGCATTAAGAAACAGGAAAATTTCGTTTGAAACAAAGAGACAAAATACTATACTCTTTCATATTATTTTAATATATTTTTGTGACCCACAGAAATATGATTCCCGTCAGCGGCAGTGACCGACATAAGTGTGATTAGGTCAATGGCAGTCGGCTGAAAGGGCAGAAAACATAAACAATGACAATCAAAAATGTGATGACGTCAAAGGCAACAACTCCAAAGGCAATAATCAGTGAAAATGATTGATACATGTGCTTAGCCTTAGATAATGCAATTAAGCAAATTTCGAGAAGGCAAAATAAGTGGATATTTCAGCTTAAATAAGATCGTTTTTTTTTTCATACCAAGAGCAAAACACCGAGAGGACTCAGTGAGAACGCAGGCAATAGTGAAGAAGAGAAGAGAACTTCCACCAGCCAACTCCCTCGTATGTGCGTAATTCCTTCTGCTTACCACTCTACACAACCGTCATCGACGAAGAACAAAATATAAGTTGATAGTTTTATATATACGTGTATATATACGTGTATATATATTTATCGTTATTCGAAAATACGGTCGTCATCGTTGTTAGCCAGAAGAAGCATTACACTTTAATATAAGTCCTTCTATATGTCGATGAATGCTAGACAATCATCCCAGAGAAAAAAAAGATAATATGCAACAGAAATGGTGTTCTACAGAAGGTTGCTGAGGATGTCATGAACTAAACAGGTGAACAACGACGAAGTTTTAGGAACAATTAAAACAAAATGTAAAATGTACACTTATACTTAACAGATAAAAAACTCTAGCGCATATTTTGAGGAAAGTGGACTTAGAGAATTTGAGACTCACAGGACAGATTGAAGTCAAAAGGGACACAATGCATAACCTACCTAACAAACTTGAGTAAATGAATGACAGAACAGAATTTAGAAGAGATAACAAAAATGCATCATTTATTCAGAGTTACAAAAGACATTGCGGAGAGCCATACTATCATCCTCCTAAAGTATCACAGCATATAGGAGAAGATAAATATGTCTCCTGCAAAGGAAGAATATGGCAGAAGAAGGCAGGTATTTTTTGAGTTGTAAAAGAAGCCGACAGATCTTTCATTTAGAGTTTGGGGTGAACTTAAGATTTTACAAACATTTAAATAATGAAGCCGCGTTGTAAATATAATATTTCATTATCATGGGACAAATATAAAAATGTCATAGTCAGGGGAGAAAGCTCTGGGTCCGGTTGGTAATAAATCGTACTATTTTAATCCATAGCTTTGGTGTGGTGAAGAGATAGATTCATGGCTTTTTCAAGGTATTGAACTCACAACTCTTTGGATCAAGTCACTGGAACTAACCAATTTCTATATACACTGGGTCATGTATCCTTCCTATCACCTGAAGAAAGCCGGGTCGTAAAACGACAAAAACGTCGTAAAAATGTCAATAAAGACGAGGACAAAAGTCTGAATAGTGTAAATAATATAAATGCTAGCTTAACTCTGAATTGTAGACAAATAATGTGATTCTATATTTAAAAAAAGTAGGAAAGTGTTTAAAATAAAGATGTGCTCTGGTCAAGAAATTATGGAAAGTCATTATTGCAATGTTCTGAAGAGCTACCGCATAGAAATAACAAAATAGGATTCCTGCAAAGATAGAATATGCCAGAAGGAGGCAGGTACTTTCTTGAGCAGTACAAGGAGCCGACATTTCTTTCAGTTTTTTTTACGATGTTTTGTATAAATAAATTCCACTTAAAATTTGGGGTGACCTTAAGACATTACAATCATTTAAATAATGGAGCCGCGTTGTAAATATAACATTTCATTATCACGGGACAAAACTCGGGCTTCTGTCGGTAATGAATCCTATAAATTTAATCCATATATTGGTGGGGAGAAAGGATAGATTCATAGCTTTACCGAGTTATTTGGGCGTGAGTGAATGTAGTGAACTTGATTAGAATTCGAAATCGTTTCTCTGATTTTTCAGTCGGAGCTGTTACCTATTACACCAACCAAACACCCATTCTTCTATAGCGCTGAATGCAGAACAATTAACAGATAAAAAGGACACTTGAGGAAGAAGAGATGTAGTTCTACAGAAGGGTGCTGAGAATACTATGGACAGAATATTCGAGCAACGAAATTGGTTGGGTTTGGTTTGTTTTATGGCATATCAACCCCAATTGGTTATTTAATGCCGACAAGATTTTTACAATACATTTGTATGAATACAATATATATTCTTTGTAAATAATAAATTTGTAAATCAGCTTTCTTTGAAGCATTTTTGTAAATTAGATTTTGTTGAGAGTCAGATGAAATGCTGGTATGTATTTTTTTCCAAAAATGTATTGCTGGCAATATTTTATTTTCCTTCAAAAATGTATTCCTGATAATAATTTTTTCCTTCAAAAATGTATTCCTGATAATAATTTTTTCCTTCAAAAATGTATTCCTGATAATAATTTTTTCCTTCAAAAATGTATTCCTGGAATTTTTACTATAAAATTCTATTTACTATTTTTTACTTTGATAGTGTTTTCACCCCAGTTTGGGTGTTAACTATTTATCCATAGCTGGGACTCTAAAAGGCGCTACGACTCTGGGTCAAGGTGGACCTGGAAACAGCAATTAATAGATTGTTCCATGCTTCTCATAACCTCCCAATCAGAGGCCTTGCTGTCGGATGCAGTTTATTATCATAATAACCAGAAGGAGACATTTGATATTTCTAGGGCACAACATTTGGAAATAAGGCTCGAAAATGACGTATTTAAGGCAAAAGAAACAAAAGGAACGAATGCACAGCTTACTTAACGAGCGGATGTGCATTGTGGTGCAGTGGATATCGGCTTGTAACGAGAAATCGGGTTGCCGAGTTCAAATTCCAGTTCAAATTCTTTGCATTCACTTACGCGCAAATACCCTTTGGAAAGGTATTAATAAATTTCTTCCTTCCAGTTATGGGTTAAATAACAGGACAGATTGGGTTCTATAGCCTTGGCTGGCAACCAGTCTATCACAGAAAACAATGGCAATTTACTGCGGGATAATCTTCTGCCCAGTCAGTCATGTCTCTTTCGAGGCGTGATCGCCAAAGCGTGTATCACGTATGGCACTTAACTAACTTATTAAGGCTTCTACTGGGTAGAAAGTGGGGGACCAGTTTTCTATTGTTATGAAGTAATAAACTGATCTCCCACTAATTACTACTTAATAATATAATACATCTTTCCCCCCTCTAACTATGAGTCAAATAACAGGACAGATTGGCTTCTAAAGCCTTGGCTGGTAACCAGTCTACCGCAGAAAGCAATGGAAATTTACTGCGGGATAATCTTCTGCCCAATCAGTCATGTCTCGAAAGAGACATGATCGCCCAAGCGTGTTTCATGTACGGCACTTAACTGACTGATAATGAGATCGCGCAAATGGTTGACAACAGAAGATAAGGGCGATTTTCTAAGCGCAGCTTAAGTGTGGCACAAGGCTAAATGTATAAAGCAGGTAATGTGGATTGGACTCACTATTCAGACTTAATTGTTCTAGAAAGACAAGCTTACTAACCACATCGAGATTCCCTAACAACAGGATTTAAGAGAGATAGCAAAAAGACAATCTTTATTAAAAACGACAAAATAAAGAAAATTGTGAAGAGCCATGATAACTCTGTCCTGAAGGGTAACGGTACATAGAAGGAGATGAGTCGCAACTTATTATTTATTCTTAACGTTGTCAAATTTTGTGCTGATTCAATAAATTTGTTTTTTGACAAGTTTTATCTTTAAAGGCGCTGACTAGATTGGAATAGAACAAATGTTGATTTTAGATACCGCTTGTTGTGATTCTTTAGGGAAATCGAAGTGACTTTTGTTTGTTTTTCTATTAGTGCAGCGCTGAAAATCAATGTTAACGTCTTTCTTTAATTTGAAAGTTTTGAGAAGACAAGTAAGTGCAAGAGGAAAAGTGGAGTTGGAGAATGTTAGGAGTGGGGCAGAAACAGTCGGAGGGGGAGTCAGAGGCGAAAAAAGATGTAAAGAGTGAAAACAAGGCGCGGGTGTTTTTAGCTCGTGTCAAGTAGAGCGACGAAGAAGGGGTGATGTTGTCAGTATCAGTTTGAAACGAAAGTTCTGTCCGAATGTATCTTCTATATTACAAATGAAAGCACTAATGCTTTCAGAAACATTTAATCGCTAGAATTGTTTTGCAACATCCTGACTCGTGCCGAAATCCTCTCAGTATTTAGTAGTGTCGAAGTGATGGCTAACATTTTTTGTCGAGATTTACAAACTCTACGTTTCGTTTAATTTCGCAAACCAGTCGAAGAAAAATACTTCAACAAAAAGCCCACTTTACAGTTTTCATGCACCCTAGTAAAACCAAACGTAATTTGTAGCCCCTTACCAATTTCCTTTCTCATTTAGCTTGTACCACTTTTTCTAATTTGTTTTGCTCTAGTTGGAATTAATATAAATTTTTACAACACTCTGTCACATTTTGAAATCTCCACAGTATTTTCTATTGTTGAAGTTATCGCAAACGTATTTTGTCGAGATTTACAAACTCTACATTTCGTTCAATTTCGCGAACCAATCGATTAAATTTGAATATTTTGATTTTTTTGGCTATTTTAAAAGGTGTTACGGACGGACGGGTGGAAGGACGGATTAATGGGAATCACATAATTTTATATAAACTTATTTATAAATGGAACTTTGTCTGTGAGTGTGTCTGTGTGTGTGTCCATTACCTATAGACTCCGAAACGGCTGAACTGATTTTCTTGAAAATTTACACAGTTGTACTACAAGCGTCCGCGAGTGTTCTTAGCTAGGTTTTGTGTCGAGGTACCCACCATAAATATCAAAAATCGATAATAATAAAATCGGGTTATAGAAAGAGTGGTCAGATTTTAATCAAATTTGATACACTCATAGACAAAGACATAAACGATATTCAGAAGTTTCAAGGTTGGAGTTCTTGCAATAGTGCAGAAAATCGACAATATATATATATAAGGCAAGATGTTTGTGTGTGTGTCTGTTTATCTGCCTTAATGTCTGTATTTTTTTCAGCCCTTTTATTTTAGCTTTTGCTTCGGGTTTGGCTCTAAGTAGGTATAATTGTAGTTCTTAGTCTCAGCCATGATACCATTTACTCAGAGGACTTATTTAGCCTTCAAAATTCAGTTTACGACGAAAAAAATGTATTTCATATCGATACCAGGAAATCAAAATTTGGCTTACATCCATTCATTTTTCTTTCAGTCTACGGTTTTGCTTTAACTGGAAACAACTATTGCTTTTTAGTCTTTCGTGCCAACGTTCAAAGAGTCTGAGCTCCTGGATCATGGATTAGTTTTAAAGCTTTTATTACACCCGAGCACCGCCGGGCTATACTGCTAGTAGATTAATATAAGCACCATTGCTTGCGAAAAATCTTTTAGCTTTTGATGCAAAATTCGAAGTCACCTTATATTAAACGTCTTTTATTTTGATCAACCTTAGCCTATCCAAATGGTTATGCAAACCATTAAGCAAGTGATGGTCAGAAAGAGAAAGACCGGAAGAATAAAGAGACTAAGGCAATGTTTTTCAACTGAAGTCTTGTAAAGCATCTTTGGTCAGGCGTGTGAATACGAGGATTATAACGATGTAGGATTATTTCTTTTGTGACGAAAAAAGGATTAAGATTTTTCTGTCTGAAACTGCTTTTAAATGACAAAGTAGCCATTTTTGACTACTCACTTACAGATAATAATCGATGGTTTGGATAAAGTTCTATTTTCGACGGCGGTGCTTAAGATTGTGGTAAAGGATCTGCTTCTCAGAAGCAGTAACAAGCCTGTCCAAAATGCAGTTGTCGTACAAACATTGCCTCGCAACGACCGACACGTTATTGGCGATTCTCAGGAAACATTTTCAGCGACTGAAAGTTTTTCTATCATTTTCAATTCGTTTATAATTGTCGCATGACTAACATTAGTTTGCTCACTGGGCCTTCTAGCCATCATAGAAAAATTCCCTATAATAGCAGTTTCAAAGTCCTCTGAATCGAACATTTTTAGACGATCATCACGTGGCTCGTCCTCTAAATCACTTATTTAAGCTATTTACAATGTTCGGTCAGTTACGTGCCATACGAGATACACACTTGGGCGATCATGTCTATTTCGAGACATGACTGACTGGGCAGAAGATTATCCCGCAGTAGGTTACCATTGCTTTCTGCGGTAGACTAGCTGGCTAGTAATTAGTGGGGGATCAGTTTATTACTTCATAAAAATAGAAAAATGATCCCCCACTTTATGCCCAGTAGAATTTTTAATTGTTTTCAACTATTATATTCAGTCAGTCAGTTAAGTGCCATACGTGATACACGCTTTGAGCGATCATGTCTCTTTCGAGACATGACCGACTGGGCAGAAGATTATCCCGCAGTAGGTTGCCATTGCTTGGGTACCCCAGGTGCTATACACTTAGATGTCCAGGTGGTGATATAATAATTGATAATGCCTCGGAATTGTTAATCGGAAACGTGATTTCCAATTTTGGATTATATATATATATATATATATATATATATCTGTGTGTCGTTGATAGTTCTGCTCTAGTGTTCAACTTTTTCCCTCCTAATGACATAACATTATTTCAGTAATTTTTTGACTAATTGCCAGAGCTAAACTAGCACTTTATGCATTTTATGAAGCTCAGTTTTTTTTGTCTCTTTCAACCTGTCCATGAACTTGTCGGTTCAATCCTTGACGAAGTGTGCGACGAGTCCCAACGTTCTTTACATATCACTAAATATCCTTTAAAAGTGATTTTTAGTTGACAGAAACGTCTGTTTCATTAAAGTCATCCATCGTGTTGAAATTCCTTCTTTGTGCCAATTTCTTTCAATTTATGAACGGTAGAATCCATAGCCGCATCTATTGATAGGAAGAATGTTTCAGTTTGGAAATTTTTCTCATCAGAATCCATTTTGCACATTTATAAATCTACCATTCGTCCGTGCATTGAATACTGTTGCCATATCTGGTCGGGTGTTACTTGTTTTTATCTTGAGGTTTTCGACAAAATCCAAAGGAGGATTTGTAATATAATCGATCCTGATTTGGTAAACCGGCCTTCAGTCACTTTCTTACAGACGTAATGTGGTTTCCCTCTGACTTTTCTACAAGTATTTTCATGGCGACTGCGCTGACGATCTTCGCTCCCTGGTTCCCCGACAACATGTATTTACTCGTACTTGGCATCTAGATCCCACCCCTTTACCGTTAAAATAGTTAAAAGTAATCCACTTTTCTACTCGAACAGTTTCTTTTCTCACACTTTCCGTGTGTGGAAATCTCTAACGTTTGCTTGTTTCCCTGATAGTTATAATTTGCAAAAGCTTAAATGCAAAATCAATTGCCATCTTCTATCTATTTGATTCCCATCTCTTATCTTTTCTTCGATATCATCTGTACATTGTTTTTCTCTCACTGTAACCCTCTGTGCAGCAGTGGTGGTCATGTTTAGCTTGGAGTGAAATGATTTTTAAAAAATAGATACAGTGAAAATCGTTTGACATATCGAACTTTTTCTTCTAACATTCCCCGCGCTGATAAGCCTCAGTCAAATCCATGGATTCTTAATCCTCAACAGCACCGAGATCGGAGATTTCCTCTATTCACACTGTCTTCAGATTTAGGTTTATGGTTCTTCTTCTTCTATGTACCCTGTCCCTTCAGGACGTAGGCGATCATGGCTCTCCACGTCTCCCTATCCTTGTGGCTCTTATTATATTTGCTCCTGTTGCTCCTGGCAACCCCCGTTCCGTCATCCACCTGATCAAGCCCTGCAAATATGTTATCCGTTGACAAAGACATAAGAAACGATATTCAGAAGTTTCAAGGTTGCAGTTCTTACAATAGTGCAGAAAATCAATTTTTAATCACGCTTATTACTGGCAATGATTTCCGAGGCAGTGAATCAGATAAGTGCCATACGTGATACACATGAATGACTAGGCAGAAAATTTTTCCAGCAGTAGGTTGCCATTACTTTCTGTGGTTGCGAACCAGGCTATAGAACCCAATCTCTCGTATTATTTGACCCATAGCTGGAGGGAAGAGATGGATCAATGCCTTTTTCAAGGGTATTTGCGCGTAAGCGAATGCAATGAATTCGACTGGAATTCGAACTCGGCTCTCCGAGTTCTCGTTCCCAGACAGAAAGGAATATAAAAAAAATTCCACTAAATCCATGTATTGTTAATCTTTAACAGCACCTAGATCTGAGATTTTCTCTATTCACACTGTCTTCAGATTTAGTTTTAGAGTTAGGAATACAAGAATTACGGATTAAGGGATAGGGTTAGGGATATTAGTTTTAGCGTTAGAATATTAGGTTTAGGTTAATAGGGTTAGAGTTTGGGTTTATGCTTGAAGATACTAAGTTTGGGTTAGGGTTAGTTTAATGGTTAAAGTTAGGGATATTATGGTTAGTGATACAAGGGTTAGAGTTTGGTCTAAGGATATTAAGTGTTATGGTTAGTGTTAGGGGTATTTTAGGAAAACTAGGATTTCGGTTAGAGTCAGTTTATGGCCGCAGATACCAGATTAGGGGTTAGATTTAGGATTAGAGATAAAAGCGTTAGGTTTAAGGGTTAGGTTTAAGGGCACTAGTTTAGGATCATGGTTAGAATTAAGAACTGTGCAGTGTGCCTTTTTTCTTTAACAAACGAGTGAATCTTAAGTTTTAAAAAATAATAATATTGCTGAGTATTAAAATTTGCAGTGGTTGTAAGAATAAATATGTTTTTAGTCGTTTTGATCCATTTTTGTGGGTGTGCAATTTTACTTTTTTCGTTTGAGTTAATTGTTAGATTATATAGGAATTGTATCCCATAGACTCGACTGACATTTAAACGACTCGGCCATGAAGAGTGCCGTTAATCAATTATGGTTCTATACAGTCTTTTATGCTTGTTCTTCTAGTTTTAATTCTGGAATGCTCTTACCTACAAGAGAAAAGGGGGGCTGTGTTTCTAATACTACTAGCGGGGTGGATTTTTCATGAATAAGATTTATCAAATAGTCAGACGAAATATATATATATATATGTAATCTATATATAAGCCTGTTTTACTGTATTACAGCTCATCAGTGTAGCTAAACACATCCACTAATTTCAATATAAGGCTCTACTCTGTATCAAGCATTCTTTATAAAATTAAATGCTTGAACAGTCAGTTTAAAATCTACGTGTTCTGTCACTTTCTTACAATATATATATATATATATATATATATATATATATATATAAATATATATATATATATATATTGTAAGAAATTGACAGAATATATATATATATATATATATATATTAGTCATCCACATACAAGCCTGTTTTGCTGAATCACAGGTTATCAGTGTAGCTAGACACATCCACTTGCTTCTGACCGGGATCTAAACTCGACCGATATGGTGTCAGTCGGAGTCGCTATCTCATATATATATATATATATATATATATATATATATATATATATATATATAAGTATTATATTTATATATTGTATATTTGGTCGGCAACCTCTATTTTATATACTTTTGGTTAAAGACGACAGAAAAGGTATTACGATTAAGCTTCTTACTTAATTTCTTTTGTGCTCGTAAAAGTATTTTCTTTTCTAGGAACAACGTGTGCATGAACTGTTCAAACTTCTGCAAATTGAGCGCTTTCGCCTATTCTTTTAGCCACTATCAATGTTGATTTTCATTTTTAATTTTTAAATGAATTATAAATAATTATATATATATATATATATATATATATAGTCGTCCGCAGACAGATCTGTTTCGCTATATCACAGCTAATCAGTACTGTTAGGCATCCAATTGCTTTTAACCCAGGATTGAAAATCGACCGATTTGGCGTCAGTCGGCGATTCTACCTCTGAGCTATGGTCGCTCGGTAGAAGTAGGCAAACTTTTTAGCGTATGATGTATCATGCGCCAGAAGTTAGAGTGTTCTAATTCATTTCTGAATGAGCGATGCGTAGATGCCAGTGTTTTGGAGGAGTTAGTTTTGAAAAGCCTAGATTCTCTCTTGCAATGTCTTTCCCTGAATGTACCATTCCATAAACCGTTGGATAGATTGTGCTGCTGTACTTGTGTTGAGAATTTTATTAAACTCATTATGTAGAAAATATTTCATTTTAGATTTAATTGACAGCAAAAAAAAAATAACGTACTATTTTCAGTAAGTTTAAATGCAACGTCAATTGCCATCTTCTATCTCCTTGATTCCCATCTTTCTCTTGTCTTTTCTTGACATCTCCTGTACCTTGTTCTTACTTTTTTTAATTTCATCACACTGATAACCCTTGTGCGTCAGTGGTGGTCCTGCCTTTTTTTGGATGAAATGAATATCAAAAATAAAAGCAAAATGTACTGTAAATTATTTTCAAACAGAAATTATATTCATTGCAACCATTTTTTAAATTTTTTCTAAAATAGCTGATTAGCGCAAGTTTTTATTCCCCCTTTTTTTTTATCTCAATTTAATTTTCGTTATTAAATTATTTCCAAAAATACAATATACTCTCCTGAAAACTTTATTTGAGGGATATTATCTTATTTAAAATATATTTAATAGGATTTGAAGCAAATAGTATTTACTTCGAGTTAGAAAAAGCAGGAAATCGATTTTAAAACAAACAGTGGCAGTGATTTACGCATCTTTCAATCTACGGCAAGACAAACACTTAACAATCATTAATAAAGATCTTAGTTCGTGATAATTTTTATTAATCTTTTCAGTTCTTTTCTTAGTAAATATAGCCTTCTCTTAATAACTTTATAAAAGAATTTTAAAAGATATTTTAAAGAGTTTTGGAAATATAAATTATTTTAATTAAAAAAAAGAAAACTATTCTTGCAAAACTTAATCATTCATCGCATTTTTTTCTTTGGACAATAATTTCCTTAATATATATTATTCATAAATTAATTAAAAGCCTCTTTAATCAAATAATGTTATAGTTTTATTCCATTTTTTGTTTTACGATTCGGAGCAGGTTTTCGGGAAAGTGGCAATTATTTGAAAAATGAATCTTTTACATTCTTTAAAGAGTCCTGCGTAAAACAAAGTTTGCAGACAGAATTTAATTTAATGAAACTTAGTTGGGTGTAGCAAATGTAAAAGAAACAAAAAACAGACCACAAAGATTTTACAAAAACATAATAATTTCATAAATAAAATAAGTAATTTGTGAATGATTCCTGAAAGTGTCAGTAAAATATGACAATTATTTGATTTTTGCAAGAATTTACAAATTAATGCAAATTTCACTGGAAACAGTGACACTATAATTTTCATAGTCATCTCTGGTAGACTGTTGACGCAAAAATAATCAAGATTTTTAACCAAAATTTAGAATGTGTTAGAAAGGTTTAAAAAATAACTAAAAATATTTCGGTCTTTCCTCTTAAAAATAACAAATATTTTAACGATAAAACTTTAGTGTTATTATGTTAGGGGCTTTTTTTTTTCAACATACAATGCTGTTTTTAGCAAAAAATGGGGAGGTAACTAATTTAATAGATTTTCTTCCACATTAAGACCTCAAAAAGTGGACAGATCTTGCATTCGAAACTTATACAATTCCGTCGATATTTACCGGCTCTGCCTGGAAATTATCCATTCATTTTTTACTGGCGCTAAAGTAACCGAGTTCGGCTAAAGTCGCCTTGCTGCACGTCAGATTAATCCATATGGGACTTCATATACTTACTCCACGACAGGGTACTACACTATGGGACTTCACAGCCCTTTCTCTTTGTGCAATGCCCGCTTTCAGAATCACCATTTTTTCTACAACGTCGACTTAATCTTAACCCTATGTATTATAGGAAACCTCTTCCATATGATTTTATATTTAAGGATACCCTAAATCCCAGGGATCCAACTCTGGGCTCGCTTACTTGATAAGACATTTTCTTGAAAATGCATATCCCCCAGAACGTGACAGTCCAGCAACACATAAGCTCACGCGATGAAAGGTCAGAGCGTACTGAGCAAACGCGTAATTAGTTGGTCAGACATGCGCAGTAACTTTTCCTTTGAGTGGTTGTCATGTTACATTACATTTCTGGCAAAAGAAGGCATCAATCAATTAATTTGGAAGCATCTCCTTTCCATATATTAGGTGCCTAATACAAGAGGCGGGTCTTAATATCGATGGGGTCGGATTTTTCACTGTAAGCAATAATGTAAGGGTTTCGGAAAATCATTTAAACGGTAAAAAAAAAAAAAAAAATTAGGACTTCATTAAAGAAACGCATTTTTTAAAAAGATATCAAAGACTGGAATTTGGTAAATACGGAAATAATTAAAGGAATTATTTTATTGCTTGATTGGCTGCCTCTGAATCAAAATCTTTTCTAGTTGGATTCGAACTCGCAACTAATTTCACAAAGGAAGGATATAATATACTAGTCTACATTATAACAGGACGTTAATTCGGAATGAAATAATGTAATTAATAATAATTCCTCATCCCAGAAATTCATTGGAAATTTATCTCACCTATTCAGAACCCTTTTTGTGATTAAAACTTTAGTGTGAGATTAATTTATAAAGATTACTAGCAGGCAGAAATGTTTGAATAAAAGCTTAAAATAATGTTATACACTAGCCCGAACGTATTATACATGGTTTCCGTAAGATCAGATCACATAGGTAAAAAAGCATACTTTTAAGAATTTAAATATTAAAACAACATCTTATTGAATTGGCATATTAACAAATAGCATCCTCAATAAGATTTTCCTCATTTGTGACACAAAGTTTAATGCGATTTGCAAGATTCGCGTAAACTCGTTACATTAACTCTGTATTGCCGTCAATTTTAACACATTCACTCTTTATGCGTTCAATCAAGTGTGTTGCATCTGTGACTTTCATTGAGTACACCTTCTTCTTTGGCGTACCCTAGAAAAAGGAAAGCAAATCTTTCTTCCCTTATTTACATTGTTCGGACAATTTTCCTCATATTTATTGCATGTTTACGATGTTTCGGCTATTGTACATTTGTGCTTTCTTCGAGTGCTAAGAATTTCAAACCGAATCGTTTATTTCGATAATTGGGGTATATTATTCTCATTCCATGTGCGATGCCACTTATTTGCTAACCACTGCTGTAGTCTAGCATTGAACTCGCAACACTTTGGGTCAAGTAACTGGAACTAACCAATTCTTATATCCTCTGGGCCATCTTTCTTCTTCTCTCCTGTCACCCATAAGTATGGACCAAGCAAGTCTCCCTGGAAGCAATACACTGCACCTCCTGGGCTTTACTTTATCTTTCGACCTCAAGTGGAATCAGTACATTGAATCAATAGCTAAATCCACTGTTAGAAAGGTTGGGTCACTTTGTTGGGCCAAGAAGTTTCTTCTGCCTGAATCCATCTTGCATATATACAAATCAACCATCCGACCGTGCATGGAATATTCTTGTCATATCTGGTCAAGCGCCTCTGATGTCCGTCTCAGTGTTCTAGACAAATTCCAAAGAAGAATCTGTAATGTGATTGGTCCCAACCTGGCAGCTCGACTCCAGCCACTTTCTCACCGGTGGGATGTGGCTTCCCTCAGTCTCTTCTATAAATATTTTCATGGCTTCTGCTCTGACGAACATGGGTCACTGGTGTCCTTTTCACAAAAAATTTACTGGGGTAATCAGACTGGCAACAAGGTCTCACCCTTTTAAAGTTAGATCAACCAAATGCAGGCGAAAATTGTTTGGATTTAATGTAGATGGCCTCTAATATCTGAAGGTTCTTTTAACTGTGTGTATGAGTGAGGATTATTGTATTGTTGACTAAAATCTGTCTGATATTACCTAAATGACTATGTTTTTCTTAGAAATGTTTAATTGTACTCTGATCAGAAAGATGACAGGTAAGTATAATAATAATCTTAATAAAAAAATTATCCAGTTGTTGGAGAATTTTTGTCTTTATTTTCACCTGAAATTAAAGCCCAGATACGATGTTTAGAACTGCTCATGATTAAATATAATAGACATTCATTGTCTTTTATATTTAACAGTATATATAAATATATATATATATTTCCTGCCACGTTCGGCATGGGGTGAGGATAATTTGTGAGAAAACTGCTAATAATCCTTATAAACATTTTACCGTCATACACTCGTCTATAATAATGACTGTTCCCTGTTTGAAGTTTCTCTAGAGTGGAAAAGTTTGAAATTAATAAAGAAGGCGGTCTTATAAACTCGAGCCGTTCGTAGTCTTTTTTTTACAAAAAAACAAACGCCCTAACTTGTATTAAACACTTAAGAGAAGATGCTACGGTAGGTTTACCCAGATAAATGAATTTGATTATCAACACATTCGGGATTCTTTTTTTAATTCATCCCAGATCTCCTCGAAACAAATTGCCAGATGAATTTGTAGACTATTGAATGCCACAATGGATAACAATATATTTAATCGTTCTGTATAGAAAATGTCAGTAAAACCTTGAATTTTCTATCGTTAACGTAGAAGATAATGAAATTTTACATAGAAATGGCTGCACTAAAAATAGTTTCGTCAAGTTGCGACTAAACAAAAACATTAACCTGAAAACTCGAGGTACACAGCCTCATTACATCGAGGATGTGCGTTGTGGTGTTTTGGTTATCGGTTCAGAACGAGAAATCGTGGAACCGAGTTCGAATTCCAGTTGAATTCCTTGCATTCACTTACTCACAAATACCCTTGGGAAAGATATTAATCCGTCTCTTCCCTCCAGTTATAGGTGAAAAAACAGGGCAAAATAGGTTCTATAACAACCAGTCTACAGCAGAAAGTAATGGCAACCTATTGCGGGATAATCTTCTGCCCAGTCAGTCATGTCTCTTTTGAGACATGATCGCCCAAAGAGTGTATCACGTATGGCATTTAAGTGACTGCCTGAATATAATAGTTGAAAACATGATTAAGACATCTACTGGGCATAAAATGGGGGATCAGTTTTATATTTTTATGAAGTAATAAACTGATCCTCCACTAATTACTACTTAATAATTTAATACATCTCTCCCCCTTCTAGCCATGAGTCAAAGAACATGACAGATTGGGTTCTATAGCCTTGGTTGGCAACCCGTCTACCGCAGAAATTAATGGCAACCTACTGCGGGATAATCTTTTGCCCGGTCAGTCATGTCTCTTTTGAGACATGATCGTTTCACGTATTGCACTTAATAGACTGACTAACATCGAGGCTATTATATGGATGTTAGGTTAGGAAAGAAATTACATCAATACTGGAAAGATCGATAACAACTACTGAGTTCTGGGTATGACGATAAACGTTACTTGGCAGCAAAGTTTCTGATCTGGAGATTGGAGATTTTGAGGAGTGTGAAACGACCTCATAATTGCTTTTGTTTTCAGGTTCACCCTAACCCGGGGTGGCAGTACCAGTTTGGGTCTCAGCTATAGGCAAATAGTGATCTTTCCAAACAAAACCAAAACACTACGAAAGTATAACAATACTTTTTTATAAGAGAATACCAACAATATATTTTTACATAAAACATCCGCAGCAATGCATATTTATAAAAAAATTAGTAACAACTAGCAGTATATCCCGGCGTTGCTCGGGTGTAATGAAAGCTTTGAAACTAATCCATGGTTCTGGAGCTCAGACTCTTTGGATGTTGGCACGAAAAACGTAGGGTGTTAAAACTAAGAACTACAATTGTACCTACTTAGAGCAAAACCCGAAGCAAAACCCCCAAAAATAAAAAAGGGCTAAATACCTGATTTTGATTAGACCCGATAGGATATCAGGATATCGATTTCCAATATCGGAGTCAAATACGTCATGCAACGATAAACTAACTTAAGTAATTCCATGAAAACTTGTACCTGTCAGGAGTAAACTTGGAGAAAATGAGCCATATTAATGGCTGAATATCGGGTTTTGATCAGATTCGATAGAACATCATGTGCATCGATTTCCGATATCGGAGAAAATGAGTCGTCTGAGAAGATCTACTTATGTTTCTGACTAAAAACTATAATCTTACCAAGTTAGAGCAAATTATGCAGTAAGAACCACGATAAAAGAGGTGAAATCCTGATCTTGATCAGACCTGATCAGATATCGGGGCTAAATTGGAAAAAGTTGGTAGCCCATGACCTGACCGGAAGCATAAAAAATATTTGTGTGAAGTTTGGTGAGAATCGGATTAAAATTGTGAATTTGTATAAAGGACAGACAGACAGACAGACAGACTCACACTCACACACACACACACACACACACACACACACACACATCTTCTCTTTTATATATATATATATATATATATATATATATATATATAGACATGCAGACAGTGGACCCCAAAATGCAAGCTACAAGTCGGGGACACTAAGATCAAGCAAGTACAGAAATTTAAATACCTGGGTAGCATTCTGTCAGAGGAAGGAAAGTGCAACGTTTAGATCAGAAGGTGGATTGGGATGGTCAGGGAAGCATTTCAAAAGCTAAGCAGAGTATTAAGAGACAGGAAGATTTCGTTGGATTCAAAGAAAACAATACTGGACTATTATGTGATATCTATCCTTCTTTACGACAGCAAATGTTGAAGGATCTCTGCAAGGGTGAAGTAAAGGCTTCAGGCAGCAGAAATGTAGTTCTACAGGAGAATGCTGAGGATACCATGGATGCAAACGAGTTTGAGTTTGACTTTGAGTTTTGTTTAACGGCATATGAACCTCTGTGGATTATTTAATGCCAAAAAGATGGGGTTTTCAAGTATTTGTTTTGTTTGTTTATAGTGAGAAGTTGATTTAGTCAGATTTTGATGAAAAAGTTGTTTTTATTTTGTTTTTTTTTTATTTTAGAAAACTGAAGATGTCTTCTAATGTTATGTTTGAAAATGTATTACAGGTAATATTTTTTTCCTTCTAAAATGTGTTATGGTACAATTTTTTTCCTTCAAAAATGTATATTTTTCTATAAAAGTTTATTTTTATATTTTCATAGTGTTTTGACCCCAGATTAGGGGTTAACTATTTACCCATTGCTGGGACCCTAACAGGTGCTACCATTCCGCCTCAGTGTGGACCAGGGAACAACAGCAATTAAGTGGTGGTTTCATGCTCCTTACAAACTCTCAATCAGAGGCCTTGCTGCCCAATGCAGTTTAACGTCATACCCAGGAGCGAATGCAAACGAGAAGAAAACTTATACTTAACATCAGGAAGTGACAGTTGAGGTTCCTGGGACACGTAATGAGGAAGGGGGTCTTAGAGAACCTAATACTCACAGGACGGATAAGGGAAAGAGAGACAGGGGAAAGCAGCATGAGTCATATTTGTAGAACTTCATCAAATGGATGGAAGATCCTCAAAAACCATAAAAGAAACGAGGAAAACATCCTTCTAATCATTCACGATTTAGAGGTTTAAGATAATTGAAATCTTTTATCAATGTGGGCAAAAAAAAAACCTTGGCAGGCCGGTGAATATGAAAGAAGGAAGTTGTTAGTTTAAACAAACGCTATAAGAAAATGAATTAATCGAAAGGAAAAAAAACTGACATTTGATACATCTCCTCTTTCTTGTGCCGTGTCCCTTCAGGACCTAGGCGACTATGGGCTTCTACATGCCCCTGCCCCTTTTTGCTCTTAATATATTTCCTATTGGTATCTCTCCTCCATCCATTTGCTCAATCGCATCATATATGTTTTACGCTGCTTTCCCCTGTCTCTGTTTTCCTCTATCCGTCACGTGAGTATCAGATTCTCCAGACCCTCCTTCCTTATTACTTGTCCGATGAAACTAAGCTGTTACTTCCTGATGTTAAGTATGAGTATTCTCGTTTGCATCCGCTCCAACACTTCGTCATTGCTTATGGGCTTGGTCAATAATATCCTCAGCATCTTTCTGTAGAACCACATTTCTGCTAACTCGAGCCTCTCCTTCATTTTTTAAGAGATCGTCAAACATTCGCTGCCATACATAAGGAGAGATTTCACATAGAAGTCCAGCTAGTATTTCTTTGTTTCCAATGAGATTTTCCTGTCTCTCAGTATTCTGGTTAGCTTTTGAAATTACTTTCTTGGACATGCCATTGCGTTTTCAGATCCTAGTGTTCCACTTTCCAGCCTCTGTTAGAACGCTTTCTAGCCATTTAAATTAAAACATTGGAGACCCTTGGATGTAAAATGTTCTTAAGTGGCTAGTGTCATAATTTAATTTGTTTTGATGAAATGAAAACATTACATTATTTACATTGTTCGGACTATCCTCCTTATTTTTATTGTTTACATTATTTTGGCCGCTGTACGCTCCGGTCTTCTAGCCATGTATTTATCTCTCTTTAACTTAACTCTCTAAGTTATTTGTTCACTACTACTGTAGCCTGGTATTCAACTCACAACTCTTTCTGTCAAGTCAGTGGAACTAACCAAATGCCGACATCCACTGAGCCATGTGTCCTTGAGTGAACAAGTAACTAAAAGAGTTATATTTAAGGGACATAACTACTTGGCTACCGAAATTGGCCTCGCACAAGGAATGAGAATGACATAACCCCGTGAATGAAATGAAAGGTTCGGTTTGAAATGCCTAGCACCTGAAAAAGGCCGGAGCGTCCAACGGTCGAAATGTAAAGATTGCAATAAAGATGAGGATAATAGTTTTAACAATATAAATATTACCACATCTCCAAAGTATAGACAAAAAGTAACACGTTCTTAGACTTATCTTGCATAAAAAATGACACCGACAAACGAGTCCTTTCAGTTCCTCGGCACGACGATTATTTGACGCGGTATGTTTGCTATTTTTCAAATACAATTATGTTGTTCGAAGTTTCTAAAAGTTTGATATATACAATTCCCTGCGGAATATTTATTTCAACAGACAGGGTTGTGTTATGATTTGGTTTTCCCAGTGGTATGTTTAATATAATCGGTTCTTCTATATTGTTCAAAAGGTCTATTGTTCTGTAGTTGAGCCTTTTATAATTACCAGTCTCGTTAGCGACCTGTCTAGCCTTTAATTTGTCAATTATCGAAGACACGATAAGATTTCGTTTTCCAAACAGGTTGCCCAGTATGCGTCATTTAACGCATCTTATTTCTTATTCTTCTCTCCCTATATCCCCCTTTCTCTAATCATGTTATTTATTCTCTCAACTGACCACCTGTTCTTTCCCAAAAACCTGCCTTTGGCAGTACAGAGGAGCAAGGCTGATGTCAGTTATGCATGGATACTTAGCGAAAGGTCAACGCTGCACTCAGAGACTTTATTCAGTTGCGCAAATCACCCGGTAACAGCCGCCTTGCCATCGTCAAATATTTGTCCACCCAAGAAGGTCATTTCCCGATTTTCTGGTCTTCTTTCTCCGCCATCTTAACCCAACATGTTTTTTCTAACACGAGTACTTCTTTTTTCGTTCGTCTTTCTCCCATTCTTCTTTCCTTCTGTTTACTTTCACTCTAACTACATTTTCCCCCCATCATCTTACTCTCCAATTTCAATCAAAACGTTTACATTCTCTCCATCTTCGTCTTTTTTTGTTTTGTTCTCACAGTCTTCTCTCTTGCTACCTTTATTCTATCCGTCTTTTTTTCATCTCCACCTTATTTCTTTGTTTCTTTCCGTCTTATTTCTTCTTTCTTGCCACCATTACCTCTCCAATTTCTTTCTCTCCATCTTTTTTTTCCGTCGTTTTTTTTCCACTTGAGCCTCTTTCTCACAGTCTGTGTCTGTTCACTTTCTTTCTCTCTAACTTTTTTTCCGTCGTTTTTTTTTTCACTTGAACCTCTTTCTCACAGTCTGTTTCTTTTAATTTTCTTTCTCCCCAAAATTTTTTTTCTGTTGTTTCTTTTTTTTTTTTTTTCACTTGAGCCACTTTCTTACCGTCTGAGTCTGTTCACTTTCTTTTTCTACACCATTTTTCATTTTTGTCCGTCGTTTTTTTTTCACTTGGACCTCTTTCTCACAGTCTGTCTTTCTTCATTTTCTTTCTCTCCAACATTTTTTCCGTCGTTTCATTTTTTTTTCACTTGAGCCTCTTTCTCACAGTCTGTGTCTTTTCACTTTCTTTCTCTCCACCTTTTTTCTCTCCTTTCTTTTTTCACTCCAACCTCTTTCTCACCGTCTTTGTTTCTTCACCTTATCTTTTTCCATCTTATTTCTCTCCGCCTTTTTTCTAAATACTCCACAATGTTTTCAGACATTATTTTTCTACTCCTAACCTTCATTCTCTCCGGCTTCATTCTCTGTGCCGACATTCTCACCACTCTCCCTCTCTCCATCTATTTTCGTTCCATTTTCTTACTCCTCAACTACTTTTTTATCATTTTTTATCACCCAACGTTCTATCTCGGTGTCTTTTTTTGTCTTTTTACCTTCTTTCTTCGCCTCTGTTTTCTAGTCACTTCTTTTCTCTCCACGTTTTCCTCTCCGGTTTTTCTTTCTTCCTTTTTTCTCTCCCCAACTTATTGCTCATTGTCTGCTTTTTGTAATCACTTTGTTTCTCACCGTCTCCTTTCTTTCCAACCCATTTCTTTCTAGCATCATTTTCACGATATTTCCCTCACTTAAAGATTCTGGGAAATGGTTTGGTCCCCTTACTGTTCAAATGTAACACTGTAAGTGTTCCTTATGCACACACGTTAAACGGATATTGACGGACCATGGATTCGAACCCAAGAATAAATATTTGAAAATAGAACTCAATTCTAGATAGACTAAACTATCGCCCTGTTCACACTCCACCCACGTCTATTGAACAGGTGTAGAGGCTCATCCCTTATTCCCTGTTTAGGATGTGGTTTCCGGCTTTTTCTTTTCCAGTCTTTTCACTTTTCTTTTTTTTTTCAATTGGAGTAGATAGACTAAACTATCGCCCGGTTCACACTCCACCCAGGTCTATTGAACAGGTTAAGAGGCTCATCCCTTGTTCCTTGTTTAGGATGTGATTTCCGGCTTTCTCTTTTCCAATCTTTTCACTATTACTTAGCCTCCTGCACATCAGTGGCGTTACCGCCTTGCTCGGGGTGATACGATTAAAAAAAAATCTGCATATATATATATATATATATATATATATATATATATATATATATATATCAGTTGATGGCTTTCCCTATGCTGTTTTCTAGCGGGCCGTCTATGGGGTTTTTTACAATTACATTTTTTCTTGTCTAAATTTTTATTTTCTGTTCTCTGGTTGTTTTTACTGATTTTGTTGATTTTTATAAAAATATTATTATTGTGTTTTTTTATATTTTTTTCTAGTTTGTTCATACAGCTGTAATTTAATTTTATTGTGTTTTTATTAAAGATCTTACTTAGTGGATTTTTTTTCCGGAAAGTGTATCGTAATTTTTTTTAAAGAACAAATTCCCCCATTTGTATCATGGAAAAAAAAACTTTACAACAAATGGATAGATGGAACAAAAAATTGCAGTTTAGAGTTTTTGGGAAAAAATCTTTTCTTAAACAAATAGACTAAAAAAGGATAAAAGGAAAAATAGGGGATTGGTACTCAAAAGGAATATCACATCAAATGTAATAAAACTGAAGGGAAAACGATAAAATCAGATTAATGGGAGGTAAAACATTAAGGAAGAGAAATAGACAAGGGAAGAATAGGGTCAAGGAAAAAGGAAAAAGAAAAAGAGGAAAAAATTTGGTTAGCATGTATTCTTCGGGGTCAAATCCCAAAGTGAATCGCCATTCTGATTAGCCACACAAAAAACACCCACATACATTCACAGCAAACCAAATGATTTTGTCATTTCAATGTAAGTCATCTGCACAATCACACCAACATTGCCTGATGATGGGAACCTATCCCGAAACATAGAAATGTCCATGTCGCAATGTAAAATTGATACATGACTATATAATTATATTATATTATATTAAGCTCTATAATACTCATTATATTGAGCACTGTTTATAATAAAATACATTCCAGAGTACTCAAAATAAAAAACAAACAAACTTTGAGTCCTCTTCACTTGGAATTATATATATATATATATATATATATATATAGAGAGAGAGAGAGAGAGAGAGTGAGAGAGAGAGTGGAAGATAGAAAGCGTTTTATAATACTACGAGAGGTGTACACTATATGTATAATATATAAGTTGTTCCATTAACAGTTAGCAGTAAAGAAAACAGTGTTATTAGTGATATTTTATTGATTTCACTATTGGATCATATTATTTGAGTCATGTCAATTAGATGTAAAAAATAATAGAGATCAAATGACCCCCAAAGTTTTGGTGGCACACTTCTATTCGATGGTCAAATTTATTGATGACGTCTCTACATAGTTGCTCCTCGATCTCAACACTATGTCTTATTATCTCATCCTTCAGTTGTTGAATAGTTGTTGACTTGTTGGCATAGACCTTATCTTTCCAAATGACTTCAAAGGAAGAAATCTAAAAATCGTCAAGTCACCCGATTGTGGTGGCCAATGGACATCGCTGTTTCGAGAGATGACGTAACCTGGAAAACTTATCTTGTTTGAACGTCCATTTTGTAATGAGCTTTGATGACTTCAACACGTTGTACGACTGTTAATCATTCTATTTTTCTATCCCTAATAGTATTTCTCTCATATTTTCTCAAACACATTAATTCTTTGCGTCTTAGTGACTTTATTGCCTTACTTGGGTGAAAGGATTTTAAAACAAGAAAATAGTATGGGGTTGTGACAAATTCTCCACACCACCGAGGAGTATTTTCAAATTTGAAACAGTAATAAAATGCCTAAATGTTATCTTGTAAAGAGGTTTGAATCATTACAGGCATTTAAGTATCAAACGAAATCAGATTTCAAATAACTTTCCGACTTTCTACTCTTTCAGGCCTAGTTTTTGATTATTTAGTGCAAAGTAACTTTTTGAATTTTCACAAGGTAACTTTATTTTTCTCACAGCAATTCACAGTAGAAAAGATACGATCAATTTAGGTACTGTAGATCGTCTAAGGCAAAAAGGCAAAGACTGACTTAATTACGTTGAAAAAGAGTTCAAATTAGCAACAAAGAGCCATATTATAAAGACTTTAAATTGATCGAAGCCACAGCTACAGTAACATGTATATATATATTAATATATACATATTACATGCAACCCCAATGTTTAAAAAAATGATGTATTTCGTACTATCTTTTAGTATTTATTTTCAAGTGAATAATTGAAAATGAAAATAGAATGGTTCCTTTGATGCACAATAACATGTGCATCAAATGAATTTATAAATATTTAATAATTACCTATATTGCAGTTTCATCAATGAAAGAATGAAGAAAATTTAGGGTGATTCGGACAAGTTCATCTTTGCTTCCTTGCTGTATAAAATTTTGCAAAATAATAACAAAAGAAACATTCTAGCAATAATTACTAAAAATAGTATGAGATATATAATTTCTTAAAAAAACTGGGTTGGCCTAATAATTATGGCTGGTTGTGCATATTACCAACCAAGTTTAAATAAACAAGAGAGTGAAAGAGAGAGAGAGAGCGTCTATTCAAAGGCAAAATATAATTGACAGTAAAATCTAGTAACCAAAGAAAAGAGATCATTAATTGACATCTCTCCCCACCCCCGTATAACCTTCCCTTTCTCTCCACCTATGTATCTGTCATTGCACCTGCTTTCTCAGTTTTCTATTGCTCCTTTCTAACTAGTTTGTACTTCTCACTCTTTTCTAATTAATCTTTTTGCAGTTATGTAGCCCCCTGCACATCAGTGGAATTTCTGCCTTGCTCGGGGTGAAATGATAAAAAAAAAACAATATATATAGAAAAGACCGAGGGAAACCACGTCCAGGTGGTGGACTGCTTCTAATGTTGACCAGTTCTGGATCGGTTAACAGGAACAGGAGCTCATTTCGTCTTCCTCTAGAGGCTTTTTGTTCCATATTGTTGTAAGCAATCTGTTCTCACTATTTTCCTCAGGAAAGTGGCACTCACGAGAACGAGATGTAGTTATTCAGTTCCGTTTTTTTCATAATCTCTTGAGTTCTAAATTTTAATTTAATTTAATTTTTTAATTTGTCTTAAAGAATTCATTTTTCATCGCTTGCCACTGGCGAATGTCACATGAAAAAAGAAAAAAAAAAAAGAACTCCAGTCTTCTTTTCCAACCTTGCAGTTGCTCATGTGGAATCCACACATCAATGCGACTACCATAATCATTACCGTTACAAGGGATTTTAAACATCCGAATTACATTCGTGAATTATGTTGGCTATCTCAGCGTCGTAAAATGATGGTTATTCCTGAGTAAAAAGATGGCTATTCATCTCGACAGGTCTACATGACTGTGCGACATCGTGTAGCAAGCCATCTTGAGCAAGGAAATTGGTGAATAATTTATTAAACAAATCAATCATTTACAGTAATCAGTCAGGTGACATACGTTTTTGGCGATCATCTCTCGAAAGAGACATGACTGACTGGGCAGAAGATTATCCCGCAGTAGGTTGCCATTGCTTTCTGCGGTAGACTGGTTGCCGACCAAGGCTATAGAACCCAATCACTTCAAAACAATAGAAAACCGATCCCCCACTTTATGCCAGTAGAAGTTTTACTTATGTTTCCAACTATTATATTCAGTCATATTCAGTCAGTCAAGTGCCATACGTGATACACGCTTGGGCGATCATCTCTCGAAAGAGACATGACTGACTGGGCAGAAGATTATCCCGCAGTAGGTTGCCATTGCTTTCTGCGGTAGACTGGTTGACGACCAAGGCTATAGAACATAATCTGTCCTATTATTTGACTCAAAGCTAGAGGGGAAAGAGATGTATTATATAATTAAGTAGTAATTAGAGGGATCAGTTTCATATTGTTGTGAAGTAATAAACTGATCCCTTTATTACTTCACAACAATATGAAACTGATCCCCCACTTTATGCCCAGTAGTTGCTTTAATCATGTTTTTAACTATTATATTCAGTCAGTTAGTTAAGTGCCATACGTGATACACGCTTTGAGCGATCATGTCTCTTTCGAGACATGACCGACTGGGCAGAAGATTATCCCGCAGTAGGTTGCCATTGCTTTCTGCGGTTTCCCGATTTGTCGTTCCGAGTCTATATTCATTGCAACACAACGCACATCCGTAGTAGTAGTTCATTATATATTAATTTGTTTAAAATTATATATTTCTGTAATATTACAATCTAATATAATATTACAAGTCTTCTAACAGGAGACGGAAAGTGCGACACTGAGATCCGAAGACGAATTGGCATGGTGAAAGAAGCATTTTGAGTTGAGTAAAGTATTAAGAAACAGGACAATTTCGCCAGAAACAAAGAGGAGAGTACTGGATTGCTATGTAATGTCGGTTATTCAATATGACAGTGAATGTTGGACAATATCCTCGAAGATGAAAGAAAAACTTGAAGCAGCTGAAATGTGTTTCTACAGAAGGATGCTGCGGATATCATGGACCGACTATGTGAGCAATGAGGAGGCCTTGGAAAATTTCCTGGGACAGGCATTGAGGAAAGAGGGCTTGGAGAACCTGTTACTAACAGGGAAAAAGAGGCAGAGGAAAGCAGCGGATAACACATTTAAATGACCTGATCAGGTGAATGACGGAACGGGGGTTACATGGTGCAGCAGGAGATGCGTGCTAACAGCCACCAGGGACAGGGAGATGTGGAAAGTCACGATCGCCTACGTCCTGAAAGGACATGGCACATAAAAGAAAAGTAGAATATTACAATCAATAAATATGTATGATGTTTTTGCAATGAAATATTGCCCACTTGTATAAGAGCTACAACGTTAGAATCAAAAGTGGTTTGTAAATAAAGCTACTTAAAAAGAAACTCTTCTAATTCAGTCAGTTAATTGTCATACGTGATACATGTTTGGGCGATCATGTCTCGAAAGAGACAGAACTGACTGGGCAGAAGATTTTCTGCAATAGAAAGCCATTACTTTCTGCAGTAGACTGGTTGCCGAACAAGGCTATATAACCCAATTTGTTTTGTTATTTAACCCATAACTGAAGGGGAAGCGACGGATTAATACCTTTCCCAAGAGTATTTGTACGCAAGTGAATACAACGAATCCAACTGGAATCCGAACTCGGCCCTCCGATTTCTCGTTCCGAGCCGATATCCACTGCACCACGACGCACATCTATCTAACTGCAAAACAGAATTTTTTTTAAAACTTCGAGCATGCGTTTTTAGAAATGGAATAATATTCACCTTTTTAAGAGTATATTTCTGCCTGTCTTTATCTGTTTCTAAATTTATATATATTTGTCGATAGATGCCTTAGAACGTTTGCTCTTAAATGTTCTTGTGGCCTGTGTCTTGGTAGAATGGACGTTTATTGAGCGACAAGGACACACTTCCGGTTGAAACTTGAGTCAATATTTTCCAAAATGGAACGAAACAGCCATGTTGATTCTGGCTTAGCATAATGTTGACACGACATATTGACTTTATTCACAAACATTGAAGTGTCCTGCTAATTTTTCCCACGTTTCTGGATTTTCTTGTTTCTCTACGAACCGGCTTCTAAAACTGTAGACTTTCCACAACTTTGCAGACCAAATGTAATTTTCTGTTTAAAAACCAGAAAACGGGAATAATTTTGAAGCATTAACAAGTGGGGCAGAACTTTTATAAACTATTATTAAACCGGAGAGAATGCTACAATGATTTGCTACGGTATCTAGCCTCTAGCATGAAACTAGGGTATTAAAAGACGTGCCAAAAACAAGACTCTTGGTCATTGGTTGACTGCTAGGTAGAGAGTGGCCCGAAGGCTTTCTTTTCTTTCACCCCTACTTCGCGCAACTTCTGTTCCCGAATTTCTTCACTTCTCGATCGTTCTTTTGTTGCTTAATGCTTAGAAGAGATGCGTCGGGTATCATTTTTAAAGTCTTTAGCATAACTCGGCTTGGGAACGAATTCTTCCCTCCGCCGCGCACCGTTGGCAACCGCCAATTAAATTTGGTCATAGGTTGATTTATTCCCTGGTCTTTAAAACTCTTCGAAATAATATCGGCATTTTTATACTAACTTTTACGAAGATAAGGCCTAAAAGGTACACAAGTCACTGAGTTATTTGTGTGGTGTCGTATGAGCGTAAGAAATGGCAGGAAATCAATTCATGAAGTTATGTACGAACAGCTTGATAACTGAGAAAGCCCTTTCAGAAATTCTAATTTCTTATTCTACTCCAAGTATCTTCTAAATAGGCTTATTCAATATATACAGTAAAGCAATATAGTGAAGTCGAAGTCCTACCAGGATTCATTATTGCTGTCGCAATCTTAACAATACAAAAGATGCAAATGAAGATGTTGATATCAGACATAGAAAATACCGGAAATTCTACAGAAGGTACTAAAGGAAAAAGATTACGAACGTCTAAAGTCCATAAATAATTTTTGGTGCTTAAAGGAGCTCTTCGGTGATGTCCTGCCTTCATTGCCGATTTCGGGATTTTAAACATCATATCGGCTCCGGCAGTAACCCCGACTTTCGGTCCAGAAGTCGGCTCCTTACTTTTGTGCTACTTGTATAGATTTAAATTTTCTTTTCGGCAGAATTCGCACTTTTTATTGTTAACTTTAACCAATGGGAAGAGTTCATTTTCTTTCCCTCCCCTATTTAATAACAAATCCGAGTTACACTTGTTTTTTTTTATCTTCAATCGCGGTTACTCTTTTTGGTATGTTCGTTCATTTTTTCTTTTTTCACTAAATTTACCCCTTAACTTTGAATTTCTCATACTAATTATACTTTCTTACCTATATTTATTAACATAGATTTTTAAAGATTTTAATTTTACTATTCAACTGGTCTATAATTAGCTATACCCTTCCCGAAAATTTATCAAAACTACCTATATTCATCATTGATTAGCTAATCCCATTTCTGAAAATTAAAACTAAACTACTTATCCCAGTCACCTTTTGCTATTCTTTAAAACCCTCTAACTATATAGATTTCAGCTGAAATAACTATTTTTCTTCCGGGGTTGGAGATAATTAAATGTTACTACTCTTATTGCAAGTAACTCATTACCCAAAAGGCAAGTGAAGACTTAGGACTCCAACTCAAATATGACAGTAATAATCCATAATTGGTCTCATTGCAAAAAGAGAGTACAGCAGAGTCATTCAGATACTTAATGGGTCAATAATCTCAACCAACCATTTCTTATCATATTTGGCAACAGATCGGATAGATGAGTTCCACTCGAGGTTTGTGGGAACGATGTGCCTCAATAGACGTCCAAAGAAAGCAGCCTCTTTAAAAAAAGAAACGTTCATCATTATAGGTGAAATTTCAGGATCTGTTTAGTGGTGGTATAATGTTACGAGTTCGGTTAGGGCTATATTGGATGTTATAAGCCAATCCTTTCTTCATTGAGTCACCTGAATAAGGAATGATAAGCCTCTAGGTTCCGGTCTTCCATATTTTGGGAGATGCTCCGTTAAATTGTTATATTAACCGCATTGATATTCACTCATGATCGGAATATATTCTTAGGCAGATCATTAATATGCCTAAAAAGAAGAGGGTTGCAGAGAGAGATTATTATTAGATATTAGATATCATAGATAAGGTTGTTCCCGTTGAAGTGTTCTACAAACCTCTTGTGAATTATAGAGGTTTAGTGTTTGTTAATGACACTCAGTCAGTCAGTTATGTGCTATGCTTGATACACGCTTGGGGGATCATGTCTCGAAAGAGACATGACTGACTGGGCAGAAGGTTATCCCACAGTAGGTTGCCATTACTTTCTGCGGCAGACTGGTTGCCAGCCAAAGCTATAGAACCCAAACTTCCCGGTTATTTAAACCATAGCTGAAAGGAAGAGACGGATTAATAACTTTCCCAAGGGTATTTGCGCGTAAGTGAATGCAGGGAATTCTATTGGCTCCCCAATTTCTCGTTCCGAGCCGATCTCCAATGTATGACAACGCGCATCCTTGAAAGCATTTGGAATGATTAAAACAGAAAGGACATTGGTTGTTGTACGAGTTGAAGACGTGCGACGTCATCTTGTCACATGTGCACAGCTACTTGAACGACAGAACATGAAAGGTTCTTTGCATATGTGATAGACTGGTTGCCAGCCAAAGCTATGGAACCCACTGTGTCCTGTTATTTGACTCATAGCTAGGTGAGGAAGAGATGCATTATATTATTAAGTAGTAATTAGTGGTGGATCAGTTTATTAGTTCATAACAATATAAAACCGATCCCCCACTTTATGTCCAGTAGAAGCTTTACTTATATTTCCATCTATTATATTCAGTCAGTCAAATATATAAACAAACATTATCCCGCAGTAGGTTACCATTACTTTTTGCGGTAGACTGGGTGCTAACCAAGGCTATAGAACCCAACCTGTTCTATTATTTAACCCATAACTGGAGGAAAGAGACGGATGAATATATTTTCCAAGGGTATTTCCCATAAGTTAATGCAAGGAATTCAACTGGAATTTGAACTCGGCTCACCGATTTCTCGTTCCGAGCCGATATCCACTGCCCCCCAATGCACATGACACTAAAGAGCCTAAAGACGGCATGAGTACTCGGCAGCATTCTGAAACACAGGATACACAGCTGACATCTTCCATATACTTGGGAAGCATCTCTCTTACCGTAGCTGTTGAGCAGTTTTGCTAGTATTAGAAATATAACTCTGGGTTGGTATTCTTAAAACATTCACTGGAATTTTATCCGGATCGCTAGCCTTCATATGGTCCAAGTACAAACTACTACAAAATTGGACATTTTGTTTCGACATTGAAAGAACATTTTTTCATCAGGTAGTTTAATGATGGTAATAAAGGTTTTATTGAAAATTCTAAAAAAGATCCTGCTAGAATTATAAAATCTAAGATATGAAACTTTAGCATTTGTAAACTTTTTACAATATTAACCTTACTATCTTGATAATTTACTTTAACTATATGACCTCTTTTATATTTTTATCTTTTTCTATCACAAAATGTGATCTATTACCGCCTTAAATTTAAATTTAAATATTTATTTAATTTCTTTTAATTTTAATTTTAATGTTTAATTTTAGTTTTAATTTCTTTCATTTTATTTCGCTAATTTATTACATTAACTCTAATGAATTTATATCTTCGTGTTATGTTTTAAAATATCCTCTAAATTCCATTTCTTAGCCATTTCTGCTGTCTCTCCCTTTTCTTCCCTCTGTGCATTTTCTCACTTTTTATCTCTTTGTTCTCCTTTTCGCTTTCTGCTCTTTTGTGTCTTTCTTTTTCATCTTTATTTCCTTTTTCTTTAACAGAGATATGATTCTTTTTAAATGCAAAAAGATTTGAACCCAGACACCATGTGACCGATATCAATATATGTGTACAATTCACTTCCTGCCTAAATTTAAAATTTCTCTCCCTTATCCTTTTCCATTGGCTCTTTCCTTTCAGTGCTTTCTCTCCTTTTCCTGTTTGCATTTTATTTCCACTTTGTCTTTCCCTTTCCACTTTGTTTTCCCTCTCTTGATTTTTCATCTTGCTTTCTCATGTTTTCTGCTCTCTTTCTGTTCCCACTTTGATGATTAATCAATCCATAATTGCGTGGAGAAGATGTTGGTTCATAGCTTTCGCAAGGATATTTGCACGTAAATGACTACAACGAACTCAACTTGATTTGGAACTCCGCTCTCCGATTAAAAATCCCGAGACTTGATGTTTCTTAACTTTGGTGATCGTACGGGAACCTATATTCCAACGTGATATGACCATAAACAACATCAAATACCAGGAGAGTAGACCGCTTGTAAGTAGTGTAGTTAATATCCGTTTTGTGTATGATTTTCTTTCGGATTAACTTTAAAATATTTAACCGATTTTCTTCCGTCGTTTGCTATAAAATTTTAAATGTTTCGAGTACTTCTTCAGTATGATGGCTATTTTATTGTATATAGAAATCTTACCATCCACCCTTGCTTCGAATACTGCTGCCATATCTTCTGCTATCATCCTAGGGGTCTTTGACAAAATCCAACGGAAAATCTGCAATGTGATCGATCCCGACTTGACAGCTCAGATACAGTCACTTTCACTCTTCTACAATTATTTTCACGGGTTCTGCCCCGAAAGACTTAGCTCATTGGTGCCCCCTATATACGAATTTACTCGAGCCACTAGATTAGCAACTGGGTCCCACCCTTTTACCGTTAAACCAATAAAATGTAAACGCAAATTCTACTTCCTCAGCTTCTTTTCTCGCACTTCCCATCTGTGAAATTCCCTTCCGTATACTTTATCCACAATAAACTTATGAGTTTAATAAAATCTAACTTTTAGTCTTTTCGGAGACGATTTTTCGATTATAAAAGCGATCGTATTAGTTTGTAAATTTTAGTTTTTTAGTTAACCTTTGACTAGGTCGAATGTCCGTTACACAAAGAAAAGTTATTTAACCTTAATTACTGACACTTTATTGAAGTATACTATATTAAAAAGATTAGCGATGTTGAGGTAAGAATAAAAAAAAAACATACGGATACAATTATGTTTGAACATAAATTTTAGTAGTAATATTAATGCAGCATCGCCTGCTCTCTGCTATTTGCTGCTGCTAGAAAATTAAACGCATGCATAAAACAGCGTAAATACGTGACAAATACACATCCTCATATGCACAGGGATTCGATTTTCTCTTATACAAACGTTAAATATTCTGCGGTGTAGTAAAATAGAATATTTTTGTGTGAACTTCTTTTGCAAAGCTTCATTGTAATTAATTTCCTTCAATTTGGAAGAACACTAATAATAACAAATAATGCATTTACATTTTTAGAGTCATTATTAAACCTTAATTAATTTCTGACAATTCATTGAAGTATGCTATATTACAAAAATGATTCGTAATGATGAGGTAAGAAAATTAAAACAAAAACACAAAAACATCTGAACCCAATTATGTTTCAACACAGATTAATGCAGCTTCACCTGCTATGTGTTAGATACTGCTACTAGAAAATTACACGCACGCATAAAACAGCGTAAATACACACAAACACATGATTATATTCACACGGATTCGATTTTCTATCATAAAAAGGTAAATATTCTGTGGTGTGGTAAAAAAAAAGAAAGCGAATATTTTTGTGTAAAGTTGTTTTGTAATTAATGTTTTTCAATTTCGAAGAACACTAAAACTTAATAATAAAAATAAAATGCATTTAAGTTTTTAGAGCCATTATTAAACATTAATTAATTACTGACAAAATAAACATATTACAAAAACGTATTAGCGATGATGAGGTAAGAAAATAAACAAAACAAAGAAAACATACGAACCCAGTTATGAAAAATATTATATATCGAATGTTTTAAGTCATTTTCATAACTCTGTATATATTCTGTTGATGTCCGTTGTGCAGTGGACATCGGCTTGAAACGAGAAATCGGAGAGCCGAGTTCTAATTCTAGTTGAATTCGTTGGATTAACTTACGAGCAAATAGCCTTGGAAAAGGTATTAATCCCTCGTATCTTCCTCCAGCTATTGTTTAAAAAGCAGAACAGATTGGGTTCTATAGCCTTGGTTGGCAACCAGTCTACCGCAGAAATTAATGGCAACCTACCGCACAAAAATACCTTTTGCCCAGTCAGTCATGTCTCTTTCGAGACTTGATCGTCCAAGCGTGTAATATTTATGGTATTTAACTAACTGATATATTCTGAATATATTTCTAATAAATATTGTATTTTATATAAACTGACAATGTGGATTCGAATTTCGATCATCCCGTCGTGACAGAAGCAACGGGTACCCAACTAATATGAACAGAGGACGCGCTGTTCGAAAAATGAGTCAGCTTTAAAGAAAGAACGGGAAAATTGATAGTTCGCAAGAAGAGAAGTGTTCGGACAGACGAAACGAAGTAAGTAGTTGGTGAAGGGAGTAGAAGGTTGATATATTGCTGACAGGGGTAGAGAGAATCAAAAGTCAGAAATGGGATCAGAAAAGAGAAAAGAAGCTAAAATGAAGTCTCGGTGCTATCAACGAAAGGAAAACTCAGAGATTAGAATGAAAGTCAAGGGAAGGAACATAAGAATGAGAAGCGTCAAATTAAAATAGTAACTGGGATCAGAATAAGACTTTAGCGAAACTACCGGGAAGAATATGCGCAGTGGTGCAGAGAATATCGACTCGGAACGGCAAATCGGGGTGCCAAGTTCGAATTCGAGTTGAATTCCTTGCATTCACTTACGCACAAATACCCTTGAGAAAGGTATTAATCCGTCTCTTCCCTCTAGTCATTGGCTAAATAACAGGAGAGATTGGGTTCTATAGTCTTGGCTGGCAACCGGTCTACTGTAGAAAGCAATGGCAACCTACTGCGGGATGATCTTCTGCTCAGTCAGTCATGTGTCTTTGGAGACATGATCGGCCATGCGTGTATCACGTATGGCACTAAACTAACTATCTGAATATAATAGAAACATAATTAAGGGTTCTAATGGGCATAAAGTGGGGAATAGGTTTTTTATTGTTATGAAGTAATAAACTGATCACCCTTTAATTACTACTTAATAATATAATACATATCTTCTCCCTCTAGTTATGACTTAAATAACAAAACAGATTGGGTTCTATAGCCTTGGCTGCCAACCAGTGTACCGCAGAAAGTAATGGTAACCTACTGCGGGATAATCTTCTGCTAAGTCAGTCATGTCTCTTTCGAGACATGATTGCCCAAAGCGTGTATCACGTATGGCACTTAACTAAATACCGGGAAGGAATGAGAAGCATCTCTCCTTAACTTGATCTCCCCAACCTGCTCACCTTTGTGAGCTCCTTAGCAACATTTGTCCCTTTACCAAGCCTTCCAACCCCGTTTCACCGTCCGTTCACAAACTAATCTAGTAAGTTGCTCATTGCCTTCCTTCTGCCTTTTATTTTACTTCGATATCTCCTGTGAGTGTCATTTTCTCCAAACTCTTTTCTTGTGTCCAAAAAATTTCAGCTGTCCTTTTCTGATACTAATTCCATCAGTTAAGTACCATACCTGATACACGCTTATGCAATCATGCCTTTTTGAGAGCGGACAGAAGATTTTCCCGCAGTAGATTGCCATTACTTTCTGCGGTAGACTGGTTGCCAAACAAGTATATAGAACCCAATCTGTCCTGTTATTTAACCAATAACTGAAGGAAAGAGACGGATTAATATCTTTCCCAGTGGTATTTGCGCGTAAGTAAATGCAAGGAATTAAACTAGAATTCGAACTCGGCTCCCCGATTACTCGTTCCGAGCCGATACCCACTGCACCACAACGCACATATTTGAAAGCATTAGGAATGGTTAAAAAGAAAGGAGATTGATTGTCGTACGAGTTGAAGACGAATGACGCCGAACGTCGTCTTGTCACGTGTGAAGAGCTGCTTCAACGGCAGAACATGAAAGGTTCTTTGCATCCTATCATGACCGGTGATGAAAACTTGATAGACTACGTAGCCTAAGCGTAGAAAATCGTGGGGTAACCCTCGGACCCCGCAAATTACCGACCAATCAGCCTTCTTCCGATCTTTGGCAAAGTGTTCGAAGCCATTATCGACGCCGAGGTCGTTCAGCATCTCACGGCCTACGGGTTCCTACGGGTTCACCAGGTCTACTGCTGATCTGCTAACGACCATCACCGAGTACATATATCAGGCACTCGATAGGAATGGTGAAGCCCGAACCGTTGCCTTGGATATCTCTAAATCTATCTATCGACAGATTTTGGCATGCTGGCCTTCTATACAAACTATGGTATAGCTGGACAATTGTTTGAACTAATCCAGTCATTCCTATCTAACCGCACATTGAAAGTGGTATTAAACGGACATGCCTCCCAGAACTACCATACGAACGCGGGTGTCCCTCAAGGCTCTATCCTAGGTCCCACGCTCTTTCTGATCTACATTAATGATCTCCCTGATACCATAAGATTCCAAGTCGGTATGTACGCCGATGACACCACAGTTTATTCTCGCCTCGACCAAAAATCTGGTGTGGGCAACAAAGCTAACCTTGTAGCCAAGCTTGGAAAGGACCTTCAATCCGTTGTGGACTGGGGTAAGAAATGGCTCTTAAATTTTAATGCTTCTAAAACTAAGCTACTATCAATTAATCATCATAGACAATCGCACCTACCTCCATTTAGCATGGACCAGGCTTGCCTCTCAGAGAGTAAAATACTACGCCTCCTTGGTGTCACACTTTCAGCGGACCTCAAGTGGAATGACTATATCGAATCCATTGCTAAATCCGCTGCTATGAAAGTCGGTTCTCTGTGAAGTGCCCGGAGGTTTGTTCCGTCTGAATCTATCTTGCACATTTATAAATCTACCATCCGCCCGTGTATTGAATACTGTTGCCATATCTGGTCGGGTGCCCCTGCTATTCTCCTTGGGCTTTTAGACAAGGTACAGCGGAGGGTCTGTAATGTGATCGATGCCGACTTAGCAGACCGCCTGCAGTTTCTCTCTCACCGGCGCGACGTGGTTTCCCTGTGTCACTTCTATAAATACTTTCACGGGTTCTGCTCCGATGAACTTAGATCACTGGTGCCCCCTAGGTTCGAATTTGCACGAGATACTAGATTAGCAACTAGATTCCACCCTTTTACAGTGAAACCGATAAAATGCATCCGCAACTTCTACTCCAACAGTTTCTTTTCTCGCACTTCACGACTGGGGAATTCTCTTCCACATGACCGCTTCCACGACGGCTACAATCTCCAGGAGTTTAAATGTAAGGTCAATAGACACCTCCTAACAAACTAACTTCCATTCTTTGAAACACTCTTCCCACCCACCCAACTATCTATCACCCCGCTTCTGACATTTCCTATATCTAACCACTCTTTCTATTTACCTCCCCCTATGTAGCCCCAAGCGCAATAGTGGCAGTGGAATGCCTTGCTTGGTGTGAAATGATTAAAAAAAAAGCCTGGCCGTGCATCAACATCAGCAAAGCCGAAGATTCATGATTCGAAGCTTCTGCTCAGCATTTGTTGGAATCAGCTGAGTGTAGTTTTTTATGAGCTGCTCAAACCGACAGATCCCATCACAGGAGATCGCTATTAACGACAACTGGTGCATTTAAGTCGAGCAATGAAAAAAATGCAGCAGTGAATTGAAGAGACAGAGATGTGATTCTATAGAAAGATGCTGAAAATTTCATGGATGGTCCATGTGAGCGACGAAGTAGTTGTGAGAAAAAAAAAGCACAAATTTTACTTGTACTTAGAATCAGAACGAGACAGATAAAGAGGAACGAAGGTTTGGAGAATTTGACACGCAAACTACGGCAAATCTGCGTTACCAACTTGCTTTTTATTGCACCATGTCGCACCGAAAGCTTTGTAACATAACTACCGCCAGACAAGAAATTTAATGCCATGATATTTGCAATGAGAACAACTGAAGTAATGAAAAATGAAATATTGCGTAGAATAGTTGCAGTCAAAAAGGATTTTTGCCCGGATTAAACAGCGGTTGATTAAATTGGACAGGTTCGTGCTGAAGTGGGAAGGAACAGAACGTTCCATTAAAACTCTCCCTGGATATCTTTGCTTCAACACCGTTACCTTCACCAAAGGTTTCTGCACACGGGCCTATAAGATTACCTCAAGCATTCCTGGCCTGTCAATACGACTTAGTTTGGCCAAGATGTAAGGCTCCCTCATGTATCGACTTACGTACTGAGGTACGAACATCCGAGCCAAACAAACCAAGAGGATTTATACGACTCCATTATCGACTTCCTCCATTAAAATGTTCAGTTTTATTTCCCTTGGATTATTCCCTATTCATTCACCATTTTCTTAACATTCGTTTCGTCTCATTCTTTCTCTCTTGCCTTTCGTTTTTTTTTTCTTTTCTACTAATTTTTCTTTCTTTCTTTCTATTTTTTCTTTATTTTCCCTTTCGTTTTTTTCTTTTTTTTTTCTTTTCTTAAATTTCCTTTCGTTTCATTGTTTTCTGTTAATTTTCTTTTCTTGCTTACTTTCGTTTCTGTCTTTTCTTTGTTTTTTTCTTCTCACCTTTCGTTTCTTTCTTTCTTTTTTTCTTTCTTTTTTCTTTCTTTCTTTTTTCTTCTCATTTTTCGTTTCTTTCTTTTCTTTCTTTTTTTTGTAACCTTTCGTTTCTTGCTTTCTTTCTTTCTTTCTTTCTTTATTTCTTTCATATCTTTTTTCTTTGTTTATTTCTTCTAACCTTTCGTTTTTTTTCTTTCTTTTTCTTTCTTTCTTTCGTATCTTTTTACTTTGTTTATTTGTTCTAACCTTTCGTTTTTTCTTACTTTCTTGCTTTCTTTCGTTTGTCTTTATTTATTTCTTTTCATTTTTCTTTGTTTGTTTGTTTCTTTTTTCTTCCTTTCTTGCTTGCTTTCTTTCGTTTCTGTTTTTTCTTTGTTTATTTCTTCTCATTTTTCTTTCTTTCTTTCTTTCTTTCGTTCTTATTCTTTCTTTCTTTGTCATTTATCTAATTGCATTATTCACAGATTTATTTTTTTACATTTTATTTCTTTTTTTACTTCGTTTCATTCTTTATTCATTACTCCATTGTCTTTGTTCATTTGTCAGTTTTTTTGCTTTTCGATTTTAGTTTTCTCACTGTTTTCATTCTTTTGTTTTTTTCTTCATTTAAATCACATTCGTTCTCATTCTCCGCTTTCTATTTTACTTACTTTCGTTTTTTAATTCAATCTTACATTTGTTTGCTATTTTTTCTATTTTTTCTTTTTGTTTATTGTCCATTTTGAATCTTTTCCTTCCTACATGCTATCTTTTTTTAAATTTTCTTCACACGGTTTCTCTTACTTTTTCTTTCTTTACTGCACACATTTATACATACAAAGGCGAGTATGTCATTGGTTTATCAAGGTTTGTAAATTTGATATCCGACATTGCCTTGATAACGTCCCTCAGAGGACGAAACGCGTCGGCTTAGTACGGTCTTTCTTCTCACATTATTATTAATTTTGTTATTTCTACATAGATATACTCTGAGAATATTTACACACACACACACACACATACACACACACACACACACACACACACACACAGTGTCCATAAAGTTCGTGTACACTTTAAAAAATTACTAACTTTATTTGTATTTGTGATAGAAATAATTTGTAAAAAGGATTAGAAAGAAGTAAATCTATATTTTTTCAGGTTTTATTGAAATTTTATTTAAGTTTCCACATGTCCTCCATCATTAGCAATACAAAGCGTGATACGATTTTGCAGTTCACCTTTTTGTACTTATTTAAAAAATGTTGCAAATTTTGTGGTAAAATTATTATTCAATAACTATACTTAAAACTAGGTACATTAAACTTTATAACATTTTTTACAGATTGTTTCTATCACAAATACAAAAAAAGTTATAATTTTTTTCTTGTGCGCACGGATATTATGGACACTTTGTATATATATATATATATATATATATATATATATATATATATATATATATATGACCGGCTTAGACATACTAAAATCCTATCTCACATTCCCAAGAATGAATCGGTTCCACCACTTATTTTCGTTTCCATTAATCACCAGACGAAGGGCACTTATGCTCTGAAACACGAGAAGCTTTGTGTAGTGATACTATGCTTTTATAAATCATTGTAACAACTATTATAATATATATATATATATATATATATATATATATATATATATATGATTTGTTTGAACATTATTTTTTATCGATACTCATATTTAAGGAGATAAAGGTTTTAATTAAACAGAATTATATATTTATATCTACTGGCCTACGATAAATTTTTATTACGAAAAGTCAAATTGTCGCTTGCTTATAACCAAGTTTCGTTAATCTTCCTTAATTTCCGTAATATATATATATATATATATATGGGCTCTAAAACTAAGAAGTATGCGCTTAAAAGACAGTGTACAACCTTACCTAACTGACGTCATTTTTCGTGGCCGAATCAGTTAAAGGAACTTCGGATCTCTCGACGGATTTTCTTGCAAAAAGAGAAAGAGGTTCGAAGCCTTCTGAGGTGTCTTTTTTTAAAATAAACTATCTCGAATATTCAGGCCGGTTGATGAAAATAAATACACTGTTTAAGAAATACACGCAATTTTCATATATATATATATATATATATATATATATATATATATATATAATTGAACATTTTTATCAAGCCAAACTTTATTTTTAGTGGGCACACTCTCTTTATTAAATTTTCTTGTGTTCACGACCCGGTAGAATTTATAAACGGTGTTTGGAAACAGAGCGTTTATTCAAATACGCGTATCCATTAATAGTAACATCTGAAGCAATATATATATATATATATATGTGTGTGTGTGTGTGTGTGTGTGTGTGTGTGAGCGGGTTGTAGTTTTATGCGCGTATGTATTGCTCTTCATGGAGGAGATTCTGGTTTTTCTAAAACTTGATAAAATGACTCAAATTTCTGGCATTGTTTTTTGTTTTGACGAAGCTCATCGCCATCACAACTTCAATTTCTAATGCTTGAAATTTATTTTTATTTTTGTCCGCTCAAAAATAAACAAATAGACGTAAAATAAATTCATTTACATAATTCTAAAGCCATAATATAAAGATGATATAAAGGAATAAAATCGAAGCAATTGACCGTCCGAGTAATCCAACGCAATTGGCAGCACATGATATGTCCACCACTTTTGCGCGCAGTCGGATCTCAAAGATTCGTAGAAGCTTTTTCTTTCGCTCGTGTGCCTCCTCCCTATTCTCCTCCCATGGAACAAATATTTCTTCTGGGAGGGCGCACCTCTTGTAATCCGACGACGCTACAATGCTCGGGCGTACATTTGCCTGAATGATGTATACCGGAAATGGTAGAGGTGTTCTATGATCAACTAACTCCATCAATTACGTGATTCATCCAATAGCATGGGAGTTATTTGGTTCTTCCTGACTGGACGGAAAATCCTCTTAAATATTTATAAGATTAAGTGAAAATATAAAACATTTTTAAAACTTCAGAGTTCATGTTTGAAGGGAATTTTTTATGTGCAGTATATTGTTATGTTATGAGATGTTAAAAAGTGATGGAAATTAATCGTTTTCTTTGGATTATAAAAAAGAATTTGCGTGTGTGTGTTACTCTGGGAAAGTATTGTTTCCATTAGGAAAGGAGAGACTGGGAAAAAACTGGGGCGAAGATTAATATTTTGATAATTACTAACCGTAACCCTAACCCCTAACCCTAACTCTGACTCGTTCTCGGGTAAATTGTTTTCTCTTTTGATGAATATGGTGTATTTGGATCGAGATTGTGGTCGCATCTTATGAATATTTATAAGCGTTTTGTTTTCTGATAGCCAACAATATTTCTTTATAGATACTTTATTTAAAATAAAATTCACTGTCTTCTTTATTAATTTTCATATATATATACATATATGTATATATATGTGAAAACAAATAATAGAGGTCTCTAAAACTAAGAAGTATGCGCTTAAAAGACAGTGTACAACCTTACTTAACCGACATCATTCTTCGTGGCCGAATCAGTTAAAGGAACTTCGGACCTCTCGACGGATTTTCTTGCAAAAAGAGAAAGAGATTCGAAGCCTCCTGAGGTGTCTTATTTTTTTAGATATATATATAGTCATCCGCAGACAGATCTGTTTCGCTGTATCAAAGCTCATCAGTACGGTTAAACATGCGATTGCTTCTTACCCAGGATTGAAACCCGACCGAATTGATGTCAGTCGCCGATTCTACCTCTGAGCTATGGTCGAAAGGAGTTCTTTTAACGAGAGAACTGCCTTGCGAAATTTCCTTTCGTCTTTATACTTCGAAATTGTGATTTTTTTTTATTCAATTCTACGGGTCATCAACTTCTTTTTGTTGTTTTTGAAATAATTTTTTTTTTTACAACGGTTCGTGACTTTTCTTTTATAGAGCGGTTGAATTAAGTATGTCGTGTGTGTGTCTAATGTTTCTCATGTTGTTTTGTTGAGGAAAGGCTTTTATTTTTTAATAAATATTTCTTCCTGCATCACGAGTGTGTCATAATCTGCATTTTGATAGATAAGCATTACTCTGAATTTACCTCTACTGCATTTGTGTAAGCGTTGGGAAACGTACAAGTTTCTGTTATTGGTTAGTTTAATGAGACTTCTGTGCAGGGCAATTCATTCATTCACACATTGTGTCGCCCTTACGTATATTTTTGCGCAGTCATCGCATTTTAAAGCATAAAATACGTTTTTAGAGTTGCAGTTCAGATTTGTTTTTTATTTCAAATGTAGATGTGTTTTCGAACTTGAAGTGTTTTTCTTCTATTATTATGTTGCATACCCCACATCTTTTTTTGCTGCATTTTGTGACCCCCCCCCCCGTGTTGTGTGTTACTCGAATTTTGATGAGGTTAGTATGTTTTTTTTTTATTTTGGGTTTGGTGTTTGCTTTTAATTATTTTAGTTGTCTTTATGTTTAGATTTTCTTTATTTTATCATTTCTGTTCAGTAACTTTTTTTTATCTTTGTAAATAATTCTGGATTTTGTTTGTTGTGTGTGGAGACGTATGTGAGAATATTTTCTTTTTCATGATTTTTCATGATTTTTTTTTTTTGACTCCAGAGAAATTCTAATTGCATTTCTTCTGCTCTTGACAAGCTCCAAAGGAGAGTCTGTAATGTGATAGGTACTGATCTGGCGACTCGACTGCAGCCACTTTCCCATCGTCGAAATGTGGCCTCCCTCTGTCTCTTCTATAAATACTTTCATGGCTTCTGCTCGGATGAGCTTAAGTCACTGATGCCTCCTCAACAGGTGTTTACCCGTGCAACCAGACTGGCAACTGGGTCCCACCCATTCACAGTCAGGTTAGCCAAATGCAGACGACAATTCTACTCCTGCAGCTTCCTCTCTCGCACTTCCCACCTGTGGAACTCACTCCCGTATTCTTGCTTTCCTGACGGCTACAACCTCCAGAAATTTAAATGCAAAGTTAATACTCATCTACTAACCACTGGACTCTAGCTCTCTCCCCTCCCCTGTATAACCTTCACTTTCTCTCCACCTATGTATCTGTCATCGCACCTGCTTTCTCAGCTTTCTATTGTTCCTTTCTAACTAGCTTGTACTCCTCACTCTTTTCTAATTAATCTTTTTACATTTATGTAACCCCCTGCACATCAGTGGCGTTTCTGCCTTGCTCGGGGTGAAATGATTAAAAAAAAAAAAGTAGAAAGGTGGTTTTTTTCTCGTAAGGCTCTGACTTCTTTCACATAGAATGGTTGTTTTTTATTTCTCGGAGAACGGTGGTTTCTTTCTCATAGGATGGTGTTTCCTTTCCTTTCGCTGTGGACGGTAGTTCTTTTTCTCGGAGAACGGTGGTTACTTTCCCGTACGCGGGTCTTTCATTCTCATAGAACGGTAGTTTCTTCCTCGGAGGACTGTGGTTTCTTTCTCGGGGAACGGTGTTTTCTTTCTCGGATGATGGTGAATTATTTCTCGTAAAACGTTGGTTTCTTTTTCATAGAAAGTAGTTTCTTTCTCGTAGAACGGTAGTTTCTTTGTTGTAGAACGGTAGTTTCTTTCTCATAGAACGGTAGTTTCTTTCTCGGAGGACAGTGGTTTCTTTCTCGGAGGACGGTGGTTTCTTTCTCGGAGGACGGTGGTTTCTTTCTCGGGGGACGGTGGTTTCTTTCTCGGAGGACAGTGGTTTCTTTCTCGGAGGACAGTGATTTCTTTGTCGGAGGACGGCGGTTTCTTTATTGGAGGATGGTGTTTTCTTTCTCGGAGAATGTTGGTTTCTTTCTCGGAGAACGTTGGTTTCTTTCTCGGAGGACGATGGTATCTTTTTCAGAGAACGGTGGTTTCTTTATCGGAGGACTTTTAACATTTAAGAATGGATTCGCCTGATGTGTGCATATAATCATGCCTATAGAGAGAATGGCAGTATTTGCAGGTAGTTGTAAAGAGTAGTTAGAGAGTTTAGTAAGGAGTCAGTTGGTCAGTAAGTTGGTGCAGAGTTAGTTGGAGTTGTTTGGATATAGACTCATTACCCGGACATACTATTTCACTGCAAGACTGTACATATAGATTTCTACTAATATTACTACTGAATTGACTAACCCGTGTTCCAGTTTGTATATTTTTGTTCAACATAACTTACATTTCTATCTCCATACCTCTTTTTGTTAGTTATTATTTTGTGTGGTTTCTCAACCGGAATCCACAACTATATATATATATATATATATATATATATATATATATATATATGTTGTAATGGTTGTTACAATGTTTTTATAAATTCATAGTATCACTAAACAAAAATTTTCATGTTTCGAAGCCAGCCCATTATGTTGTTGGCTTCATCCTCAGGTGATTTTTTTAGAAATGAGAATTATCTAGTTGAAAAGCCAGTTTATTTCTGTTGGATTTGTTTTTTGGGGGGTGTTAGAGGGGTTGGTCTATATTTTGAGTTCTGTTGACCTTTTTAAGGTCTTAGAGTTAAGTGTTTGTTTGTGGCTGAGTTCAGGATAGGTTAATCTATTAATCTTGTGAGGTCTGAGGCTGCTGGCGCCTTGCGTGTTGTTATTTGGTTTAGGGGTTGGTAGATGTTATTTTTTTTGGTGGGGGTGGTTTCTTCTTAATTTAATTTATGTTATTTTGTATTGGGGTGTGTGCATTTTTTGTTTTTTATTTTTTTGTTTTTTATAAAATATATTTTTTATAAAATATATCTTTCATAAAAAATATTTTATAATATTCTATAATATTTAAATTATGTTATAATATTATAAAATAAAATATTTTATAATATTTAAGAAATATATTTCTTTTATAAAATCTATCCTTTATAAAACATATATTATAAATATAAAATATATTTTTATTTATTTATTTATCTACTATTCTGCGTTATTTTTTATTGGTATTGTATAGGGTTTGTTTTCTTTTTCTGTTTATTTATAGGGTTGGTTGTGTGTATTTTTTTGTGTTTTTTGGGGGCGTTTTCTGGTTGGGGTGTTTTTTGTTTACTTAAATTTTAGCGAGAAATATTTGCGATGTTTGCATATTACTGCTAATTCGTCTCTATGGTTTAATAAGTCGTTGCTGTTAGGGTACTGAAGAATGTGTAGTTTTCACTTAGACATAAAGGGCAGATATCATTAAGTGAGTTGCAAGTTCTAGTTTTTTCTACGATTTTCCATTTTACTTTGGGTTTCTGTTTTGAATCCTTTAGCTTCCAAAAGTATATGGAAAGTTATGTTTGGTTTCGGTATAAGCTGTTTTTAAATGAGGTTAGGTGCATGTACCAGCGCTGCTTAAAAGTATTCTTAGTTGATCCGATATACACTTTATTTATAGTTGGATTTTCGATGGATGTTATGTTGCATTGATAGATTATTGAGTTTATTTTGCATTTATTTTGTAGTGGGCAGTTGCTAGGGTTTCTACAATTACACATGTTTTCGTTGTTGGGTTTGGTTTTATTTTGGTTTACGTGTTGATTTAGGATATATTTGTTATGGTTGGTTATGATTTTTGTTAGGTTGTTTGTGCAGCTGTAGCTAAGTTTAAGTGTATTTTTGTTGAAGATTTTACTGAGGAGGTTATTTGTTACGAAATGTTTTTTAATTAAGTTCAGGAACTTCTGTCCTAGTTTGGTGTTGATCATTTGGTTAAAAGGAGGTGTGAACCAAATGATGTTTCTGTTTCTACTTTTTTTGTTGGGGTTGGTGTTTGTTATGTATTGGATGTTTTTGTTTCTGTTGCCGCTTTTTTTTAATGACTTGTTGTAGAGAGCTTTGTGTTTGTTGAATATTTCTTTGTTAGACGAGTTTTGGCTGATTCTATGTTCTATGGAAGAGGGTATATGTTTGATAATACTAGGGGGGTGGTTTGACTTTGGGTGGATGTATAGTGGGTATTCATTGGGTTTTATGTATGGTTTGTAATTGTTGTTGACTAAATCTAGTGTGATATCGAGGAAGTTTGCTACTTTTAAATTTGTGTTGACTAGAACATTTAGGTTTAAAACTTTGAATTCTCTCTCTCTCTCTCTATTCTCTCTCTCTCTCTCTATATATATATATATATATGTATATATATCACTCATCAAGTAATGAATTAGAGCACTTTGCCTATTGGCGTATGATACATGATACGCTAAAAATCTTCCTCCTACCAAGCGCCCATATCTCAGAGGTAGAATCGCCGACTGACGCCAATTCAGTTGGTCTTCAATCATAGGTTAAAAACAATCGAATGTCTAAACGTACTGATTAGCTGTGATACTGCGAAACAGATCTGTCTGCGGATGACTATATATATATATATATATATATATATGTGTGTGTGTGTGTGTGTGTGTGTGTGTGTGTGTGTGTATATATATATGCACACACACACACACATATATATATATATATTAATACACACACATATACACACATAAATACATATACACGCACATATAAATATAAACCCATACACACACACGCACACACACACACGCACACACACACATATGAACTAAAAACAGAATATCTACTAAAATATGCGTATCTATTAAAGATAATGTTAAAACGAAAAGTTATATATATATTAGTCATCCACATACAAGCATGTTTTGCTGTATCACAGCTCATTAGTGTGGTTAGGCACATACACTTGCTTCTGGCGGGTATCGAAACTCGACCGATTTGGTGTCAGTCAGAGATCGCTAACCCCTAAGCCATAGGCGCATGGAATCAGTGGCGGGAAATTTTAACGTGTTGTATATAAGCAGTGTATACACACGCCAATCACCGAAAGTACGCAGTTCATTTCTGAAGAGTAATGCTTATATCGCAGAAGTGGTAACTGTTTTTAAAAATTTATTCTCTAGAGAACTCAATGGTAATGAGGATACATTTATATATATACATATATATCTTCAATATGGCAGTGGATGTGAGACAATCTCATCGAAGATGAAGGAAAGGCTTGAAGCAACTGAAGTTACGGGAGGATGCTGAGTATACCATGGACAAAACCAGCGAGATTTTAAAGATGGTGAACACAAGAAGAAAAAAGCTGAATTTCTGGGGACATGTAAAGAAAAGGGAAAGCTTGGAGAACCTGATACTCACGTGTCGGATAGAGGTGAAGAGAAACAACGGAAAGCAAACGCGTGACATTCTTGATGAACTTAAGTAGATGGATGGAGGGAGGGAGATTGAGTGGGATAACAGGAGGTGCATTAAGAGTGACAAAGGATAAGGAGATGTGAAAGGCCATGATCGCCTACGTCCTGAAGGGACACGGCACATAGACTTAGAAACGAAGTTAAGTAAATGTTATGTAACAACTTGTTTTTAATAATAGGTTTTGATTTAACAGATCATGTATTTTGACATATTTATTAAAATACATGGGTCATACACAAAAATAAGTTTAACCGCATCTTTGATCGATAGAATGTCACACTTATTAAAAGAAAAATCTAAATAATGTAACACTTATAAAAAACGAAAATATAATGAAACTCACAATTATTAAAAGAGCAAATTTAAACAATGTCACAGGTATTAAAAAAGAAAATTTAAAGTATGCCACACTTATCAAATGGGAAAATTTAGTTAATGTCACACGCATTAAAAGTGAAAATTAAACAAAAATTACACTTATTAAAACGAAAATTTAAAAAATGCCACTTATTAAAAGGGAAAATCTAGAGAATGTCACACTTATTTAACAAAAAAATCTAAAGAATACCACACTTATTAAAATTGAAAATTTAGATAAAATCACACGTATTAAAAGAGTAAATTTAAAGAATGCCGCACTTATTAAAAGTGAAAATTTAAAAAAAGATCTTACTGGTGAATTTAAGATTTCTCTTAAAATAATGTTTGTTTTTGCTTTTTGTACGCATACAAAACCATGATCACTACTTACAGAAGATATGTAAACGCAACACCAAACACTAGTTCTAAACTCAGTTGTGAGAAACGAGAGAGAGAGAGAGAGAGAGAGAGAGAGAGAGAGAGAGAGAGAGAGAGAGAGAGAGAGAGAGAGAGAGAGAGAGAGAGAGAGAGAGAGAGAGAGAGAGAGAGAGAGAGAGAGAGAGAGAGAGAGAGAGAGAGAGAGAGAGAGAGAGAGAGAGAGAGAGAGAGAGAGAGAGAGAGAGAGAGAGAGAGAGAGAGAGAGAGAGAGAGGGAGAGAGAGAGAGAGAGAGGGGGAGGGAGAGAGAGAGATTACATCATCGATGACATCACTGCGAGTTATCAGTCTCTAGTAACGATGTATTTTGATTAAATTGTTACAACACATACAGGTTAAGAATATGTATAAACATGGGCCCTGATTAATGTTTTAGTTCTAGTAAGATAAGTGGCCACACATTTAGTGTGATGTGGTTATTCTGATTGGCTGACATCCTGTTTTGGGTTACCACAGGCCTTCCCTTACAGAAAAAATATTATTAAGGGCTTCACAGCTTTTTCCAGGAGTTTAGTGTAGACATCAGCATTTAACCGTAGACATTCTGGCAAAAGGTGTGGTATGACTTGGGGTTCAATACTCACCACCCATAAAACCATTACAGGTGTGGTAAACTTGGTGTGTATAACAGGGGTGGGGGAAGAGAGATCAGAAGTACCTGCAAATAACCACCTACTTTGTCTCCGGTTCCTTTTTAGTTCCTGGTAGAAATTCGTTTTGTCTGAAAAATAAATAAATAAATCTCAGCATGTCAAGTTATTTTGGGTGTTTCAACCCGTTCAGTCATCATTTTGCTCGAAGCAACCGAGGTTATTGTGTACGTGCAGGCATGAACTACTCTATTCTCATCTCGTATGATTTATATACTACATTGCCGATTGTGCTGGAATTTTTGGCAATGATCCTTACAATAGTTCCGTGATTTGCATCGATAATATTCCGCGCCCGCTCTACGAATTGTGGTATCCTGATACTGTAGAAATACTGTGAATACTTTTTACTCATCGCTGGAATCGACAAATTCCGGCTGGAGGTTTGCAACTTCTTCAGAATTTGTGGTCAAGCGATCTGCTGACTTGCAAAAATCGCGCAGTCACTTTGCTTTGCGTGTATCACAACAAATACAATAGCTTCTTTTCACGCACTCCCCACCTGTGGAATTCCCTTCAATATACTTGCTTCCCCGACAGCTACAATCTCCAGGAATTTAACTGTAAGATCAATTGACATCTCCTATCACACTAACTCGCATCCATTCTCATAAGCTCTTTTTCTATCTACTCCACCCACATCCTCGGTATCCTCATCCGTCTATTACCCTCCTCCTGACATTTCCTATAACTAACTCCTCTTTCTCATCACTTTCTCCTATGTAACTCTCTGTGGAATTCCCTTCCATATACTTGCTTCCCCGACAGCTACAATCTCCAGGAATTTAAATGCAAGGTCAATAGACATCTCCTATCTCACTAACTCGCATCCATTCTCTCAAGCTCTTTTTTCATCTACTCCACCCCCATCCTCGGTATCCTCATCCGTCTATTACCCTCCTCCTGATATTTCCTATAACTAACGACTCTTTCTCATCACTTTCCCCTTATGTAACCCTTTGCGTAACAGTAGCAGTAAAATGCCTTGCTTGGGGTGACAATCTCTAGGAATTTAAATGTAAGGTCAATAGACATCTCCTATTACACTAACTCGCATCCATTCTCATAAGCACTTTTTCCTTCTACTCCCTCCACATCCTCGGTATCCTCATCCGTCTATTACTCTCCTCCTGTAACTAACCCCTCTTTCTAATCACTTTCCCTTATGTAATCCCCTGCGCAACTGTGGCAGTAGCTTGCTTGAGGTGAGATGATAAAAAAATGTCTTTTTATCACATGTGCTAGCTGATAGTTTGATAGACGCTCCTAAAAAATAAAATCCAGTTAGTATTTGTCTATACTTTGAGATGAGATATTATTTACATTTTCATATTGTTCGGACTGTTATCCTCATCTTTATTGCCATGTACGAAACAAAGATTTTTTTTTTAACCATATCACCCCGAGCAAGGCGGTAACGTCACAGAGGTGCAGGGGGCTATGTAAGCGTGAAAAGATTGGAAAAGAGAAAGCCGGAAACCACATCCTAAACAGGGAACAAGGGATGAGCCTCTACACCTGTTCAATAGACGTGGGTGGAGTGTGAACTGAGTGATAGTTTAGTCTATCTAGGTGACAGTTTAGTTCAGCAGGAAATTCCAAGAAGCTAAAGAAGGTGGAAGCGTGCAACGGCCGAGACGTCGTGAATATGACAATGAAGATGAGGACAACAAAATGTAAATAATATAAAGGCTTATTTATTATCATGTAATAGCAGGCGCACAGTCAGTTGTCCTCAAATACTTTACTGTTATGGTGGCCTTCTACGAGGAATGGACTCTTCCTCTTATTATATAATTACCCTCAGTATACCAATTAAGTACGACAGCTAGTACGCAGTTAAAGCCACTTACTAGCCAGGGAATAAGCAACGTAACTGCTAAATAGTGGAGGTAAAGACTGGAGTTCATATGAACATTTGCCATGGAAATAGCAATAGATTAAAGATCGTCTTACGACACTGTGACTATGCGACCTCAGCGTAGAAAATAAGTAATCGCCTACAAGACCTAACAAACAGTTCTGAATTCTTTCAAGGTTGAAAAGTTCGAATGAGTAGATTCATCCTAAACTTATCAGAAATACATCTGTTTTTTACATGTTCTAATTTTTGTAAAAGTAAAACAAAATATTTTTTTCGTTAAATCACATCAGAAAGAGTCAAGTACTTTCTGGTGTGGTACAATGTTGTATGATGCCTTAAATTGTATGATGCCTTAAATTATATGATGCCTTAAATTGTATGATGCCTTAAATTGTATGATGACTTAAATTATATGATGCCTTAAATTGTATGATGCCTTAAATTGTATGATGCCTTAAATTGTATGATTACTTAAATTGTATGATGTCTCGAAATGCATGATGCTTTGAAATGAAAAGTAAAATGACACTTATACTTAGTACTGGAAAGAAACCGTTCAAATCTTTTTCAATGAGAAAAGAAGTCTCAGAAAATTTGACACACAGAAGATATTGAAGGTAAAAAGGGCATAGAAAAACAGCGCATTAAATACGTAATAAGTTTGCGTAAATACTTTGCAAGACAGAGATTAGGAGAGAGCGCAAAAAAAAAAATCGTTAACTATTTTTTTTAAATTTTGGAGACTCATTATTTCCGTTTGTTCAGAAAGGACACAGCGTATAGAGGAACTGACCGACACAAAAGCGTCTTATATTAAATAATTCCAAACGCAACATATAACGTCCATTTGACTTTCGTTATATACAAAATATTGTACATGCGAATGATGATACAACTATTTACTCTTGTCTTAATAATAGGCCCCATATGCTCGATATGGTAAAATTTGTAGTTGATGTCCAAAATTTAAAATCTGTTTCTAATTGAGACAAGAAATAGTGTTTTAATTTTAACGCCTCCGAAACTGTTATGGTGCCCTCCTCCGAGGAATGGACTCTTCCTCTTACTATATAATTACCTGCAGGAGGCAGTTAAGGCAGTTTACTATTTCTATTTATTACTAACATTTATCTTGTACATATGTTCTTATTATACTAATACACTCTTCTGAACCTACCTCCTTTGTTGTTCATTATTTTGTGCGGTTCCTCATCCGGAATCCACAACAGAAAGATTATCTTTTTATACAATTGCTAGGTCCGCTTCAAGAAAAGTTTATGTATTTCTGTAAGCTTTTTCCTTGCATCAGCATAAGAGGGACTGATTAAGCTAACATTTTCCGCTGACTTGAAGGGAAAAGGTTATACTGAAAATTACTAGGTCTACTGCTTTTTAAGTTGGTCCGCTGCATTTACCATTCGCCAATGCATTGACTATTTTTTGTCACATCTAGTCTGGTTCTTGTCCTATGTTCTTAGAGTTGTTATCGATGCTATTGGCTCTGTCCTGGCCTGTCTTGTCTTGGCCTAGCCTGTCCTGTCCTGTCTTAGCCTGGCCTGTCCTGTCTTGGCCTGTCCTGTCCTGTCCTGGCCTGGCCTGGCCTGTCTTGGCCTGGCCTCTCATGGCCTGGCCTTACCTGACCTGGCCTGGCGTCTCAGCATCAGTCACTTTTCCATTTTACATAAATTCCTTGTGCATTTTCTGTAAACATTTTCATGGTCATTGTACTAATGAGCTTTCATCTTTATGAATTTAAACGCATTACTAGATTGGCAGCAAGGTCTCATCATTTTACTGGTCAAATGGTTAGATTCAACCATAAATTCTGTGCTAACGATTTATTCTCTCGCACGTCACGCTTTCGGCTTCTTACTGTTCAGATACATTTGATTTTTGAAAATTTAAAATGCAGTGTCAATCGTTATTTTCTGTTTTCTTAATCTATGCTCTTTTTTTGTTAATACTTAGTAAGCTCTTGTTTCTTAGTGGATTTATTGCCTTGCTAAAGTTGAAAAGAATTTTGTTTTAAAATAATGTATATACAATACCTACAGAAATAGATATTTTATATAGCCTTGTCCCCTCAAGGTGCATGATAAAAAACGCTTTAGTCAGCATCAGATTTGCAGTCACTCATAGATACGGACAGGCATTATTGGGCATACGTCCTACCGAAGGTCAGAATGGCCTACGGCTGGCGAGTCTGTTAAAGACTATTGACCAGTATGACGAGTGAAGCCTATCACGGCAGTTAAATGAGGTGCCCGGCGAGTGTGTGTTCAACAGAGCTGGCCTTATTACTTGCGGCGACACTTTCTGTAGATTTGGCCGCTCAAAATTTGTTATCAATGGAAGGTCACGCCTGGTCACGTGCAGCGCATCCGGTCCGGCCATTGGCTAATTCTTCCACTTCCTGCTTGAATAGCAGCGATTTTTTAGCCGGGACAGAAGCCAATTTGGCTAGTGTGGTTTTGTTTGTTACACTGTAGAATATTACGTGTCTGAACTATATCTGGACATATACATCCATACATTCATCCATATATATATATATACGCACACAGACACACACAAGCACATACACACACACACACACACAGAAACACACATACACATACACATACGCATATATCCAAGAATGAAAGTATATTTTTTTAGCTAATTCCGTAAATTGAAGGGAGAATATTTTTCGAATGTAGTTTTGATATTATCGCTTTCATTTTTGTTCTCAGCTAAAATAAATATTATCGACAAAGCGGGCATATATTTTCGGTTTAATAACTTTATTAGAATCTGTGTTTTCTACGTGTGACATGCACTCGTTAGAGAAGCAAGGACTCATAGGATTTCTCATATTTCTATTAGTTTTTCTTTCAAAGGTAACCAATAGCAACACTGAAAATACAGTAAAAAATAATATTAACATTTTCTACAAAAATCAAATGCATAGTAATTCTAAGGAAAATGAATCTTCACTTAAAAGCAATATAAACAAACATACAACTTCAGTTGATAAAAACAGAAAAATTAATTTATCTATACAAAAAAAAAAAAAAAAAAAAAAAAACCCAAAAAACAGAAACTTAAAAACGTTAACCTCATTGCCAAAATTACGTCATCTGCAAGAACTAAAGTACAGAGAACCAATATTATTTAAGAATTTTTATGTTTTCTTGCTCAATCCAAGTTCGTAATTGTTATGGATTCCGGGTGAGGAACCGCACAAAATAATGAACAACAAAAACAGATATGGAGATAGAAACCTAGGTAATATTAAACATAATATACAAGCTTGAACGCAGGTTAGTAAATCCAGGAATACTATTAGTAAGAAATAAATATATACAAGTCTTGAAGTGAAGTCGTTGGAAATAGTATATCCGTGTATATTATTCTAGATGAGTGGAGCTCAGAGCTAGTCTGACTTCTGATGCGGTAGTCTCTGGGTAATTTCAGTATCTCTCGGTAACTTACGTATCTGTTCCGGTACTCTCCGATAACTCTAACGGATCTCTACAATTCCTCTCAACTCTCAACTCTTAACTCTTAACTGCTGTTCTCTCTATGGCAGGAGTATATGTATTCTCAGTCGAGTCCATTATCATATACAAAGGAGAGATTCCACAACAGTAAATAATGACATTGTATACGTCGTAAATAAGAAATTAAGAATTAAAATCAACCTTCTTCTTCACTTTTACAAAATTTCACAATGAAGTGTGAAATCCTGTTTTTTTTTTATATATATAAATAGAGAAAGAATTGACCATGTGCTTAAAGAAAAAGTCGAAACCAGATTTCGCAAGTAGGAGTTAAATTGATTTTTGAACAATGTGAGCGACTAGTAAGCTTTGAGGACTTCGCGAGTCAGTGTGAAAAATCTAATGACAATAAAAGGACCCCGTTCAGCGTCAGTGAGTCAGTCAGGGATGGAGACAGCAAAGACGACAAGTTACAATGTAACGAGAGAAGCTTTAAGTGACCAGGACATTTGTCCTCTTTCTCTTTCCTTCTCGTGTGCTGATTTCTTTTACTTCTTTTTCTCCAAAGACATTCCTACTGAATACATATATACATACGCACATACGCATATACTCTTTCAATAATTACTACTATGAACATTTGCTACAACGCTTGATACCCTTACCTTTCTAACTGAACATTAATCTCTACGAATTCTTGTTATTCATTTCTTTTAAAAAATTTCTATTTTAACATGAAAAATGTATATTTTATTCTTACACTATTTCACACAATTGCCCATATTCCAACCTGCCGACCACCAACCTTCTGATAACAATGAAAACCTTCTGATAATTCTGATGATGATAATTCTTGATAAAACTTGTAAGCCGTAATGAGTTCAGTTAAGTATGACACAAGGCCGATCCAAGAAACATTAACCATCTCCTTACCTCTACATATAAACTACTACGACATATTCAGTAAGAAGACTCACGTTACATCTCTCTGATCATAGATCTGTTAGGTCTCATTTAAACACATAGGGAGACCTACTAAATTATATCCGTAACATCCTCATTAATAGTACAAATATAAGATCATCATTCTTATGTAAAAAAAAAAAAAAGCTAAAAATAAATTACGAATTTACATACCCTTTAAAGAACTGTGTTCATGATCAATCTAAATTCATATATAACTAGCAGTATAGCCCGCGTTGCTTGGGTGTAATGAAAATTTTAAAACTAATCCATAATCCTGGAGCTCAGACTCTTTGGACGTTGGCACGAAAGACTAAAAAGCAATAGTTGTTTCCAGTTAAAGCGAAACCGTAGACTGAAAGAAAAATGAATGGGTGTAAGTCAAATTTTCTTTTCCTGGTAGCGATATCAAATAAGATTTTTTTCGTTGTAAACTGAATTTTGAAGGCTAAATAAGTCCTCTGAGTAAATGGTATCATGGCTGAGACTAAGAACTACAATTATACCTAAACCCGAAGCAAAAACTAAAATAAAGGGGCTGAAAAAATACAGACATACAGGCAGATAAACAGACACACACACAAACATCTTGCCTTTTATATATATATATATATATATATATATATATATATATATATATATATATATTATCGATTTTCTGCACTATTGTAAGAATTGCAACCTTGAAACTTCTGAATATCGTTTCTTATGTCTTTGTCTATGAGTGTATCTAATTTGATTAAAATCGGACCATTCCTTCTATAACCCGATTTTTTCGATTATCAATTTTCGATTATCAGATGCTTATATGTGAATTTTCAAGAAAATTGATTCAGTCGGTTTGGAGTCTATAGGTAACGGACACACACACAGACACACACGCACACACACACACTGTTCCATTTATAAATAAGTTTAGATTATCTTCCCAATTATATATATATCTATGTTTTTGTTCTCCCCCCCCCTTTTTGGAGTTCGTAAGCTGGCATTTGGGGAGGAAAAAAAAAAGTTTGAAATTTATATTTATTCTGTTATGCGAAGCTACTTTGGCAAGTTATGTCAGCAGCCATTACAGCTCCATACCACGTGTTGTTCTTTGAATGGAATTTACCTAGCAGGCCGACTCGCTTTGATATTTGGGAAAAGCAAGAATTGAAAGAATGAATCTTAATTCAAATTTCCTGTGTTAAACTGTGAGGTATTTTCCGTTTGTTTTTTTTTTTTTTTTTTGTTTATATATCTATGTTTTTGTTCTCACCCCCCTTTTTGGAGTTCATGCTTCATTTTAGGAGGAAAAAAAAAAAAAAGTTTGAAATTTATATTTATTCTGTTATGCGAAGCTACTTTGGCCAAGTTATCAGCAGCCATTACAGCTCCACATCACCACTGTTGTTCTTTGAATGGGAATTTACCTAGCAGGCCGACTCGCTTTGATATTTGGGAAAAGCAAGAATTGGAAAATGAATCTTAATTCAAATTTCCTGTGTTAAACTGTGAGGTATTTTCCGTTTGTTTTTTTTTTTTTGTTTTTATATATATCTATGTTTTGTTCTCCCCTTTTTGGAGTTCATGCTTCATTTAGGAGAAAAAAAAAGTTGAAATTTATATTTATTCTGTTATGCGAAGCTACTTTGGCCAAGTTATCAGCAGCCATTACAGCTCCATGCCACGTGTTGTTCTTTGAATGGGAATTTACCTAGCAGGCCGACTCGCTTTGATATTTGGGAAAAGCAGAATTGAAAGAATGAATCTTAATTCAAATTTCCTGTGTTAAACTGTGAGGTATTTTCCGTTTGTTTTTTTTTTTTTTTTTTTTTTTGTTTTTTATATATATCTATGTTTTTGTTCTCCCCTTTTTTGGGTTATGCTTCATTTAGGAGGAAAAAAAAAAAAAAAAAAAGTTTGAAATTTATATTTATTCTGTTATGCGAAGCTACTTTGGCCAAGTTATCAGCAGCCATTACAGCTCCATGCCACGTGTTGTTCTTGAATGGGAATTTACCTAGCAGGCCGACTCGCTTTGATATTTGGGAAAAGCAAGAATTGAAAAGTGAATCTTAATTCAAATTTCCTGTGTTAAACTGTGAGGTATTTTCCGTTTGTTTTTTTTTTTGTTTTTTTTTGTTTTTATATATATCTATGTTTTTGTTCTCCCCCCCCTTTTTGGAGTTCGCTTCATTTTAGGAGGAAAAAAAAAAAGTTTGAAATTTATATTTATTCTGTTATGCGAAGCTACTTGCGTATTATCAGCAGCCATTACAGCTCCATGCCACGTGTTGTTCTTTGAATGGGAATTTACCTAGCAGGCCGACTCGCTTTGATATTTGGGAAAAGCAAGAATTGAAGAATGAATCTTAATTCAAATTTCCTGTGTTAAACTGTGAGGTATTTTCCGTTTGTTTTTTTTTTTTTTTTTTTTTGTTTTTATATATATCTATGTTTTGTTCTCCCCCCTTTTTGGAGTTCATGCTTCATTTAGGAGGAAAAAAAAAAGTTTGAAATTTATATTTATTCTGTTTATGCGAAGCTACTTTGGCCAAGTTATCAGCAGCCATTACAGCTCCATGCCACGTGTTGTTCTTTGAATAGGAATTTACCTAGCAGGCCGACTCGCTTTGATATTTGGGAAAAGCAAGAATTGAAGAATGAATCTGCAATTCAAAATTTTCTGTGTTAAACTGTGAGGTATTTTCCGTTTTGTTTTTTTTTGTTTTTTTGTTTTTATATATATCTATGTTTTTGTTCTCCCCCCCCCCCTTTTTTTGGAGTTCATTTGGACTTTAACTAAGTTAAAACTTAGTTAAACTCCACTTTTGTAAGTTTGTGTTTTTTTTTTTTTTTTTCAAAGGATTGTTCGTGTTCGATTTTTTTTTTTTTTTTTTTTTTTTAATAGGAGTAGATAGGTCACACTATCGCCCGGTCTATACTCCTCCCACGTCTATTGAACTGGAGTAGAGGCTCGTTCCTTGTTTCCTGTTTAGGATGTGGTTTCCGGTTTTCACTTCTCTCTCTTCAGACCTTGGTACTGGTGCTTCCGTGAGTTTCCTGCGATCTGGCCGGTTGGTGGCAATGGCTCATCACTGTGAGGGTACCGGGTTGGCAGTTTCCTGGTTGCTGCTTCCGACTGGTAGTTAGGAGCCCTAACTCTTGCGTAGCGTCAAGAGCGGCTGCTCTGATCAACAGTTGTATAATATCGGGGTTCTTGTAGTGCCATGTCGCGCATGGATAGGTGTCCCTGCAAGCGCTTTCGGTGGGCAACCCCGAGGCCACACCTTGTTGCAGCCCTAGCCAGTCCCCCTCCCAGCTCAGATCGTGGGTAATGACCGCCTGTATCCTCTACCCTAGGTCCCTTTCTATAAACCAAAAACATGACAAGACAAAACAGAAATGACCCTAAACCAGCTAAATCCAAACCACCTAAGCCCATTAACCTCTCCTTCACTAATATCCGAGGCATTCGTACTAACTTTGCTAGTGTAGAAGCGTTCCTGCATGAAAAGTCCCCTGACATCCTCGCGCTCTGCGAAACTAACCTCAACTCAACTATTCCCTCCTCTGACCTCTTCATCCCTGGTTATCTTCCCCTTTTAAGGAAGGATTCTACTGTCCACATGCATGGGCTGGGTGTTTATGTCAGCGAACACCTCCCCATAACTAGGGTGACTTCACTCGAATCTACTGACCACCGATACATATGTCTCCGCTTGTCTCTCCTCAGTTCGGTTAGCTACCTATTCTTCCTTTACCGTTCTCCCTCCTCTCCTGACTGCTCCCTACTAGATAGCATTGCCGACGACATAGATAAGGCTATTACCTATCACCCATTTGCCCACATATTTGTATTTGGAGACCTCAATGCCCATCACTCTGAGTGGCTTGAAAACGCTGTTACTGATTCGGCGGGCACTCACGCCATGAACTTTGCTATTTCCCAATCCCTTACGCAAGTGGTGGACTTCCCCACTCGCTTCCCAAGCACACCCTCGGGTCATTCCTCACTGCTAGATATATGTTTCACCTCTGCGCCCGACGCCTGTCAAGTCTCGCAGCTTTGCCCTCTCGGCAACTCCGACCACGCTGTAGTCTCCCTCAGTATTTCTTTCCAATCTCACTCCCCCCAGGATCCCCCTACTCATAGAACCTCCTACCTCTACCAAAAAGCTGACTGGGAAGCCTTTCGCGATTTCCTCTGCGACGTCCCTTGGGGAAAAGTGTTTGACCTATCAGTTGATGACTGTGCCTCTGAGGTCTCGTCATGGGTGAAAGCTGGCATTGATGCCTTCATACCCACCAGGAAGTATTGCTTAAAACCTCATTCCCCTCCGTGGTTCTCTCCAGCCTGCTCAGCCGCCATTGCCCACAGGAACCATTACTTCCATCTATTCCAGAGACAGCCAACTGTTCACAATAGGCGCCTGTTCACATCCGCTCGCAGTGAGTGCAAGAGAACTCTAAATGACGCCAAACAGTTGTTTGCGGAGAGAATGCGACAGCACATAGCTGACCGCAAGTTCGGCTCCAAGGACTATTGGAGGATTTGTAAACGAGTGCTCAACAATAGGAAATCCTCAATACCTCCTTTAATCCATGGATTTGACGTTCTCACGTCATCTGCTGAGAAAGCTGAGTGCTTTGCCCGCAGATTCTCATCCAACTCCACACTCGACTCGTCCGGAGTGCACCCACCCGACTTCCCTATTAGAACTGAGGCCAAACTGCATGACGTGTATATTACCCCGACAATAGTATCCAGAGTAATTTCAAAACTCGACCCCCATAAGGCGTGTGGAGACGATGGAATCCCGGTGATAGTCCTTAAGAGGTGTGCCCCTGAACTTTCCCCTGTCCTCTCTAAACTGTTTAACTACTGCCTTTCTGCTTCCTGCTTTCCTGCATGCTGGAAATTCTCCTCAGTCGTTCCTGTCTTTAAGAATTGTGGTGAACCCTCGGACCCATCCAACTATCGCCCTATCAGTCTCCTACCAATATTCGGGAAAGTGTTCGAGGCTATAATAAATGCTGAAATAGTTCATCATCTCACCGCCCACAAGCTGTTCTCCGACAGGCAATATGGATTCCGATTTGACAGGTCCACAGCCGACCTGCTAACTACTGTAACGGAGTACATGCTACAGGCCCTTGATGAGTCTGACGAGGCTCGCGCGGTTGCTCTGGATATCTCCAAGGCTTTCGACAGGGTTTGGCACCCTGGCCTCCTATGCAAACTACGCGGTTATGGTATTACCGGTCGCCTGCTTGACCTAATCCAATCTTTCTTAAATAACCGCAAAATGAAGGTCGTTCTGAATGGGCGTGCCTCTTCGTCCTACAGCACGAATGCTGGTGTCCCACAAGGCTCTATCCTGGGCCCAACGCTCTTCCTTATTTTCATCAACGACCTCCCAGATGAGATCAGGTCCCAAGTAGGCATCTACGCAGATGACACTACAATATACTCCCGCTCCAGTAAGAAACCTGTCGTGGCGGACAGACATAATCTCGCTGCTGACCTTGAGCGGGATCTACACTCTGTGGTGAACTGGGGCAAGAAGTGGCTTGTCAACTTTAATTCCTCTAAGACCAAGCTGTTGTCTGTCAACCATTACAGGCAACCTCTTCTGCCTCCCATAAGCATGGACCAGATGATTCTCCCGGAGAGTAATACACTACGCCTCCTCGGACTTACCCTGTCCTCAGACCTCAAATGGAAGCACTATATTGAATCCATAGCAAAATCTACTGCTAAGAAGATTGGGTCACTATGTCGATCCAGGATGTTTTTTCCACCTGAATCCATCCTGCATATATACAAGTCAACCATCCGTCCGTGCATGGAGTACTGCTGCCATTTATGGTCAGGTGCCCCTGCCGTTCTCCTCAGTGTTCTTGACAAGCTCCAAAGGAGAGTCTGTAATGTGATAGGTACTGATCTGGCGACTCGTCTGCAGCCACTTTCCCATCGTCGAAATGTGGCCTCCCTCTGTCTCTTCTATAAATACTTTCATGGCTTCTGCTCGGATGAGCTTAAGTCACTGATGCCTCCTCAACAGGTGTTTACCCGTTCAACCAGACTGGCAACTGGGTCCCACCCATTCACAGTCAGGTTAGCCAAACGCAGACGACAATTCTACTCCTGCAGCTTCCTCTCTCGCACTTCCCGCCTGTGGAACTCACTCCCGTATTCTTGCTTTCCTGACGGCTACGACCTCCAGAAATTTAAAAGCAAAGTTAATACTCACCTACTAACCACTGGCCTCTAGCTCTCTCTCCCCTCCCCTGTATAAGCTTCCCTTTCTCTCCGCCCATGTACCTGTCATTGCACCTGCTTTCTCAGTTTTCTATTGTTCCTTTCTAACTAGCTTGTACTCCTCACTCTTTTCTAATTAATCTTTCTACACTTATGTAACCCCCTGCACATCAGTGGCGTTTCTGCCTTGCTCGGGGTGAAATGATTAAAAAAAAAAAAAAAAAAATAATAAATATTGTTGTATATTTATTTATAAAAAATGTCTTTATATGCATTTCTGTGTATCTTTCATCGTATAATATTTTTTGTGAATCTTTATTGTTTATAATTTTGTAGAGGAAAGGAAATTAAGAATGATAATCAACTTTCTTCTTCACTTTTACAAAAATTCACAATAACATGTGATATACAGGTTTTGCGGCATAGAAAAAGAACTGACTGACCTAGTGCTTACAAAAAAAAATGCTAAACTGGGTTTCACGAGTAAATGTTAAATTGGTTTTCTGACCAATGGGAGCGATTTGCAAAACATAAATACTTCGCCATCCATTGCGAAAAATCTAGATGACTATAAATGGCTTCGACCAGCGTCAGTCTGTCAGGGATAGAAACAGTAGAGACGACAAGTTAAAATGTAACGGGAGAAGCTTCAAGCTGACCCGGACTTTCATCCTCTTTCTTCCTCTTTCTCGTGTGCTGATGCCTTTTACTTCTTCTTCTCCTACAAAGACATTCCTATCAAACAAACGCTCATACATACATACATACGCACATACTCTTCCAACAAATTACTACTACGAACATTACTTCAATTTTGGATACTCTTCACTTCTCATTTAACATTAAGTTCTACGAATTCGTGTTATTGTTTCCTTTTAATACATTTCTATTTTTACATGAAAAATGTATATTTTTAATTTTCTCTTATTCCACACAAATACACACTCCAACTTCCAACCCGATGAAAACCCTCTGATAATTCTAGATTAATTTTATAAGTTATAGGGAATTCGGTTATGTATGACACAAGGCTAAATTAATAAACATCTTATAGCTACAACTACAAACATTTTTCTGATTGCTTATTATGTATGACTGTAATTATATTATATAGACTCTTTTATTTTTTATTTTTGCTGTTCTATTTTAATTGTATTTCTTCCTTCGTTCATTTTTATTTTTAGTTCTTTTTTTTAATCATATCACCCCAAGCAAGGCGATAATGCCACTTATGCGCAGGGGGCTACGTAAGAGTACAAAGATTGGAAAAAGAGAAAACCGGAAACCACAACCTAACCAGGGAACAAGGGATGAGCCTCTTCACATGTTCAATAGACGTGGGTGGAGCGTGAACCGGGCGATAGTTTAGTCTATCTACTCCAATTGAAAAAAAATAAAGAGTGAAAAGATTGGAAAAGAGAAAACCGGAAATTGCATCCTAAACAGGAAACAAGGGATGAGCCCCTTTACCTGTTTAATAGACGTGGGTGGAGTGTGATTTTATATATCTTCATATATGATTGTGTGTGCTTAGTTTATATATGATTATATCTTTTCTCCTGTTTTGTGTTTGTATATATTTTGTTCTTTAAGAGTTTTTGTGTGAATGTGTTAATTGGCGTATTTTTGTGACATTTCCGGGATCTGTTGTCACAATGTTTAACTGTATTCACCTCTACCCTTCACTTAACTTTATTTTGTCTCTTTGCAAAATATGTTTTGAATATTCTGAGTTAAATGTAGCATTTGAATTCTCGGTTTTGAAAAACGCGTTTGTAATTTTTACAACTGCCAAAATAAATTCTGATTTTATAACCGTTTAATTATGTGTTGAGTTTTTTTTCTCTCTATCTCTGTCTCTCTCTGTATCTATCTATCTATCTATCTATCTATCTATCTATCTATCTATCTATCTATCTATCCTTTCACGCTTATGGTGAGAAAGAGACAATATTGATGCAGCGTCGGCTCGGTTAATTTTCTTTAATACGAATTATTAAAATTTACTGCCAGTTATGAAAGCTCTTTCCGCATGTTTGATCTTTAAGAGTGCCTTATTTTATGTTTGCTAATATTTATGTCGTCGATTAGTGAAGAATATATATATATATATATATATCCTCTCTATTATAGAAGTGGTGTATATATGTATATAATTCCAGGTGAAGAGGACTCAAGGTTTTTTATTTTATTTTAAGTGCTCTGGCATTTATTTTGTTATAAATAGTGCTCAATATAATGAGTATTATAGAGCTTATATATATATATATATATATATATATATATATATATATTAGAGAAAACTTTCAAAATTCAAAGGTGGCGGATGCACATTTCGACATGGGATCTCTAACAGAGATTCCACGTCACGTCAGCGACATGTCAGCGACATATCAGCGACATTGTTTTGTTCCAAATGGCGAAAGCCCTGGGGTAAAGGGGGAAGAGGCAAGATTAACAACGGTCAAGAATTGAGAGTTCCCTTAAGGTTAGGGAAGTGGGATTTTTTTTAACGCAAAACAGAAGAGATAGACGGGGTATCAAATATCAAATGGTAGAGGGTAGTGAATGTTTACAGGGGTTTGAAACGGTATATTTAGGAGGGGAAGGAATAGATTTAAATGTAAGATCTTAAAAAATTTTAATTAAGTTTATCCATTACAGGAAGTCATGAATTTAAAGTTATTAAAGATATATATATATATATATATATATATATATGTGTGTGTGTGTGTGTGTGTGTGTGTTAACAAAGGAAAAGAGGGGTTCGGTACAGGAGTCCATATTTTATAAAGAGAGACAACTAAAAGAGTTAAATTACTTTTTTAAGGTTAAGATTTTGAGCTGTTTGAAGAGGTGTATTAAGGGGAGAAAGAATGGGTCTCAATATAAGATCTTAAAAAGTTTATTTAATTAAACATTTTAGGTAGATGCGAGCTGAATGCCAATTACAGGAAGTTATCAGTTTAAAAATTATTAGGGTGCTAATGATTAGTACCGAAGCATGACGTCTCTTGCAGTCAAATATATTCTGTTATAAACACTTATAATAATAATATTCCTAACGATGCAACTAGTTCCTATATCTATATCTATCTCTCTCTCTCTCTCTCTCTCTATATATATATATATATAAGTCTCTTGCAGTCAAATATATTCTGTTATAAACGCTTATAATAATAATATTTTTATATATACTTGTACACATACAGACATGCATACGTGCAACTAGTTCCTATATCTATCTATCTATCTATCTATCTATCTATCTATCTATCTATCTATCTATCTATCTATCTATCTCTATATATATATACGTCTCTTGCAGTCAAATATATTCCGTAATAAACACTTATAATAATAATATTGATATAAATATTGCTCTACTGAGTATCGAGCACTCGTCAAAAAGTAAATTACTACTAACGATGGACTGTTAACCTATTTGTTTGTACTACGCCTAAGAATAATTTTATAGGTCATATATATATATATATATATATATATATATATATATATATATATATATATATATATCCAGATGAATAAGGAACAAAAATAATTAAAACGTTCAAAGCATTAATTTAAAAGAGTGCCCAATATAAAAACACAGCAATGAATATTTATTATAAATTATACTTTAGTGCGTGTACAAACTACAAGCAACTACAAAATTGTACATTTTGTTTCGTCATTGAAATAACAATCAATGTAGAAACAAAATGTACAATTTGTAGATTGTAGTTTGTACATGTCCTAAAGTATAATTTATAATAAATATTCATTGCTGTTATATTGAGCACTCTTTATATATATATATATATATATATATATATATAAAACAAAAGCGTGCATATACACATTCAGTCAGTTAATTGCCATACGTGATACACGCTTAGGCGATCATGTCTCGAAAAAGACATGACTTACTGGGCAGAAGATTATCCTGCAGTAGGTTGCCATTGCTTTCTGCGGTAGACTGGTTGCCCACCAAGGCTATAGAACCCAATCTGTCCTGCTATTTAACCTATAACTGGAAGGAAGAGACGGATCAATACCTTTCCCACGGGTATTTGAGCGTAAGTAAATGCAAGGAATTCAGCTGGGATTCGAACTCGACTCTCCGATTTCTCGAAAGTCTTTTTATATATACTTGTACACATACATACATGCATACGTGCAACTAGTTCCTATATCTATATTTATATCTATGTATATCTCTCTCTCTATATATATATGCACACACACCAAAAAAACTCTCTAATTTCGGCACTATGGAAGACTTTTATAGAAACATATAGATAAAAATAGAGTTTTATAGAAAAATATACATTTTTGAAAGAAAAATATTACTCAAAGTACTTTTCTTAAGGAAATAATTATTACCATAACACATTTAAAAAAAAAAACATTATTACCATCAATACATTTTTGAATGCAAAATTGGAAGACATCTTTAGTTTTCTAAAATTAAAAAAAAAAATTAAAAATTAATTTTTCAGCAAAATCTGACTAAATTAACCTTTCAACTACAATCTAACATTGAAAAAATACCTTAAAACCCCACCTAAACAACTCGCAAATGTTGATATGCCATTAAACAAAACTCAAATTCAGATCCTAATTTCGGTGGAATGAGTTTTCCACTTGGTCTCCCCATCTTCACCTTTGTTTCAGATACAACTTATACACCCACACTAACATACACACACGCAAGAGATAGATTCGTACCTTTCCAAGGGTTTTAAAATGAAAGTATTTCAACTGGAATTCGAATTCCAACTGGGCTCTTCGACTTTTGATTGCCAGACAATATCCATGCACCAAAACAAACACACACACACACACACACACACACACAGAGAGAGAGAGAGAGAGAGAGAGAGAGAGATACATACACACATTGATACAGCAAAACAGATCTGTCTGCGGATGACAATATTTACGCTCTCACACCCTGATTGAGCACTCTGTAAGAATGGTAAACCTTGAAAAACAGTAGCTAATCTGGCATGTACGCATCGCTCATTCAGTAAAATGAATTAGAGTACTCTGGCTATTGGGCTCGTATAATGATAATATACACGCTAAAAAGTATGTCTTCTTCGACCGAACACACATAGCCCAGAGGTAGAATCGCCGACTGACGCCAATTCGGTCGGGTTTCGATCCTGGCTTCAAAAGCAATCTGCGTCTAACCGTACTGATGAGCTGTGATACAGCGAAACAGATCTGTCTGCAGATGACTATATATATATATATAGAATAAAAAGTCGGAGAGGCCGTGAATGTTTTGTTTAAAGTGTATATTTATTGTTGTTGTTATTATATATGTTACGATACATTAAATGTCCATAATGGTATTTGTGACGCTACAGGTGTTTTGAGTCTAAAGTTGACTCTCTTCAGTCAAATAAACTTGTGATTTTGCGTATCCCATTTCTTGTGTCTGAGAGCAAAGGTGTTGTTAATAAATAAGTATGAAAAGTAAGTAAATCAGTAAATCAAATGTTGGCCACCCGGTTATATTTATGCTCTCATTACGATTGAGCTGTCTAGAGAAAAAAAATTAAAAACACTTTACACTTCTATGACATATGCGTGACTCTTTAGAAATGAATTCACTTCTTTCGGTGACTGGCGTGTGTATACACTGCATATATACAACACGTTAAAAGTTTCCCTTCTCTGCTCCCATGCGCCTATGGCTTAGGGGGGTAGCGACTCCGACTGGCACCAAATCGGCCGAGTTTCGATCTTGGCCAAAGGCAAGTGGATGTGTCTAGCCACACTGATGAGCTGTGATACAACGAAACAGGCTTGTATGTAGAGAGCTAATATAATATATATATATATAGAACAACCCGAGCTTGCAACTTTAATTTAACAGCATTTATCAAGTCTTACTAAATATACCAAACGGCATCAGTCTTCCTCTTATATGTCTCCTTTGGCCGCTGGCGTTAGTTTATTCTGCACCAAGATATGGATCCTTTTGAGATATAGCGGTATCTCGTCTTTCACCCCTTCTCTGTCAGCCAGATATCAGTTTGCCGGCCAGCAGGTTCCTTTGAAGCCAGTATTTGGCGCCTCACCGTGAACCTATGTCTGGTAAGCTGGTTGAATAGATCTTTACGATTGAGTAGCGTCATGCATATGATTGTGGTTTTGTGTGAAACCTCAGCTAAACAAATTCTAGTGAAAATATTTATAATGATTAAAAAGTATTTTTTGTAAAGTAGAAATAACTGAATCTCTTATTTCCGTGTGGCCGAGTGGTTAAAACGTTCGCTTTCTGACCATGAAGCCCTGGTTCGAATCTGACCGTGGTCGATTTGTCAGGAAAGTGACTTCATATTATCAGTCAAGAGGAGGGGATCCTAGCGTGCGCCACCTTCAGTAAGTGCCCGAAAAACAATAACACGGGTTGACCCAAACCTTGTGAAAGAAATTTGGTAAACGGGACTCTTTGAGAGCCTTCGAAGGATTAAAAGAAGACATGAGCTTTTGCTGACAATTTTCCTTGAGATTTTGTTTTGTATATAAAATCACCCGGATCTAGGGCGACGATCTATGTCTTCATCAGCCATCGAAAGAAGTCCATGTCGTTCACTCAGGGTCTAAATACAGAAATACTTTACCGCGTTGTGTGGGGTAGGATTGTCGATGAATTTTCGAACAACTGTTGGTTGGTCGAAGGATCATGAAGATTTCCTGTGTTATCTTGAATCTGTTGCTGGGTTTATTGGCAAGAAATTTGGTTCCGTCTGTTGTTCTTTTACTTTTACACCTTATAAATCCATCATTCGTCAGTGCATTGAATACAGTTGGCATATATGGTCTGGGATTTCAATTATATATATATATATATATATATATATATATATATATATATATATATTAATCATATCACCCCAAGCAAAGCGCTGACGCCACTAATGCGCATGGGGCTACTTAAGAGTAGAATGATTGGAAAGGAGAAAGCCGGGAACCACATCCTAAACAGGAAACAAGGGATGAGCCTCTTCACCTGTTCAAAAGACGTGGGTGGAGTGTGAACCGGGCTATATTTAAGTCGATCTACACCAACTGAGAACAAAAAAAAGAAAAAAGAAAAAAAAGAAGTGAAAGAAGATTGGGGGAAAAAAAAATAAAAAAAGATTATCATGAGATTATCGAAAAATCCAAAGAATGGTTGTAATGTCTATAACTAATTTGCTAATTATACCATGATGAAAAAAATGTCCCAAACTTGATGAAGAAAAGTTTTATCCTCATAATCTTTAGCTTATTTATAACCAAGAAAGACCAAAGTATTTAATTACTTATTAAATACTTTAATTGTTAATTAACTATTTATTTTTAGTCCTTTTTAGAACGTTCGAAATTTTGGTTAAAAATCTTGGTTTTCTTGCCTCAGGGGCGTGAGGAATGCGAGCAATGTTGATTACAGGAATTTTGAGCGTCTTTTTGCAGTGAACAACACAATGATTTTAAAATTTCTGCAAAGATCAATTTAATGAAACTTTCAGGACTTATTCACAAATGAATGAAATGATGAAATTATTTTCTCTTTTAGAAAATCTAGCTAAAAATATTTTTTTGCATCTGCTACCAGCCAAACATACATGTATTTAATGTGATAAAGTTTATGAAAAAATAAAATTTCAACACATAAGATTTATATTGCTTAAAAGCAAGAATCCTTGGAAAAATTAAATCATCAATTTATTTTTGGAAACGTAAAGCACCAGTTACAAAATATCTTCTGTGAATTGTAAAATAAAAAATATCATTGTTTTATTCTATTACTTTATTTAATTAGAACATTTCTCATCGGAAAAAAAAATGCTTTTCTTAAGGCAATAATGTCCTTAATAATAGCCGATTTCAGAAACATAATTTTAATCTTGAAAAATTAACTGTAGAAATATTTAAATTACTCAAACTACGAGCCTTGAGCATCTAAGCATCTATCATCGCTTGACGAGATTATTATTTTTCGTTGATAAAAAGTTAACCCCTTTTTCGAGTATTTTCACCTTGCCAATACTTAGCAAATGGCGTGAGACTCTTGCATTGCTGACACCAAGTGTCTGAGATAATTCTCTGACACTTTGAGGTGGGTTTTGCTTCACAACTGCTTGTAACTGTTTATTGTCAGGATTGCATGGCCGTTCTCTACCTTCTTCATTCTCATCACCATTACGGAATTTCTGGAACAACCTTCGTACAGTCCGATCACTTGTGCATCCATCTCCCCATGCTCTGTTGATATAAGTATATTTCCTCCTCTCTCTTTCAAATTTTCAGCTAATTTATCTATTCCCTGGATTTTGCAAGTACGTGATAGTATTAAAATAACTAATTTTTCTATTCCCCGGATTTTACAAATATATGATAGTATTAAAATATTTTTTTACATAAGCTCACGTCGTGAATTACAATAAAGCACAACTAATAATACCACTAATACTAATTTTTCTCTCTTCTTCTTCTATGTGCCCTGTCCCTTCAAGATGTAGGCGATCATGGTTCTCCACGTTCTCCCTATCCCTTGTGGCTCTTAGTATGTTTGCTCCTGTTATATCTCGCAACTCCCGTTCCGTCATCCACCTGATCAGACCCTGCAAATATGTTATCCGCTGCCTTCCTCTGTCTCTCCTTCTATCTGGCCAGTCAGTATCAGGTTCTCCAAGCTCTCCTTCCTTATTGCATGTCCCAGGAACTTCAGTTGTCTCTTCCTGATGCTCACTATTAATTTCCTTTTTGTTGCCATTCTTCCCAACACCTCATCGTTGCTTGCATGCTCAGTCCATGATATCCGCAGCATCCTTCTGTAGAACCACATTTCTGCTGCTTCAAGTTTTGTCCTCATTTTCGATTATATTGTCCAGCACTCACTGCCGTATTGAAGAACTGATATCACATAGCAATCTAGCACTCTTTACTTTGTTTCTAGTGAAATTTTTCTGTGTTAGTACTTTACTCAGCTTCTGGAACGCGTCCTTTGCCATGCCAATTCGCCTTTGGATCTCTGTGTCACACTTTCCATCTCCTGTTAGAACACTTCCTAGATATTTAAATATTTTTACTTGTTTGATTCTGGTATCCCCCACCTCTATTTGGCATTTTGGGTTGCACCTTTTGCTGATGACCATGCATTCAGTTTTCTTAAACTTTATTTGTAGTCCTTTTTTGTCACTCTCCACAGATACCTTCTGTAGGAGGTCTTGTAGTTTCCTTTCTGTGTCTGCAATCATGCAATCACACAAATCAAACAAAAAAATAAATATACCAGCGGGAGGTAGTGTCACAATAAAAAGAATTATATTGCGATGAAGTAGGGCTAAAAATTTCACTGAAATCAGTTTTGTTTTTTCTTTGAAAAAAAAAACAAAAAAAAACGAGAATTCTTCCAGTCAATTTAAATTAGTCTTGCTATAGAATAAAGTCTTTTACTTATTGGAGATATTTCATTTCATCTTGAAGCTTGAAATTAAAACTAAAATAATAGTTTCAAGAAACATTTTTTATTTTTAAAAATTAATTTCAAACCTTTTCTACCGCCAACCTATGCAGATATCTACTGTAATGTTATCGGTCTTGACCTGGCATTTCATCTTCAGTCACGTTTTAACCCCTGTTGTCTGAACCTATTAATATTTTTTATGAAAATGTGTCTAATGTAAGTTATATTGAACAAGATATACAAATTCGAACACGGGTTAGTCGATTCAAGAATTCTATTAGTAGAAATTATTATATACAGTCTTAAAGTGAAAGACTAAAGTCTTCTCATTCACTTTAACTTTTTGATTTCTTGCGGCATTATGAACTTGCTTGAGATGATATTAACTTTTAAAATATTGAAACGATATTGCATTGGGAAATTGTCAAAAATACCCGTCAATAAAACAGAAAACTTACTGAAGCCCATAGAAAATGCTCTGAGTGCTTATTAATTAAAGGAAATAATCTTTAACAATCGATGTCTTCTACCTTCCTAAATTCTGTTGTTTTATTCTCTTTTCTTCTCACTAACGTTTTATTATTCCGTTTAACTCCCAGTAACCCCTTACGTCTCATTGGCTTTATTGCCTTTCTTGTGCTGAAATAATTTAAAAAAATCATCAAATACATAGTTCAGTCAGTCAGTTAATTGCCATACGTGATACACGCTTTGGGAAATCATGTCTTGAAAGAGACACGACAGACGGGGCAGAAGATTATCCCGCAGTAAGTTGCCATTGCTTTCTGTGGTAGAGTGGTTGCCAGCCAAGGCTATAGAACCCACTCTGTTCTGTTATTTGACACATAGCTAGAGGGCGAAGAAATGTATTATATTATTAAATAGTAATTAGTTGGAGATCAGTCTATTACCGCAAAAAGCAATGGCAACCTACTGCTGGATAATCTTCTGCCAAGTCAGTCATGTTTTGAAAGGGACATGATCACCCAAGCGTGTATCATGTATGGCACTTAACTGACAGACTGAATATGTGTGTGTGTGTGTGTGGTCAGAGCTTAGCACAAATAAATCTTGAACCTGTCGTTTTTGTATATTAAGCTAAAATATATCACACACACACACACACACACACACACACACACACACACACACATATATATATATATATATATATATATATATATATATATATATATATATATATATTGATTCAAACGTTATCAGCGTAACGTAATATAATTATATAATAAGTTCTCCCGTTTGGTACACACAGCATCAAGTTTTATCTTTCTCTATTATGGGTGCTATCCAGCCTACCTTGGATTTGCATAACAGGCTGCAAAAAGAGCATTTGAAACCGAATCAGAAATCTTTCATGCAGACCAGGATTCTGGGTGTTCATGGCGTGTGTGAGCCTTCAAACCAGCCTTGGATTTGCAGAACAAATCGCAAATTGGGCGCCTCCACAAATGAAGTTATTGGAATGAAAGATCGAGTTTTAGTTCCCAAATGGAGTGCATCAAGATGTTGAAGGCAATTCTGTTCAAAACTTTTAATTCCACAATGACAAGTTGACCTCCATTCCATTCGAGCTAAAGAAGACAATTCGAAGGAGCCAACTAATGTATTAGTTGCTCCGAGATTGTCCTTATAACAAAGCTTGTCCTTATAACAAAGCAGAAGCCTTCCAACGTTTCGAGTCCCAATCAAGCAATTGGCCCTACATCAGGATTTTCAATCGAACAAGATGGCTAACCCATCGTAACTTTCAAAAAATAAAAAAAGGATTCAGTACAACTAATGCCAGTTTTTGTGAAAATATCTGTGTTGGAAATCTTTGGATCTTTGAGAGTGCAACCACACATTGTACGGAGGCAACGATTGTAAAAGACAAAGTTTTTCAATATGCACTCTATATGGTGTCCAGCACGCACGCTAAGAGCTTCCAGGAGTATCCGCTACCTTTTCCCGTCAACATTGCTTCATCGTCAGTTGGCTTCAGATAGCGAAATGTAATCGAACAATCCACACAGACGATTTGATTAATGCGTTGAAGTCATGTGTAGAACCAGACACACTTTTTGGAAGTGGTGATAATCAGACGTTGGTGCAAATATTTGCCACGAACACAATAAACAACACCCATCAGGTTTTATTAAAATGGAGTGACCTCTCCGAAATTTCCTGTACACAGACACAGACACAAACAGACACACACACATTTATGAAAACACACACACACACACTAACACGTATATACACATATTCATATATATGTGATGCAAATTATTTACAATGTATTTACATAACAAACACGCACACTCAAGCACACATGTAAACTATTTGATCCATGGATGGGACCCAAAAATGTACTACCACTCCAGGCCAAATTGGACCTGGAAGTAGCTCTAGATTCCCAAACATCCATATAATAAATTTAAAGTCACACCACCGGTTGCAGTTTATATGTCATGCTAAGGATACACACACACACACACACACACACACACACACACACACACACACACATATATATATATATATATATATATATATATATATATATATATATATATATGCAGTTAGAGCTAAGCATAAATTGACCTGGAACCAAATAAGCTAAAATATATCACAAGCGCTCTTATACAAACACATATATATATATATATATATATATATATATATATTGCTTCAAATGTAATCAGTGTATATATATATATATATATATATATATATATATATATATATATTAATGATATACAACCAAGGCTATACAACTAAACCTGTCCTGCTATTTAACCCATAGCTAAAGGGAGAAACGACGATTGATACCTTTCCCAATGTTATTTGCGCGTAAGTGAATGCAACGAATTCAATTGGAATTCGAACTCGGCTTTTTCGTTCTAAGCCGATATCCACTGCACCAAAACGCACTTCAGATTGGTTACTAGAAAATTACAAAACACTCAAAAATATTCATTAGGTCAACTGAAAAAAATACATTTGACAAATTGTATTTGACTAAATTCATTACGAAACTCTTAGCTAGAACTAAATACAGATTTCTTCTTGCTAATTTCTTTTAGTCATATTGTTATTCTTTACAGATTATATCTGAGAATATTTGTACACACACAAATATATATACATATATATGTACACTTCCTGCCATAAATACTGGGCCACTTCAGTGTTTAAAAAAATGATATATTTCATACTACATTTTAGTATTTATTGCCAAGTAAATAATTGTAAATGAAATTAAGATGGTTCTTTTGTTATTATTACTTTGCAAAATTAAATATAATGATAATAATAACTACTTAGACTCTGTAAGAATGCACCCCGTAAATTTATGCCAATATAAACTCTCGAAAAAACCATTAACAAACAGAACCTAAATCCGTTACAATCCGGCGTACTAAGTCGTCGGATAAATGGGGAGAAAAAAAAGAAACCAGCGGAACAAGAACAAAACATTCAAGATTCCGCAGTAAAGAAAAAAACCCAAACGGAACCAAATACAAGAAAAAGTGCTCGATACGAAAGTACTAAAATACAATAGTAGAGCAAAAACACACGAAGAATCTAAAGTGAGTCAAAACCTACCGCGGTTTCACACTACGTATCGTCAGGGAAAAGGCTCTTTTCCCTGACGATCCGTAGTGTAAAACCGCGGTAGGTTTTGGCTCACTTTAGATTTTTCGTATATATATATATATATATATATATATATATATATATATATATATGCACTACCGGCCATAATTATTAGGCCACCCCACTATTTAAAAAAAGGATGTATTTCATACTATTTTTAGTATTTATCGCCAAGTAGAAAATTCTAAATGAAAATAGGATGTTTCTTCGTTATTATTACTTTGCAAAATTTTACAAGGCAAAATAGCAACAATTTACCCATATACTACCGGCCATAATTATTAGGCCACCCCGTTAAAGAAATTATGTATTTCATACTATTTTTAGTATTTATTGCCAAGTAAATAATTGTAAATGAAAATAGGATGGTTCTTTTGTTAATACTGCACAATGAAATGTGCATCAAATGAATCAATAAATATTTACTAATTACCTATATTGCAATTTCATTGATGAAAGAATGAATAAAATTCAGGGTGATTCGAACGAGTTCATCTTTGTTTCCTTGCCTTGTAAAATTTTGCAAAGTAATAATAACAGAAGTACCATTCTATTTTCATTTAGAATTATCCACTTAGCAATAAATCCTAAAAATAGTTCTTTTATAAAACTGAGATACCCTAATAATTATGGCCGGTAGTGTATATATATATAGTTTCAAACGCCATTTTTAATGGCTACCTTTGTTTGAAATAGACGCCTCGGTTTTATTTTAAAGAATGTGTATTTCTTGAGTTTATTGCAACGCATTTTTTAATTTTTCGGCTGTTCCCATCGGCCAGCTTACATTCGCGTATACGGGTAACATCTGTAATTCAATATCTCATCTGTCTCGATTCGAATCAAGAATTGTTTAATAAGAAAATACTTGTGACACGCTGGCTTGTATGCGCATGCCCAACCGGAAATTAGGCTGTGATCTTCAAACACGTTTCCTGATTGGCCTGTTCTGACACATGCGTCACCCCAGACGCTAAACATAGCCACAGATTTGTGTGTTTGCGTGTCGATTTGAACCTTTATTCATCTACGTGTCTTCTTCGCTTACAGAATTACGAGGGTAGTCCTTAAAATACGAGGATGGTGCACGAACTATGTAGAAATAGGAACCGAAAATGTGAGATTGCGAGTAAGTGAGGAAAATACTCAAAAAATACAGAAATACAGATCTTACTTTTTAGGAAATCGATAGCTTTAAGACAAGCAAGATTTTTCAAAAATGAGTTGTAGCTTCAAAACGATAATGATAGGCGTAATATTAGCTGCTTCGGTCTAAGAAAAGATTAGTCATTCACTGACCAATTCATCCAGGTCTACTGGAAGTTGAAATTTATATCATTCTATTTTTTTTTTTTTTTTTTTTTAATCATTTCACCCCGAGCAAGGCAGAAACGCCACTGATGTGCAGGGGGTTACATAAATGTAGAAAGATTAATTAGAAAAGAGTGAGGAGTACAAGCTAGTTAGAAAGGAACAATAGAAAGCTGAGAAAGCAGGTGCAATGACAGATACATAGGCGGAGAGAACGTGAAGATTATACAGGGGAGGGGAGAGAGCTAGTGTCCAGTGGTTAGTAGGTGAGTATTAACTTTGCTTTTAAATTTCTGGAGGTCATAGCCGTCAGGAAAGCAAGAATACGGGAGTGAGTTCCACAGGCGGGAAGTGCGAGAGAGAAAGCTGCAGGAGTAGAATTGTCGTCTGCGTTTGGCTAACCTGACTGTGAATGGGTGGAACCCAGTTGCCAGTCTGGTTGCACGGGTAAACACCTGTAGAGGAGGCATCAGTGACTTAAGCTCATCCGAGCAGAAGCCATGAAAGTATTTATAGAAGAGACAGAGGGAGGCCACATTTCGACGATGGGAAAGTGGCTGCAGACGAGAGGGAAACAGTTTTCTTGATTTTATTAACTATTATCGGACTTTTCGTTATTTCTAGAGGTTTCTCTCCAAACTTTTTGATCGAAGTGGTATATAGTATTAACATCTTGAATGTATCCTTATTTTCCTTTTTACTTATATGTGATATCTATTTTAATTGTTACTGTTCTTCGTCAAATCTTAGATAAAAATAAACTCTTCTCTGGTAGGGATCATATATGCGTCCTCCTTTATAGGTCAACAGACATTACACACTGTATAATAATTAAAAATGGGTGTCTACTTAAAAAAAATCGAAACGTCCGTTATAATAATATTTGAAGTAATATAGATCTATTAATATAAATCTAATTTTGAGAAACTGTTTTATTTGAGTTTCGGATAGGAAACTTATCAAGTATAGACTTTCGAGAAAATAATGAAAGGGTGTGCTTTCTTTAAAAAAATGCGGACATAAAATCTTGGTTACACTGATGTTTTTCGTGGTCGGCATACAAAATAAACGCTGGTTTCCCCTACAGAGGGAGACACAGATTCAATGATATTTTATTTGATAAGATTTCTTAAGTGCTCTGACCGATAAACATAATACGCACTGTTTAATAAATAAATAAATATGAGACGTTGTTTATGCCAATCCAGTAGGAATGTCTGCAAAAACAACTTACACGCCAAATTTATAGACAAAAAACGCAGATGCATGCTGGGATTTCTTTTTAACCGTGTTCTTAGTCTTGTTCATTCTTGTCTTTAAGTCGGAATCCAGCAATCATTTGTCTGGATCACCTTGTTATGTGTTAACACCATTCTTAGTTTGTGAACCTTTTGCCTTATTACTGTTACGTTGCTTTATTGCTATTATTATTGTTTCGCTTTATATACGCTACTGGCCATAATTATTAGGTAACCCCATTTTTTTTTTTAAAGAAATGATGTATTTCATACTATTTTTAGTATTTATTGCCAAGTGGATAATTCTAAATGAAAATAGAATGGTTCTTTTGTTATTATTACTTCGCAAAATTTTACAAGGCAAATAGCGACAATTTACCAATCGCACCCTGTAGATTTTATATATATATATATATATATATATATATATATATATAGATGCTACCGGCCATAATTATTAGGTAACCCCATTTTTTAAAAAAGAAATGATGTATTTCATACAATTTTCAGTATTTATTGCCAAGTGGATAATTCTAAATGCAAATAAAATGGTTCTTTCGTTATTATTACTTTGCAAAATGTAACAAGGCGGCCAGGAAACCTTTGCTTCAGCCAGCCAGTAAGAAGAAGAGACTAGCATAGAGAAGAGAGCACAAAAACTGGACACCAAAACAGTTAATTTGATGTACGTGTTATTGTGCAGTATTAACAAAAGAACTATTCTATTTCCATTTAAAATTATCCACTTGGCAATAAATAATAAACATAGTATGAAATACATCATTTCTTTAAAAAAAACTGGGGTGGACTGATGATTATGGCCGGTAGTGTGGACACACACACACACACACACACACACACACACACACACACACACACACACACATATATAATTCCAGGTGAAGAGGACTCAAGGTTTTATCATTTTGAGTGCCCCGGCATTTATTTTATTATGAACAGTGCTCAATATATATATATATATATATATATATATATATATATATATATATAGTCATCCGCAGAGAGATATATATACTAACGGCCATAATTATTAGGCCTACCCAGATTTTATTTGAATGACGTTTTTCCTACTATTTTTAATATTTATTGCCAAGTGGACAATTCTAAATAAAAATAAAATGGTTCTTTTGTTATTATTACTTGGCAAAATTTTACAAGGCAGCCAAGATGCCTTTGCTTCGGCCAGGCAATAAGAAGAAGAGACTAGCATAGAGAAGAGAGCACAAAAACTGGACACCAGTATATTTCAGTTAATGCACATGTTATTGAGCAGTATTAATAGAAGGACCATTCTATTTTCATTTACAATTATTTATTTGGCAATAAATACTAAAAATAGTATGAAATACATCATTTCTTTTAAAAAAACTGGGGTGGCCTAATAATTATGGCTGGTAGTGTACATCCCGTTGCTGAGCATATTTTTATAGCTTCTTTTAGTGCGCCCTATTTTGAGTTAATATTTAATATTTATTGGCAAGTGAATAATTGTAAATCAAAATAGAATCGTTTTTTGTTAATACTGCACAATAACATGTGCATCAAATGATTTTATAAATATTTACTAATTACCTAAATTACTGTTTCATCAATGAAAGAATGAAGAAAATTTAGGGTGATACAAACGAGTTCATATTTGCTTCCTTGCCTTGTAAAATTTTGCAAAGTAATAATAACATAAGAACCATTCTATTTTCATTTAGAATTATCCGCCTGGCAATAAATACTAAAAATAGTATGAAACACATAGTTTCAATCTACAGGGTGCGATTGGTAAATTGTCGCTTTTTGCCTTGTAATATTCTGCAAAGTAATAATAACAAAAGAACCATTCTATTTTCATTTAGAATTATCCACTTGGCAATGAATACTAAAAATAGTATGAAATACATCATTTCATTAAGAAACTGGAGTTGCCTAATAATTATGACCGGTAGTGTATATGATTTTCTCAATAGTATTTTTGAACTGTTCTTTTCTTTTCTTTCTCTTGTTATTACTTTAATTTGTATATTGTGAGGATGATAATGATTTAGTAATACAAGTCTTACTATTTAACTGGAGGAAGAAAAAGTAAATTCATAAATTTCTCAAGGGTATTTGTGAATAAGTAATCATAACGAATCCAACTAGAATTTAAATACAGCTCTCCAATTAACAATTCTGAGCCATTATCTATTTTACATCTGTTCATTCAAGCATACAGCACCTGGTATTCCCAACCAGTCACCCTCTAGGTACTGACCAGACTTGATGTTGCTTAACTTTGGTGATCATACAGAAGTCAGTGTTTCAACACGATTTTGCCATAAGTAAAGTTTGAAGAAAAATGATGTATGAACATAAAAGAGAATTGAAATTAAACAACACATTCAATGCACTGATATTTCACTGAACCCTCCATGAGCAAACGTTTAACCTGATAAAAACAGTTTTATTAAAAAAAGAAAACAATTTACACAGAGGAAGATGCATTGAAAGTTCTGTGATGCAAAAATTCACTGCAGTTAACGTCGGTCTTCTGCTGGTTTCAATCTTTGATGCAAATAATTGCAAAAACAACCCCCCTTACTAAATTCACAGAGAAAACACACAAATGGATGTCGGAATTTCTTCCTAGCCAATAAGGTAGACAAATTCTTGGTCTCATCTGATTTAGACTTGTTCTTTCTTGTCTTTAAGTCAGAACGAAGCTATCGTTTGTGTGTATCACCTTTTGTATGCTAACGCCATTCTTATTTTATGAAGTTTATGCCATTTATGTTTGTTTTATGAAGTTTATGCCATTTATGTTTATTTTATGAAGTATATGTCATGTATGCTTATTTTCTGAAGTTTATGCCATTTATGCTTCTTTTATGAAGTTTATGCCATTTATGCTTATTTTATGAAGTTTATGCCATTTATGCTTATTTTATGAAGTTTATGTCATTTAGGCTTATTTTATGAATTTTATGCCATTTATGACTATCTTATGAAGTGTGTGTCATTTATGTTTATTTTATGAAGTTTATACCATTTATGCTTATTTTATGAAGTTTATACCATTTATGCTTATTTTATGAAGTTTATGCCATTTATGCTTCTTTTATGAAGTTTATGCCATTTATGCTTATTTTATGAAGTTTATGCCATTTTTGCTTATTTTATGAAGTTTATGTCATTTAGGCTTATTTTATGAATTTTATGCCATTTATGACTATTTTATGAAGTTTATGTCATTTATTGCTGCTATTTTTCTTTGTCCATATAGTTTTTTCAGCATTACTTTTCCCTGTTCTCTTCATTTCTTTCTCAAACTTTGTCACTTCTATTTGTTGAGCATCTCTGCCAATTACATTTAAACATTACCAGCTACACTATAGGCAGCTACTTCAAATACGTCGTTTGCGCTATAATAATGTTTGAAGAAATATAAATACCCGATTAAATCTATTAAACAGGGTAATCACAAAATTAATTTAAAAAATCTTGACCTACAAATGATTTCAATAAAACTTTTAATATTTATTCTTTTCTTTTTCAGGGCATATAAGTTGACTTTATGCATGAAATATTGGAACAATAATCTTCCCCAATATTTTCCAATGTTCTTGTGAAGCAATGGAAGTTTTTTTGTGGAGGTCTATTTCGCAAACAAATCATACCCTGTAGTAAAAGAAAATTTTCGGAGAATGTTTCACTGTCGTTATGTTCCACCAAAAAGCAGAATTTTTAACTGGGATCAGAAGTTCAGAGATTATGGGACTGTGCAAAATCTAAACTCTAAATGTCTGATGAACACTTATTCTGGTCGGAGGGTGAGTGCTAGAACAGAAAGGAATGCTGTACAGGACTTGAGTACCCCATATTTTTATTTGTTGGTGTATCTCCAGGATAATATAGCATCACAACAGCCCTCAAACGATTGAGAAACTGAAGGCAGCAATCGCAGCAAAAATCAGGGAAATCCCCAAAGAGGAACGTGTTTGAGTAATTGACAATTGGGCATAACATGTACAAGTTTGCCTCCAACGTCGCATTCAGAGCATATTTTAGAAGGATCCTGACTTTTATGCAAAGTGACAAAGTTACCTGAAAATTTGGAGAATGATCGCACACAGACTGAAGTGTAAACCTACAAAGTTTCTTGAAAATAACTTCACCTTTGTAAGATTTATAACAATGTTTGTGGGTTTTGTTTTTTGTAGGTTACCCTGTATATTCATAAGCCTATGTGAAAGCAAACCCCAGCTGTTGGACTCAATGTTTATACTGAGAGAAAAATCTTGAAAACTGGCCTTTTACTTATCTTGGTTCCATTAAATCCAACGATACTAAAATGGATATAAATTGAGTGCAGGATTAGAAGGGTTAATTCTGCTTTGCGTATTCTTTGACACAAGCTTTGGAACAATCGTGGTGTTTCCTTAAAGATGAAAATTGTCAGCAGTACTGACATTCTTACTCTCTGGTGCAGAATCTTGTACTCTGTGCCGACGAAACATCAAAAATATTTAACGCCTTCAACATACGTTGCTGACCTACCATCTACAACAGAAAACGGAGATGGCATTTGAAACAATGAAGTTCTGACGAAATGTAACATGACGAGTATTGAAACCATCCTAATGGAAATCAAATTAAGGTGGACAGGACATCCTTTTCGCATGAGCTATACTAGATTTCCGAAATATCTACCCTTTGGCCAGCTTCTAACAAGCAGGTCAGTTGGGAGACCACTCTTACGTTTCAACAAGAAAATTAAAGACAATCGGAAGCGATGCAGAGGCTCCTTTTCTTACTGGGAAAATAAATCATCAGAGCGAAGGGGACATCGCCTGTCCTGCTTCTCGTCTATAAAAATATAGGCCGGTTTGAACATCGGGATCAACTGCAAGTTGGTAGTTTGCTCTTCCTCACATTGATAGCCTTTTACTTTATACTGTGTCTTTGTTACAAGTAGTAAAAAAGGCCTTGCTGTTCGCTAGCAGAAACATGCGGCAGTCGCTTTTCAACCACTCGGGCAAAAGGGGTCAATAACATGTTCCATCTGTCTAATAGTCTGCCCAAAAATCTGCAGGTCTTGGGAGACACATGTTTATCCAAAGAATTTGAGTACTTCTTTATTTTACTGAACTCTCCTTTGTCATAAGCGAAGAGAATCTAAAACACACACACACACACACACACACATACACACACACACACACACCCATATATATATATATATATATATATATATATATATACGATACCTTGGCCATGAGAAAAGCAAACGGATTTCGTTATGTGAAGTCACAAGTTTATTCGCTTGAAGAGAATCAACTTTAGACTTGAAACATGTGTAGTGTCACAAATACCATTATGAACACTTAATATATCATACAAAAAGCAAGTAATATTAATAATAATAGCCACAATAAATACAATAAACCTACACTTTAAACAAAACGTTTACGGCTTCTCGCACTTTATATTTATATAGTCATCCGCAGACAGATCTGTTTCGCTGCATCACAGCTCATCAGTACGGTTAGACCGCCGATTGCTTTTTACCCAGGATTGAAACCCGTCCGAATTGGCGTCAGTCGGCTATTCTACCTCTGAGCTACGGGTGCTCGGTAGAAGGAGACGGACTTTTTAGCGTGTATATTGTCATTATACACACCCAATAGCTGAGAGTGTTCTAATTTGTTGGTGAATGAACGATGCGTAGATGCCAGAGTAGCTACTGTTTATATATATATATATATATATATATATATATATATATATATATATATATAAAGAAACATAGAATAAACATTTAGAACATAATTAAACGGTTATAAATCCAAAATTTATTTCGGCAGTTGTAAAACTTAAAAATTGCTTCTTTGAACCCGAATATTCAAATGCTACATTTAACTCAGAATAATAATAAAAATAATTGTTGATACACAGACTAAATAAAGTTAGATGAAGGGTAAAGGAAAGTACAATTAAACATTATGGCAACAGATAGAGTAAAACTCACAAAAATAAAGACAACTAATACAAATTGCTCATATATTTCATATTACTCGGAATAATATCCACTGAGTTCTGTATTTTTATCTATTTAATGTTTTATATTAATTAAATATGGGTTCGTCATGTTTTCGTATATATATATATATATATATATATATATTGTTTGAACATTATTTTTATCGATACTCGTATTTAAGTAGATATTCTGTTTTTAATGAAAGAGTATTATATATTTATATCTACCGGCCTGATTATTTACGATAAATTTTTATTACGAAAATGTGTACCATTCGGCAGGATTCGAACCTGCGACCCCTATCTATATAGGGGAAGCTACCATTTGATTTGGTAATGTCTTAGACCTCCCGATCACGAATAGCCTCCAGTCTAAACGAGTTTTTTATCAAGCCTATATAACACAATTTTCGTTTTCAGAGCAGATATGTTTGTTTACGATGGATCGAAAATTGTGTTATATAGGCTTGATAAAAAATAGAAACAAATAAATACTGTCAAAATATGCATTTTTAAACTTTCAACCTTTTAGTAGTTTTTCCTATATATATATATATATATATATATATATATATATATATATATATATATTAAACCCGTGATTGGAAACGATAATCCAAGTAGGTCTTTTTAATGAAACATATATTTGTTATGATATTGTAATATAAAATATTAAAAAGTCAGTCAGTTAGTTAAATGCCATACGTGATACACGCTTGGGCGATCATGTCTCGAAAGAGACATGACTGACTGGGCAGAAGATTATCCCGCAGTAGGTTGCCATTGCTTTCTACGGTAGACTGGTTGCCGACCAAGGCTATAGAACCGAATCTGTCCTGTTATTTAACCCATAACTGGAAGGAAGAGACGGATTAATATCTTTCCCAAGGATATTTGCGCGTAAGTGAATACAATGGATTCAACTGGAATTCGAACTCGGTTCCACGATTTCTCATTCCGAGCCGATATCCACTGTACCACGACACACATAAAAGACGGATCCATAAAAAGAGTTGCGAAACAGAGCAATATGATACACATATAGTCGAAAACGGTTATAAATTATAATTTATTTCAGAGGGTAAGTTTTAAGACTCGTCTCATCAGACCGAAATTGCGAGTGGTATAAATTTATTCAGGAAATTTTGGAAAATTAAAAACAAAACAAAACAAAACAAAACAGCAAAACAGGAAATTCAGACGCTTGGACCCAGAATATCTATTTTCTGAGTATTTATAATAGAATCCGTCAGAGGGGTACCAGGGGAAGTTCATCTGATAATCAAATGTGGTGATTAGAAAGAACATAGTAATAAGTAAAATACGAACACATACACACACCCACATATAAACATACACTCACCACGCACACCTATACATACATACATAAAAATGCATATTTACAAATAAAAGAAGCAGATAAAATAAACAAATAAAAAATTAAACGAATTTAAATATACAATGTAAATGCATACATATATATATATTTATATATACTTGTCACATACAAATAAACATACATACACATGAATACAAGCATACATGCATACAAGTATGCACACATACACTCACACATGCACATCCATACACACATATATATATACACAAATACACACCCATGCAAATACTTGCATATATATATATATATATATATATATATACACACATGCACCAAATAATTATACAATCAAATGCATAAATATGAAAAGAAAAATCAAAATATATTCCATAACGCAAAATAATATATTTGCAAATAAATTAAATAAACTAAAATTCTCCGTATAAGATAATATAAATTTATTTTTATGACAACATTTAAAAATGATCTCATACCTTTGATTTAATAGCTGACTATTTTTTATAATTGAATTATTCAAATGTTTTTTTATCCAAGCATAAGTTATATCTATTTTTGAAACCATTGATGGTTAGAGATTTACGTATAACTTTTCATTGAATCTGTGAGGAGAAGATTCTATCCTTTAAAGGGACATTTGTTCTTTGTTTTGTAATTACAGGCGGGTTCAATTTTTTCAGGTAGTTTGTTGTCTGTTTTTTCAGTTGTGATTTTTTTTATTATTTGAGTCATGTTGACGGTGCAGCTGCATCTGATTTTGCTGATTTTTGCTGAATATCTCGAAAAGTAACGAATCCACTTCCTTAGAAATTGCTTTGTTTACGGTAGAATATGAAGCTTAGAAGATCTGTATATTGAGAGATTCAGACAAAAAAAATGTGTATTAAATGACACTATTCATTTTTGCCAGACCATCAAGGCATTCCGTGGCCACAATAGCACGAATTTTCTAATGGCGGTTTCCCAAAGGGCCACAGGTCTGAATACTCCCTCCGGGGGCATATGTTTCTCTAAACAGATTTCTCGATTATATCCTGATCATGATTCAAAATAATCATGAGTCATAATTATCTTCCAATCCTACCAGTTACACATTATGACCTTCTTCAAAGGAATACCGATAGATGAAAAAACAATAAATAAGCTATCTAATAAATAAACGAGTTTTTAGTAAAAGTGAAGTTTAAGTAATAATAATAATAATAATAATAATAATATATATATATATATATATATATATATATATATATATATATATATATATATATATATATAGGGAGTTTATAAAGGAAAACTCAACACGTCATATTAGTTATAAACTATAGTTCATTTCAATGAGCTTAACTAGCTGATATCATCAGATACTTTTACAATATTTCCTCCATCTGGCATAAAATTTCTGCCGGAATGAACGTTTTCTTAAAATGAAGAGAGAACATAATAGAAATAATAATAATAATAAACATAAGATTACAAACAAATAAATAAATGACAATAAATGTAAGGTGAAGGAAAGAAGAGAGATAGAGTCCAGTTCTAAATATGGGTAATATCCGTTTGAAGTTATTTTGACTGTCTTAGATGGCATGACCCTTGAAAAAAACCAATTGCGCTGATTTTAGGCGTCTATTTGACACCATCAGGTCAACCCACTTACTTATACTAACTTTTATCCACATATAATTATGTGTACATTCTCACATATACTTACCCTGTGATTTTGTTTAAGTTTATATATGAAATGATTTGTTTGAACATTATTTTTGATCGATACTCGTATTTAAGTAGATATTCTGTTTATAATCAAACAGTATTATATATTTATTTCTACCGGCCGCATGTATGGTCATCAACAAAAAGAGGAGACCAATATGCCAACTGCAAGTTAGAGAATCTAAAATAAAACAAGTAAAAAAATTCAAATACCTGAGGAGTATTTTGACAGGGGATAGAAAATGGGACACGAAGATCTAAAAACACATCAGAATGGTTAAAGATGCATTTCAGAAGCTAGACAGAGTACTAAAAGACAGGAAATTCTCATTAGAAACAACAAAAAAAAGAGTGCTGGGTTGCTACGTGATATCTGTCCTTCTGTTTGGAAATGAATGCTAGATGATCTCATCAAAGATGAAGGAGAGGCTTGAGGCAGCAGAAATGTGGTTTTACAGAAGGATGCTGAGAATATCGTGGACAGAGCACGTGTGCAACAATGAGGTGTTGGAAAGGATGCAAATTAGAAGAAAACTGATAGTAAATATCAGGGAGTGACAAATGAGGTTCCTGGGACACGTAATGAGGAATAAAGGCCTGGAGAACTTGATACTCACAGGTCGAATAAATGGAAAAAGAGACAGGGGAAAACAACGTGAGACGTACTTGTTAGGTCTGAGCAAATGGTTGATGGAGCGGGGTGTGGAAGAGATAGCAAGAGAAATATTGTTGAGAGCGACAAGAGACTGAGACAAGTGGAAGTTCATGATCACCTACGTCCTGAAGGGACATGGCACATGAATAATAATAAGAAGAATGTACACTTTTGTAGTAGATTTTTAATTTATACATGTTCTAAACTATAATTTATAATAAATATTCATAGTCCTATTTTTATATCGAGCACTGTTTTAAATTAATGTTTTGAACGTTGTCAATTCCTTATTCACTTGAATATTTTTTTTAATCATATCACCCCAAGCAAGGCGGTAACACCACTGATGCGCAGGGGGCTACGTAAGAATAAGATTGGAAAAGAGAAAAATGGAAACCACATCCTAAACAGGGAACAAGGGATGAGCCTCTACACCTGTTCAATAGACGTGGGTGGAGTGTGAACCAGGCGATAGTTTAATCTATCTACTCCAATTATATATATATATATATATATATATATATATATATATATATATATATTCCATTTGTAAACGAGTTATTACGCTTATATATATATAATGCATGCAAGTGGCAGGGCCGTTTGCGTTCTTCTGAAATTCTATTACAACATAGTAAATTTTTATAGAAAATCGTTTACTCTATTAAAAATGAACATCTCCATTAATATCTCTTATTTTGTATTTTTATTATATCATTCAGTCAGTAAAGTATCAGACGTGATACACGCTTCGGCGATCATATATCGAAAGAGACATGACCTACTGGGAAGATTACTTTCCTGCAGTAGGTTGCCATTACTTCTTGTGGTCGTCAGGTTGCCACCCAAAGCTATAGAACTGTTATGGTGAAACACACCTATTCCTCAGATAATGGACACTCCCTCCTATATTAATAAGAGTTAACTGGAAGTTCTTGGGAAGTTCATAGAGGTTTAGAGAGTTTTTTAGAGTTCTATTGGAGTTCAGTAGAACTACTAGGCAGTTGATATTAGTCAGCAGTTAGCCGAATACTAAGGAGTCAGCTAACAGTAGAAGATTACCAAGTTCCTAACATTTTGGGTGCATTAAGTCGATTAGCAACCAAAATAGCACGATTATTGCTTTCAGTGCGAAAATTACTCCTCAAGAAGAACTCAATATGTCCTGCTATTTAGTCCATAGCTAGAGGGAAGTGACGGATTAATACCCTTTCCAAGGGTATTTGCGCGAAAGTAAATCCAACAAATTCAACTGGAATTCGAACTCGGCTCCTTCCGCGCCAATATCCACTGCACAACGCACATAATATACATTATTAAAACGTATTTCTCCAGAATATTTTTTAAAGATTTATTCGTGATAAAACAGATTAATAATTGTTGTGGATTTTTGTTGAGAAATCACACAAAATAATAAAATAACAAAAGCAGATATGGAGATAAAAAATATAAGTTATATTGAACAAAAAAATATACAAACTGGAACACTGGTTAGTCAATTCAGGAATACTACGAATACAGTTAGTAGGAATCAATATATACAATCTTGTAGTGAAGAACTATGTTCGGGTAATAAGTCTATATCCTTACTGATCAACTACCGGCAGCATAATTACACAACTCCTGCTCTCTGCATAGGCAGGATTATATGTACATATTAGGCGAGTCCATTCTTATGTGCAAAAAGGGGTGATCCCTACAATAATGCATTTCAGTATTAAAATAAACATTTGCAATGCATTATTACAGCAAACATTTTTAATGATTTACTATTGTAATGGCATTTACAATATATATTTATACAGTTGAACAGTATACAATGCAAAAATAAATAACTGTTATGGTGAAACTCACCTATTCCTCAAATAATGGACTCTCCCTCCTATATTAATAAGAGTTAACAAGAAGTTAAGTTTTTGAGAAGTTCTTGGAAATTTCATAGGAGTTCTTTAGAGTTCTATTAGATTTCAGTAGAACTACTTGGCAGTTGATATCAGTCGGCAGTTAGCCGAATACTAAGGAGTCAGCTTTCAGTGGAAGATTACCAAGTTCCTAACATTTTGGGTGCGTTAAGTCGATTAGCAAAAGACATAGCCCGGTTATAACCTTCAGTGCGAAAACTACTCAACAACACTTTTACAATGCACATATACAATAAAGCAATTTACAATAAAATTCTATATTAAAAATCTTTCAAAGCATTTCTGTCGAAGAATTGTTTGCAGTGTATGTCTTTATTGATCTTATTTTCTGTGTCTTCAGATATTTTGTCTTCATTTTTCCTGATTTAAAAATTATTTAAAGTGATAGCGCGTAGAATTTATTAAAAGGAGCCGATGTACGTCATGTTAAAATGGTAAGGAACTTTGGCAATGATAAGAAAAAAATAACTATACCTATACAAAATTATATATATAATTATATTTGTTTTTTTATTTAAAATTAATTTAAATTACATTGCGACACGGAAATTTCCGTTTCGAGATTTATCTTGTCATCAGGCAATGTTCAATAAATATGGTAAAAATTATTTACATTTGAACGTAGAAAACAATATGCCTGCTATTTCAAGAACTAATATGAAGGGGAAGATATAATAATTTAGATTTTATGGGTGCGTTTATTTTATCTAATGAGAATGAAGGTCGATTTTAAAATTTGAAAATATAGACTATATTTTAGAGGATGCAGTTGTTTTTCCCCTGCTTACGGAAAAATGGTTTATTCGGCTAGTGTCTAGACTGCTTACATCCAGTAACATGTATGCATTTTAGCTACAAAGTTAATTCTCTTAGATTTCTATGCATCTCAGCCATTTTAAAAATAAAAAAGAAAGAACACATTTTTTTTACCTGACTTAAAGCTATTTTTTGCTATGATTAAACTATTTTTATTATGTTCAGAGTGCATTTCTTCATCAATTCATCATATATTCTTAACTTGCATAGATTTTGATATCTATTAAATTAACATTATATCATGATTCAAAACAGAGTACTGGATATATGTTAGATTAATCGACATTCTTTTATAAAGAATTATTAATCATATTCTAAGGTGAATAGTTTGCATTGTTTACATATGACATTAATTTCATTACGTTTATTTAGTATATCCTTATTTTTAAGAAATTTAGTAATGTATAGTTTTTCATATAGACACAAAGAGAATTGGTCGTTAAAAGACTTACGTTTTTTTAATCATCTCACCCCAAGCAAGCCATTCTACTGCCACTGTTGCGTAGGGGGTTACATAGGGGGAAGTGATGAGAAAGAGGGGTTAGTTATAGGAAATGTCAGGAGTGGGGTATTAGACGGATGAGAATACCGAGGATGTGGGTGGAGTAGATGGAAAAAGAACTTGAGAGAATGGATGCGAGTTAGTGCGATTTATTCTAGTATTTTATTTTTTTATTATATATATATATATATATATATATATATATATATATATATATATATATAATTCATTTGAACATTATTTTTAGTTCGATACTTGTATTTGTGTAAATATTCTGTTTTTAATCAAACAGTATATTTATATATTTATTTCTACCGGCCTTGATTACTTACGATAAATTTTCTTACGAGAATGTATGTATTTCGGCAGGATTCGAACCTGCTACCCCTAATAACATAGGGAAGACCATTAATTGATCTGGTGCATCTTAGACAGTTCAACGATGAATGATTCTGCAGTCTAATCGAAGTTAAATAAAGCATTATATAACACAATTTTCAATTCTACATCAATAACCATCTCTGCTCTGAAAGTGTATCGTAATGTCAGCAAATGCAAACATACAATGTTACGGAAAGTTCCGAAGATTAACAGAATAGTTTTAACAACCGAGATATTTAATTTATTTGTTTGAACAATATTTTTAATGGATAATCGTATTTGAGTAGATATTCTGTTTTTAATCAAGCAGAGTATTTATATATTTACCCCTATCGGCTTGATTATTTACGATAAATATTTTTACGAAAATGTGTGTCATTCGGCAGAATTCGATTAAAATTTTAAAAAATTTAAAAAAATATTGGTTGGTTGTCAAAAGCACTTCGTAACACACACACACACACACACACATATATATATATATATACATATATATTCTTATGAAAATGCTCTCACTAATAAACGCCAAAGTTCTTTACATATTTTTCTTTTGCAAAAATATGAGTGATTGAACATTTCGTCGTATTTGTTATGAGTTGCATAAACTGATAGTTTTTGAATGAATATTAACACGAGCCTCGATTGCACGATGTGTATTTCTGCGCATGCTCAAATATTTGCTGCGCATGCGTGCATTTACTTATGGCGTTTAATAATAACGATAACCAAAGGGGAATATGAAAACTCATAATTCGTTAGGCAAAAAAAATTATTTGTCAATAAGTAGTGCAAACGGCAATAAATGATGCATCATAAAAGGCCGTTTGCGATACCTTCGGGACTTTCTTTCGTGTAATACTTAGTTTGCTAAAAATCTCAAAAGAGTCGATCCGGTAAAAATGTAATTTGGGGTCAATGGCAAATATTTCCTGGTAAATATGATAAACGATATACCGTATTTTAGATTTAAATATTGCATTTTACACAGTATAAGGCAATCTCAAATATAATAGACTCCCGTATATTTAACATATAGTTAAAACATAATAGTTTAAATGTTTCAGTGTAAAAAATAACGAAATAAAATTTGCTTGTATACATAACAAATGTTCGTAAACTTTTTAAGTGAATTTCAAAGACAGTATTAATACATTTGTACGTAGATTTATTGAAACATCTACACAACCCGGCTATAATTATGAGGCAACTCCGGATTTTTAAAAGAAATCATGTATTTCATACTATTTTTAGTATTTATTAACAAATGAAAATAGAACGGTTCTTTTGTTATTAGTACTTTGCAAATTTTACTAGTAAAGGAAAGCAAAGATGAACTCGTCCCAATCACCCTAAATTTTCTTCATTTCTTTCATTGATATTTATAGGTAAATATTTGCAAATTCATTTGATGCACATGTTATTGTGCAATATTAACAAAAGAACCATTTAATTTTCATTTACAATTATTCATTTGGCAAGAAATACTAAAAAATAATATGAAATGCATCATTTTTTTAAAACACTGGGGTGTCCTAATAATTATGGCCGGTAGTATACATATGGATAGAAAATGAATTCAGTAGATACACGAAAATAGAAATGGATGTGAGACAAGGATATGTCTTCTCGCCGGATGTGTTTAAACTATACATTAGGGCAATACTAATAGAATTAAAAGTCTTACCAGGATTTTTATTGGTAGACACAATCTTAATAACATAAGACAGACTTGGGAATAAAACCAGTGTTGATAGCAGATGCAGAACAGTAACTATAAGGATTCCAATAGAATGTTGAGAAAGAAGGTGTGAAGAAAAGACTAAACATCAATTACAGGAAAACAGAATAGATAGCTATTATAAAAAAGAACAGACCAACATGCAAATTAATTTTTTTTCGTTTACAAATGAAATATATAGAGATAATATATATATATATATATATATATATATATATATATATATATGACTAAAATAAAAATGAAATGAAAAAAGACAAGAAGAAAGCCTATTCTTATTCACTTGTCGTTATCTTAGCGTCTTTATCAAGGCAAGTCGGATATATATGTTGCATATGTTGCATATACCAATGCAAAGGGCCTTATTTGTTCGTCAATCATTTTAAATTTTGAACGTTGATAAATGTTCATCATGTGGTCGAAAGATAAATCAAAGCATCTATTGGACACAAAGGTGTGTTAATTCAAAGTCTATGTTAAAATAAAGTGTTTATGTAATATTTAAGAATTTTAAATTTTGTTATTCATTTTGTCTCCTCTAGAGATATACACTATTTGAGAATATTTACATACATACGTAATGGCTGGTTACTCGTATTCAAGGATACCGGTTTACCGGGGCGGCTAGCTAATTCTCATTGTATACGCCTGCCAAGGCACACTTTGTGTTTGTTCAACACCCACAGAGCCCACGTGGGGTTTATACGGCAACTATGCTGAGCGGACTTTAGTTACAGTTTCTGAACAAAGCCAGGGCGCTCAAACCCTCGGTTACGAGCTAGCCCAATCATCGACGGCCCTTCAAAGAGAGCCGTCTACCCAATTTCACTCATAAAGCTTCGATCGATTCGTGCTATGGTTTTTCAGGCACTTTCCAAAAGTGCTGCACGCTGGAGTCACCTCATCTAGACCGATTATATAAAAAAAATCACCTTGACAAATCGATCAAGGTGAGAGTCGAACACTGGATTCATGGTCAGAAAGCAAACGTTTTAACGTTCTAAACACACACACACACACACACACACACACACACACACACACACACACACACACACACACACACACACACACACATATATATATATATATATATATTAGGACCATAAATAAATTCGCGCGGTTTCCCAGAATTCCGTTCGTGTACTTTCAGATTAAAACGTATCTATAAAAAAATCGTATAAGCAAGCTTAAAATTCAGTATGTCATTTCGTCGAAGTGTCAAGAACTTTGTTTTTCATAGCGTAAAACATGTCGGATTAAGTGCCAATGATATTTCAATTGCGGGGAATTTTACTGCATCACTTTATTCAAAGAAATCTGATGTTCACAGAATTCTTGTTGAGTTATGGAGACCATGCTTTGTCGGAAACAACATAGCGAGATTGGTTCAAAAGTTTCAAAAATATTGATTTTAATCTTGAACTTAAAAAAAAAAACGAAAATGTTTGACGACGGAGATTTTGGATGCATTATTTCATGAAAAATCGTGTCAAGCAGAAAGTGAACTTGCAGAATCATTAGGAGCTGATCATACAACAGTATCGAAACGTTTGAAATCATTAGGATTGATTTCAAAGCAAGGTCATTCAGTGCCGTATGAGTTGAAACCGAGGGAGTTCGAACGGCGTCTTGTCACGAGTGAGCAGCTGTATCAACGGCAAAAGAAGAAAAGGTCTTTTGCATCATATTGTGACCAGCGGTGAAAAGTGGATACACTACGATTACCATAGATCGTCGGGTAATCCCGGCCATGCATCATCATCGTCAGCAAAGCCGAATATAGATGGTTTGAAACTTCAGCTCCGCATTTGGTGGTATCAGCTGGGTGCAGTTAATTATCAACCATACATTATTTAACAGTGAAAATGGAGTTTTGAATGTTAAAAAAATAGACAGACGCATCCGTGACGCATACGTGACGCCCAGTCTCGCGCGTCATATGATAGCTTTCAAGAATACTTTTTTCATAAACACAAAAATAAACATGAGGATAAAATAACAACATCAAAAACACAAGATCTTTGAAGTGGGTTAAAAGTTCTTGGAAAGTAGATAATTATGAAACATTTTTACATTCCTTATCTTCAGGAAAACAATACAAGAATTTTAAATCATATATATATATATATATATATATATATATATATATATATATATATTTCATTTTCACAACTAGTATATAAGGTTGCCTGATGACGAGATATAAATCTCGAAACATACAAATTTCCATGTCGCAATGTATTTTTAATTAAGAAACAAGTTTAAACATATGAAATATACATTTTTATATGTTTCGAGATTTCTATATATAATCATATATTTAAATTTGTTTTTTAATTAAAAATACATTGCGACACAAAAATTTCTATGTTTCTCCTCATAAGTCAATTTTAGATAATAGTTATGAATATTAAATTAAAAATGAAAATCATTTTCCCAACGATGATCTAACATTTCCTGATGGCAAGGTGAAAATCTCGCAAAAGAGAAATTTTCATGTCGCAATGTGTTTTTAATTAAAAAATAAATTTAAATATATGATTATATTATGCTCTACAATATTGAATGAATGAAGCACTTTTATAAAAAAATAAATGCCAGAAAACTGTTATGGTTCTCTTCAACTGAATTTATATATATATATATATATATATATATATATATATATATATATATATATATATCTGTGTGTGTGTGTGTGTGTGTGTGTGTGTGCCTTTATAATTTTGTGTGTGCGTGTACCTTTATAATTTTGTGTGTGCGTGTGTGGAAGATGTGATGTACACAGATATATAGATATGTCAAACAGATAGATAGATAGATAGATAGATAGATAGATAGATATGAACAGACTGAGATAGATAGATAGATAGATAGATAGATAGATAGATAGATAGATAGATAGATAGATATGGACAGACTGAAATAGATAGATAGATAGATAGATAGATAGATAGATAGATAGATAGATAGATAGATATTAACAGAATGAGATAGATAGATAGATAGATAGATAGATAGATAGATAGATAGATAGATAGATAGATAGATAGATAGATACTCTCATACTTGCATACATATAAAAAATGTGATATGCATGTTCGAAGTGGTTATTTCCCAGAGGCTATTTCCTGGAAGTGTCCTTAGCTGATGTCCTGTGAATGTTGATTGTTTGTTGAACGTCCTCATAGATAAGCTCACAAAAGCTTTCATCATATTCTCTCGATTTGCTGGTGACTGGACATACCGGACGCTCGTCATCTTAAACGACAATCGATAGTCTTTGGAACGTGTGTACCCCTACAAAAAATCTCTGTTATTATTGATGCATAACGAAGTTTTCGAATTTTTAGGTCGAAGATTTATCAAGATTCCTATGAAGTATAACGCAGATTCATAAAAAGTTTGATAACTTGTTTGAATTTTTTGGGAAAATTCTACAAAACCTCGTGCAATAAGTGTACCCAAATAAATAACACGAAGCCTATTAGCTAACTAAGCGTGTAGGCTGAGAAGTCATTTTTATTGGACGGTAGAATCACAACGCGCACAGCCCGGGGACTTTCCGATACTATATACGCTTAATAAACGAATAGAAATCGAAACCGGGAATAATCAATATCGCACGCCCATACACAAATCATGTACATTTTTTTCCCTTTTGCATTACAACTAACGCCTAATGCATAAGCACGCTTGTTTCCGCTTCTTTCCAGGAAACATGGTTAATACCAGCGTGGTCCTGTCTGATAACAGAGAAGACACTAAAATTCAGAATAAAAGCCAAATTTAAAATAACACACACACACAAAAAAAAAAAAAACGCAAAAAATATATACAAAAATAAAATTAGTCGACAAAAATCATTTTAATGTGACTTCTGTCCACTTTTTTGACGCGAGAAAATGCAGTTACACGGTACTTGTTAATTTGAAATTCGATTCAATGTTTGGGAGAAGCTATTTTATTGTCACCAACCGGATGGTATGTTAATGGGGTCAGCTCTGGTTTTGTGGGACAATGTGTTTCTGTTCTGAATTCGGACAGACGCCCACTCAGGCAAAGTTTAGGGTCAGAAAATAAGGGTTTCTACATATCATTTTTTCACTCTTACACTCAACCGCTGTCTTCTTTCACTCTCTTTCTCTTTCATTGACTCTCTCTCGCTCTCTCTCTTTATATATATATATATATATATATATATATATATATATATGTATTGCTCAAAACGTTATTTCTAATACCAATGTTTGAAGATATGTCCTGTTTTGTTTATTTTATTTCAAACAGCGTAAATTAACACAACAGCCTAGAGTTTTCGAAAACATTGATATAGAATATATATACTCTTACAGGTGCGAACCTGTACACCATTCGTTGTGATAACAATCGTCTGTTCCGGTGTACTCCCTCTCTCTCTCCCTCTCTCTCTCTTTTTTTGTCTCTCACTCTCTGTCAATACGCTCTCATACCCTGATTGAGCACCCTGGAAGATTGGTAGATTTGAAAAAACAGTGGCTACTCTAGCATCTACGCATCGCTCATTCAGTAATGAATTAGAGCACTCTGGCCATCATAAGCTAAAAGTCTGCCTCCGAGCGCCCATAGCCATAGAGGTAGAATTGCCAATTCGTTCGAGTTTCAATCCTGGATTGAAAGCAATCGGGGTCTAACCGTACTGATGAGCTGTGATACAGCGAAACAGATCTGTCTGCGGATTACTATATATATATATATATATATATATATATATATATATATATGAGAATGTGCGTGTGTGTGTATGTATGAGTTGTTTCAAATTTGGTATATCTATATGAACCGGTTCTTAGTGACAAGTGATAGATCGTTTGTATATATAGAAAAGTGGGACATCGAATAAATACTGCTTTTTCAGATATGGTCTGAATATTTTCTGGGCTCAAATTAAATTCTAAAAAAAAGAAAGAAAGAACTGTATGAAAATAGCTTCCAACATCACCACAAATGAAATCCTGCGGAGTCTACAATTTGATCAACCGTTATATTTGAAGCAAGAAGACAATTTACAATAATTTTTTGTAACACAGTTTTGCGATTACTTTTTGTTACCACAAACCCCGCAAATGATTTCGGAAGGAGATTAAAAGTAGTTTGGAACATCGAGAAATCTAAATCTAAACTTATTTATAAATGGAATTTTGTCTGTGTGTGTGTGCGTGTGTGTGTGTGTGTGTGTGTGTGTGTATCCGTTATCTATAGACTCCGAAACGGCTGAACCGATTTTCTTGAAAATTTACACAGTTGTACTATAAGCATTTGCGAGTGTTCTTAGCTAGGTTTTGTGTCGAGGTACCCCCCATAAATATCAAAATCGATAATCGAAAAAATCGGGTTATAGAAGGAGTGGTCCGATTTTAATCAAATTTGATACACTCATAGACAAAGACATAAGAAACGATATTCAGAAGTTTCAAGGTTTCAGTTTTTACAACAGTGCAGAAAATTTGATATCAATACCAGGAAATCAAAATTTGACTTACATCCATTTATTTTTCTTTCAGTCTACGGTTTCTCTTTAACTGGAAACAACTATTGCTTTTTAGTCTTTCGTGCCAACGTCCAAAGAGTCTGAGCTCCAGGACTATGGATTAGTTTTATATCTTTCATTACACCCGAGCAACGCCGGGCTATACTGCTAGTGAATAATAAAATCATCTGTCAAAGTTACAACTCATTTCTTACATCTTTCAATTATAATACGCGAAAGATTATCCGTGAGTATAAACGGATTTTTATCAAAAATGAGCAGACACAATTTTTGCAATTTATTTAATCTGACATGTCTAAAAGAAAGTTTGCTGCCTAAATACACAAATATATATATATAGAGAGATGGCACTATTATATCTGGTGTATTTACCACAGAAGACATGGTAACCAAAGTTTGAATTGAGCTATTTAGATATATTTTCTTGAGATTTTTAGAACATCTATCTCTGCTCGGGATCGCATCCTAATGAAACCAAACGACGACAATATTACGAAATTATACGGAAATTTACGAAATTGGTATTAATCGATATATTTACTGAAATTTGTTTTAACATTATTTTTAATGGACACAAATATTTCAGTGGTTAATCTGTTTTTACTATAACTAAACAGTACATTTTAATTATTCAAACGTCTGGATGTTCGAGAAATCATATTTGGAAAATATCTATCTTCCTGCAGGATTCGAACCTGTATAATCTCATATACTGGGGAGAAGCCACTATTTAATCTGGCGTTTACGTATTTGGTATTAACCGACATATTTATTTAAATTTATTTGTTTCAATATTATTTCAAAGAATACTCGTATTTGAGTGGATAGTATGTTTTTCTATAATTAAAAAAAAAATGTAGAATATACACTACCGGCCATAATTATTAGGCCACCCCATTTTTAAAAAGGAAATGATGTATTTCATACTGTTTTTAGTATTTATGGCCAAGTGGATAATTCTAAATGAATACAGAATCGTTCTTTTGTTATTATTACTTTGCAAAATTTTACAAGGCAAGGAAGCAATGATAAACTCGTCTGAATGACTTTATATTTTCTTCATTCTTTCATTGATGAAATTGCAATATAGGTAATTATTACATATTTATAAATTAATTTGATGCACATGTTATTGCGCAATATTATCAAAAAAACATTCTATTTTCATTTACAGTTGTTCACTTGGCAGTAAATTATAGAGAATAGTTTGAAATATATCATTTTCTTTGAAAACACTGGAGTGGCCGAATAATAATAGCCGGTTGTGGGTATCTAAATAACTTAACTCGGAAGTTAGTGACTATGGTATATTCTGTAGTTGAGTGGTAAAATACACCGGTTCTAATGGCTGCGGTATATGAGAGTATGTAGGTTCGAATCCTGCCAGAAGATAGATATTTTCCTAAACAAGATATATAGAATATTCCCGCCAATGGGTATATATGTACTGTATAATTACAGAAAAAAACTGCGTATTCATTTAAACTATTGTTCAAACAAGTGAATTTTCGTGTGTTGAGTAATGATAATATTTAGCTCCAAATTTGTTGTTTTTACTGAATAAGTGTATTTTGTCAAGCAAGTTTTTTTTATCATAAAGTGCTCGATATCGGGGTGAAAATAGAGCGTCGATAATCCCCAGGAGTTTGTTACTTTAACTGACGAGACCTGACAAGTGAGAACGTCATAACAGTTTTCACGAAACTTCTAATTCAGCATGAACCTGCTCTATGTACTTATACACACACACACACACACACACACACACGTATATATATATATATATATATATATATATATATATATATGTTCATTTAGATAGGGGTGAGTGTGTGACTCTGGTTTTCACGCTCTTGCGATCGTCAGAGAATTATTGATTTTTTTAAAAATATTGGATATGTGTAGGGAGGGCTGCGTATATTGGTATATTTTTGTGGAAGTGGGAGGAAAATTTGTCGTCGCGACAAACGCAGACATAGATACAGACTTGTACATCCATTGACACACACACAACCTCAAAACAAAACAACACCTACCGAACCCTAAACCAAATAACAACACGCTAGGCGCCAGCAGCATCAGCCCACTCAAGATTCATAGATTAACCTATCATGAACTCTGCCAAAAACAAACACTTCACCCTAAGACCTGAAAAAAGGTCAACGGAACACAAAATACAGACCAACCCCTCTAACACCCCAAAATAACAAATCCAACACGAATAAACTGGCTTTTTCAACTAGATAATTCTCATTTCTAAAAAAATCACCTGAGGAAGAAGTCAAAAACATAATGGGCTGGCTTCGAAACATGAAAATTCTTTGTGTAGTGATACTATGAATTTAAAAACATTGTAACAACCATTACAGTATATATATATATATATATATATATATATATATATATATATATATATATAGTGACGGTAAACAATTTACAGTAAGTTTTTTTGTATTTTTTTTCAAAGAAATTTTTTTTTACTGGACTTTAACTAAGTCAAAACTTAGTTAACTCAATGCCCCTACTTTTTATTTCATTTATTTATTTATTTATTTATTTTTCAATTAGAGTAGATTGACTAAACTATCTCCCGCTTCACACTCCACCCACGTCTATTGTACAGGTATAGAGGCTCATCCCTTGTTCCCTGTTTAGGATGTGGTTTTCGGCTTTCTCTTTTCCAATCTTCTCACTTATCTTTTCCTTTTTTTTCCTTTCTTTTTCATTTTTTTTCACAATTGGAGTAGATAGACTAAACTATCGCCCGGTTCACACTCCACCCACGTCTATTGTACAGGTGTAGAGCTCATCCCTTGTTCCCTGTTTAGAATGTGATTTGCGGCTTTCTCTTTTCCAATCTTTTCACTCTTAAGCATGAGTGGCGTTACCGCCTTGCTCGGGGTGATATGATTAAAAAAAAAAGAAAAATATCCTTGGTAAATAATCAGAGTGAGTTTGGGAGAGAGGCATGGGTCCACGGATGGATTGGGGTATTTAAGTATTATAGGATTAGCGCGTGTTTCTTGTGGTCTTAGGCGTAGGTGTGACTTATGTTTGGAGGGGATAATTAGAATAATAAAATACAATAATCAAAGCCAATTGTTGAATCGGAGGAGTGAATTGGCGTTTAAGTGTAGACCCAAAATAAAATCTTTCGAATTTCCAAAATATAGGTTTAACTCTATTAGCTACTATACAGTGTTTTCAATTTATTTCATCTCTCTCTCTCTCTCTCTCTCTCACACACACACACACACACACACACACACACACACACACACACACACATATATATAATTTTTTTTTCGTTAGTCATCCTAAAATGATGGCTTGAAGATGGAGTCATAGTAAAAATATGATTCCAGTATATGGGAAATTCTTCGTCGCGAGAATGTTGAATTTATTATAATATATATATATATATATATATATATATATATTGCATAATGATGATCCACATATACTGTCTTAGAGGCTGGTCTGAAATATCAAATATATATGTATAATAATAGAAATAAATAAATACTGTCAAAAAATGCATTTTTAAACTTACAACTTTTCAGTAGTTTTTCCTATATATATATATATATATATATATGAGAGAGAGAGAGAGAGAGAGAGAGAGAAAGACAGACAGGCGTAAATGTGTATGAGTGTCTTCAACTTTAAATTCGAGTTGGTTTCTCGTTCTGGTCATCGGTTAGCCAAACCGTTGAAATGAAACGGTTTGTATTGACGAAGAGTTTCCGGTTCAGTCTGCTATTTCAGACCTTAAATGCGCGGAAAAGGTAAAGGTGATCATGCGCAGCCAGTTAACTTCCGGTCATTTGCAATTCAAGAAGTTTCGAGAAAATTCTCACGCAAACAAAACGAAGGCTCAGCAAAGAAGCAAAACAAAACAAAACAAAAAAACAAAAAAACGAAAAATAAAACTAAAGAAAGACTAATAATTCTATTTTTATTTCTGTTTAGCTCTACATAAAAGGAAGTGTCGGTGATCGGGTATAAAGCCTTTGGAGATAATTTCGAGATAGTGACTGCGTCAAAATGGAACCTACCCAGCTTGCTGTCTGCTACTTGATCTGATGATCGCATAAGACGTGAAACTTCTATTTACTGCATAGTGATATTTTGTATCTCTACACCCCCCCCATATATATAATGCCACCGTTGTAAAGCTTGGCTGTTTTCACTATACTCCACGTTATGTCGGGGTATGTTCCATATTTTAATTTCACTATCCACACGTGGCTTTTGTACAAAATTGGCTTGCCACGTGTGGAAATTTAAATTAAAATATAAAAGGAAGAATATATATATATATATATTTCTTTTTTCGAATTCCAGTTGAATTCGTTGCATTCACTTACGCGCAAATGCCCATGGGAGAGGAATGATACCGCTGCTCCTCCCGCCAGCTATGGATTGAATAGCAAAACAGATTGTGTTTTATAGCCTTGCTTGGCAACCCGTCTATCAGAGAAAATAATGCCAACCTACTGCAGGAAAATCTTCTGCTCACTCAATCTCGAAAGAGACATGATCGCCCAAGCGTGTATCACGCATGGCACTTACCTGACTGAGTAATCTCTAGCAAAACTAAAAAATGTTAGGATGCAGGAAAAAGTTAACTAATTATAGTTTAATGTTCTTTGTGGGCCCTATTCAATGAAACATGTTTGAAGGAAAGGTGGTTGTCCAAGTATACGCACACACACACACACACACACACACACGCACACACACACGCACACACACACGCACACACACTCACACACACATATATATATGTGTGTGTGTGTGCGTATATATATATATATATATATATATATATATATTATCATTATTAGTTGTTATAGACCAGGTTAAGTTCCGCAAAGAACAACACGACCACAAGGTGTTAGTATGACTTTCAGTCTGGTTAGGAGTGAACTACTACCAACTCGACTTTCTCTCTCTCTCTCTCTCTCTCTCTCTCTCTCTCTCTTTCTCTCTCTCTCTCTGAGAGGGCTTTAATATTTTTTTCTCTTCGTATTAATCATCAAAGTATCTGTAAGTTTATTTTTCTGCTAGATTTCCGTGGTTTTTAAACTGCTTTAGATTTAAAGAAAAAAAAAACGTTTTTTATATATTAATGTAAAAAATATATCAATCACTTGAGTTTTATGGATATGTATAAATGTGGAAATAAAAGGGACAATGTTTAATAGCGATTTAGACAGTGCGTATACCTTTTTATATCAGTGAAACCAATAAAATATAACCTCAACTTCTATTCTGTCAGCTTCTTTACTCGCACTTCACAACTGTGTAATTCCCTTCCGTATACTTGCTTCCCCGACAGCTGCAATCTCCAAGAATTCAAATGTAAGGTCAATAATCATTTCCTATCTCATTGACACGCATCCTTTCTCTCATGCTCTTTACTCCGTTCACTCTACTTTCATCACACCAGTATTTTCACCCTTCTCATACCCTCTTCTGTCACCCCCTTTAACCTATCTCTCTTTCTCATCACTTTACTTCTATGTAACACCCTGCGCACCAGTGGCATTGAGGCTGGCTTGCTTGGGGTGAAATGATTTAAAAATCTATCTATCTATCTATCTATCTATCTATCTATCTATCTATCTATCTATCTATCTATCTATCTAGATATCTATCTAGATATATATATGATCTATATATATGATTTTTTCTCCGCCCTTTTCACTCTAATCACACCAGTATTCCAATCCTTCTCTTACCCACTTCCTGACACCCCCTATAAGCTGCCATTCTTTTTCATCACTTTCCTCCTGTGTAATCTCCTGCGCACCAGTAGCAGTAAAACTGCCTTGCTTGGGGTAAAATGCTTAAAATATTGTTGATCGGTGATATTTTACATAAGCCCGGTCTGTTGATGAACATAGAAAATTATTTACTGACAACCTCAGACCAGACAATATTGCTGGTCTTCGAAAAAGGAATAACAGCAAAAAAATACTGTTAGAGTAAAAATTGTGGTTACATTTTATCAGCTTCACTGGAAAAGGGTGGGACCTTGTTTCTAGTTTAATAGCACGTGTAAAATAATAGATAGGAGGCACCAGTGAGCTAAGTTCATTGGAGCAGAAGCCGTGAAATTATTTGTAGAAAAGACACACGGAAGTCACATTACGCCGTTTAGAGAATGACTGTCGGGATTGATCACAATACAGATTCTCCGTTGGATTTTGTCAAGAACCCACTAGGGGAATAGCAGAGGCACCCGACCAGATGTGGCAGCAGTATTCAATACACGGGCAGATGGTATGTATATATATATATATATATATATATATATATATATATATATATATATTAATCATATCATCCCCAAGCAAGACGATAACGCCACTGATGCGCAGGGGGCTACGTAAGGGTAAAAAGAATAGAATAGAGAAAGCTGGAAACCACATCCTAAACAGGGAACAAGGGATGAGCCTCTTCACCTGTTCAATAGAAGTGGGTGGAGTGTGAACCGGGCGATAGTTTAGTCTATCTACTCCAAGTGAAAAAAAAAGAAAAAAAGAAAAAAAAGAAAAGAGTGAAAAGATTGGAAAAGAGAAAACCGGTATGTGTGTGTGTGTGCAGGATGGATTCAGACAGGAAAAACTCCGGTCCTGCACAGTGAACCGACCTTTTTAAGCAGCGGATTTAGCTATGGATTCGATATAGTCATTCCACTTGCGGACTGGTAAGAGAGTTGGAGCGTCGGAGATTAAAAGCAAGAAAACCGAGAGGCCGTCTGATTGGTGTGACATAATCGTGGAAATAGTGGACGAGATACTCTACTTTCACGTAATTGACTGATAGAAGAAACTGAACCTCGTCCACCCATTATAATTTTCAACAAGTCCTATGCACACAGTTTCCTAAAAATTACTGTCTATACATACTTGTTTTTTTTTTACATTAATGTTTACCTTGTACAGGATGTAGTTGTGGTGCAGCAGATATCGACTCGGAACGACAAATCGGGTTGCTGCGTTCGAATTAGAGTTGAATTCTATGCATTCACTTACGCACAAATACCCTTTGGAAAGGTAGTAATCCGTCTCTTCCCTCCAGTTATGGGTTAAATAACAGAACAGGTTGGGTTCTATAGCCTTAGCTAGCAAATATTCTACCGCAGAAAGTAATTGCAACCTACTGCGAGTTAATCATATCATGTTTCTTTCGAGACATGATAGCCCAAAGAGTTTATCACGTATGGCACTTAACTGACTCTTACCCAGTACAAAGCCTGGTACCCAATCGGTTAGGATTGTAGTGATTGGAGAATATCCTCTTGGGAGTTTGTTCCGCAGATTAGTCGTTCGTGAAAGGAAGTTGCTTGACTTGAACTTAATTTTCACCAGTGGAATACGGAGGAAAATATCTGTGGTTTGCTACATTGTAAGTTGCACAGCGGGTCCCAACCGTGAATGTTAGAGCTGGCGGAACCAAGGAAAGTAGATCGTTTGAGCACTTTCCATGATAGTAGCGATAGAGCAGTGAGAGACTCCCTAGGAGGCACCTGTGAGAGAGCGGTTGACGGGATAGAAGATAATTCTCCCCCAACAAGCAGTCGAAGACGTTTTTCAATTTTAAGAAAAGAGTTGCTTGACTGCTACGTGATGTCAGTTCTTCAATACGGCTGTGAATGCTGGACAATATCATCGAAAATGAGGACAAAACTGGAAGCGGCCGAAATGTGGTTCTACAGAAGGAAACTCCGGATATCGTGGACTGAGCATACAAGCAACGACGAGGTATTAGAAAGAATGGCAACAAAAAGGAAATTGATGCTGAGCATCAGGAAGAGACAACTGAAGTTCCTGGGACATGCAATGAGGAAGGAGAGCCTAGAGAACCTGATACTGACTGGACAGATAGAAGGAAGGAGAGACAGAGGAAGGCAGCAGATAACATATTTGCAGGGACTGATCAGGTGGATGATGGAACGGGGGTTGCCAGGAGCAACAGGGACAAACATACTAAGAACCACAAGGGATAGGGAGACGTGGAGAGCCATGATCGCCTACGTCCTGAAGGGACAGGGCACATAGAAGAAGAAGAATCTTTAATGCTTCTAAAACGAAGCTGCTATCTAATAACCACCACAGACAATCGTTCATCCCTCCCATTAAGATGGATCAGGCTTCTCTCCCTGAAAGTGAAACACTGCGCCTCCTCGGTTTCACTCTTACACCAGACCTCAAGTGGAATAACTAGATAGAATCCATAGCTAAATCCGCTGAAAAGAAAGACGGTTTTCTGTGTAGGGCCAGGAAGTTTTTCCCCTCCCAAACAATACTGCATATATACAAGTCTACCATCGGCCCGTGCATTAAGTATTGCTGCCATATCTGGTCCGGTGCTCCTGCTATCCATTTAGGTGTCCTCGACCGAATCCAACGGAGAATCTGTAATGTGATCGATCCCGACTTGGCAGTAGGATACAGTCGCTTTCTCACCGACGCAGTGTGGCTTCACTGTCTCTTCTACAAATACTTTCACGGCTTCTGCTCCGATGAACTTCGCTCACTGGTACCCCCTATATCCGACTTTCCTCGAGCCACAAGATTAGCAACTAGGTCCCACTCTTTTACTGTGAAACCAATAAATTGTAAACGCAAAGTCTACTCTATCAGCTTCTTTTCACGCACTTCCCTCCTGTGGAATTCCCTTCTGCATACTTGCTTTCCTGACAGTTACAATCTCCAAGAATTTAAATGTAAAGTCAATAGTCATCTCCTGTCTCAATAACTTACATCCTCTCTCATGCTTTTCTACATCCACCCCACTCTCATCAGTACTCTCTTCCCTCTCCCTCTCTCTTCCTGACACCCCCTGCAAACTCTCACTCCTCAATATTCCTCGTCGTCCACCCCACTCTCAGTAATCTCTTCCCTCATCTACTCTCTTCCTGCCATCCATGCAAAAACTCACTCCTCATGACATTCCTCCTATGTAATCCCGTGCACAACAGTGGCAGTAAAATTCCTTGCTTGGGGCGACACAATTACAAAAACAAAAAAAAAACGGAAGCGACGATTGGGTAGCTTACTCTCAAATATGGCAACAGTACTTCATCTTCAGCCTGATCTGGCTCTTACAGTGTTGTGGCCTGTTTGGACCAGGAAGAAAGACATGGAAACAAGAAGGTAGGTTCAAACAGTGTGCTAGAAAGACAGAACTTTCGAGGGTCATTCAATAAATAAGGTGAATTTTTCGGTATAAGGACTTCTACGAGAATCATTCAATAAATAAGGTGAATTTTTCGTTATAAGGACTTTTATGAGGGTCATTCAATAAATAAGGTGAATTTTTCGGTAGAAGGATTTCTACGACAGTCATTTAATAAAAAAAGTGAATTTTTCGGTATAAGGACTTCTACGAGGATCATTCAATAAATAAGGTGAATTTTTCGGTATCAGGACTTCTACGAGGGTCATTCAATAAATAAGGTGAATTTTTCGTTATAAGGACTTTTATGAGGGTCATTCAATAAATAAGGTGAATTTTTCGGTATAACGACTTCTACGAGGGTCATTCAATAAATAAGGTGAATTCTTCAGTATAAGGACTTCTAAGAGGCTCATTCATTAAATAAGGTGAATTCTTCGGTATAACGACTTAAAAAAATTAAATATCTTTGAAAAAGAAGTAAAGGAAAAAAAAATTAAAAAAGTAAGCATCTATCTGTATTAGATGTTCTTATACCAAACAATTTACCTTATTTATTGAATGACCCTCGTATATACAAAGTAAGAGTGTTCGTAATCTGCATATAGAAGTGTAAGTCCGAACGGTATAGTTACACTGCGTCTCGACTGCCTTTTGACTGCCTCACGATTGCCTCATAGCTGCCTTCCCGGAATTTACGCTGGCTAGTATTTATTGACGGAGGAAGAGTCCATTCCTATAGATAGGGCACCATAAGATAATCGTAGATAATAAAACGTGGAGTCAGGTAGAATTTATTGCAGAATTACTTCTTTCGTATAGCATTATCAACTATAACAAATTATTCTGATATTTTATTTTATTTTTCTTTCTGTTTTCGCTTTCTCTTGGCCCGAATGTGTCTGAAAAATTTCCGCTCTGCTCAGCTTTCATGATTGATCGCAAATCTGCTGCATTAAGGGTAAGGGTTAGTTTCTTAGATCTATTTAAAGTTGGTAAACGCTTCTGAACATGATGTTTGCTTATGGATCCAGTTTCCTTATTTGCATTGTTTATTGTTTTTATTTTTTGTTTTTTCTTTATAATTTACCTCCTCGGCCCTGATTCACTAAGAAAAACAAATAAAACCATATTGCTGTAATAATTATAAATTTGTAATTTGATGTCGCAAAAGAAAATCAAATAAATGTTGGAAACGTCCTGCAAATATCGAAAAAAAAAATTAGCGGAAACGCAATCATAATTCCAGGCAAACAAATTCTGTCAAATGCGTTGCATTTCTTTATCCGCACTTATATGTAATTCTTGAAAGGATATATATATATATATATATATATATATATATATATATATATATATATATATATATATCAGCATTCGGTGTCGATATAGAAGAATCCAAAGGAGTATCCTGTATATACAGTGGTAGGATAACTCTCTAAGAGAGCTCTAAATATATATGTATATAAATACATATAGAGCAAATATGAGAAAAAATAAGGCAGATACGTTATTTCATGGTAAATTGGAAATGATCCTTTGTACAATAAAGACGGAAGCTGATGATGGTTCGCCTGAAATAGGCCTATACCATGAATATATATATATATATCCGCGCCCTTATTTCTTTTGTGGTGCAATGTATATCGACTCGGAACGACAAATCGGTGGAAAAAAAACAAAAACACCCCCACAGGAATAATTGTTTAACTCAAACATATGTACCCACTGAAAACAGGGTTATGGTAAGCAAGACATATATATGTCGATGCTAATAAAATTCCTCAAATGTTCTACTTTTTTAAAAAGATAATAAACGCAAACACCTGTACCATCCTGCAACCATTCGTCCGTGCATGGAGTACTACTGCCATATATGGCCAGGCGCCTCCGCTGTTCCCCACGGTGTTCTTGACAGGCTCCAAAGGAGAATCATTAATGTGATAGATACCGACCTGGCGGCTCGACTACAGACACTTTCCCACCGACGGGATGTGGCTTCTCTTTGTCTGTCCTATAAATACTTTCATGGCTCCAACGAACTTAAGTCACTGGTGTCTCTGCAACAGGTGTTTACTCGTGCAACCAGCCTGGCAACTGGGTCTAACCCATTCACAGCAAGATCAGCCAAATGCAGACGACAATTCTACTCCTGCAGCTTCTTTCCTCGCACTTCCCGCCTGTGGAACTCGCTTCCTTATTCTTGCTTTCCTGACGACTACAATCTCTAGGAATTCAAATGCATCTCATCTCTTAACCACTTGAACATAGTTCTTTACTCACCACCCTGTATACCCTTTCCTTTCTCTCCACCTCTGCAACTGTCATCACACCTGTATTCCCTCCCTTCTCTTGCTCCTTTCTAAATGGTTTGTCCTTCTTTTTACTCTCTTCTATTTAGTGCATTTACAATTATGTAGCCCCCTGCAAATCAGTGGCGTTACCGCTTTGCTCGGAGTGATATGATTAAAAAAAAATGTATACATATATATATCTCATTTTTTTCTGTTTCGCTATCTGCATTATTGTGTTTATTTTTGTTTTTGTTTTTTTTTATAATTTACACACTCGGTTCTGATTTACTCAGCAAAAGTAAACCATATTGCTGTAATAATTATGAATTTGTAATTTGATGTCGCAAAAGTGCATTGATGTGTATCTTCTTCTATGTGCCCTGTCCTTTCAGGACTTGGGCGATCATGGCTTTCCACGTCTCCCTATCCCTGGTGGCTCTTAGCATGCTTTGTACTGTTGCACCACGCAACCCTTGTTTCGTCATCCACCTGATCAGGTCATTCAATATTTTTCTATATAATTTGTGTACTTATAATGTCGTCTTGCCTTCCCCGCACCCTTCTTTCTTTCTTTGTTTCTTTCTTTCTTTCTTTCTTTCTTTCTTTTAGTTATCTGATCTTTATTCTTTCTTTTATTTTTTCATTTAACTAACCTGCTTTTTTTTCTTTGCTCATTCTCTTCATTTATCTTTGCTTTTTATAACTTAATATATTTTCTTTCTTTCTTTCTTTCTTTCTTTCTTTCTTTCTTTCTTTCTTTCTTTCTTTAGCAGAGACCCTGCAGCTCCAATCACACACGCACGTTCTTTTTAAGCAATTAAATATTCTGAAAAATAAAAGAGTCGACAGTGGACATTTCTTGCAAACTGGTAAAGTACTCGTAATTATCTTCGGATAGGGACTAGATTTGCGAGTGGTGCAACAGTTATTGGCAAGGAAAATGAAATCAGTGAAGCGGGTTCAAACTCATACAGCTTTTTCTTTTTTTACGTTCACTTCGCATTAATTTCCTTGACGAAGGCACAAATACATCTTCACACATTCAGTTGTGGATAAAAATGAGTAGGCTTGGCTGTCTGGCCCAGGGAGAACAACCGGTCAAGTAGGACATCTTTAATAACTTGAATTTTAATTTATTTTCCTTCCTGTCTTCTCCCTCTTATTTCTTATCATTCTTCTTGTTGTTTTCTTTCTGTCAGATATTCTTTCTTTTTTTTACTGCTCTTCTTTCTTTCTTTCTTTCTTTCTTTCTTTCTTTCTTTCTTTCTTTCTTTCTATCAGCATTTCTAGGTTACCCTTAGTAGAATTTGAATGTACTGATTCCATTTTCCGTGCTGATAACGGCTAAGACCCCAATCTTTTCGTTTTGGAAATCAACATTCAGAAGTCTTACTTTTTTTTTTTACCTAGACTAGAAGGCCAACTACCAACACCAGTCAGAAATACGAAACTTTCATTAATCAGAAAACTTATTTTTATTGATTTCTTGATATCTTCCAATTCCCTTGGCTTTTTTTCTTTTCTCCGTCTCTCATTGCTGACATTGCTTGTACGCTTCTTTCATTCTTTCTTTCTTTCTTTCTTTCTTTCTTTCTTTCTTTCTTTCAGTTATATGATCTTTATTGTTTCTGTTACTTTCTCCATCTATTTCTTTCTTTCTTTCTTTCTTTTAGTTAGCTGATCTTTATTCTTTCTTTTTTGTTTTCATTTAACTAATTTGGTTTTCTTTCTTTGTTCATTCTTTTCATTTATCTTTCTCTTTTTCACTTAATATATTTCTTTCTTTCTTTCTTTCTTTCTTTCTTTCTTTCTTTCTTTCTTTAGCAGAGACCCTGCAGCTCCAATCACACACACACGTTCTTTTTTCCGAAGATGCCATCTATTTTATGTATATTGGCGCCAGGAAGAACCGAAACGGTAATGAGATCATGGCAGCAAGAAATCTTCTGTCAAAGATATAAAAAGTCGCAATTTCAAATTAAAAAACAAAAAGAGGAAACTAGATCAACAGTAGAGAAGATAGAAAGTGACAGAGTGAAAAAGATTCAATGTAAGTGAGGTCAAGTAACAAAAGTTTTTTTTTAATCATTTCACCCAAGAAAGGTGATAATGTCACTAAGACGCAAGAGTTTAGTGGAAAAAAACGAATATAGATTTTAGTAAGGAGAAAGGACAATACAAAGATATATGTGCATCTCTACTATTTAGTTTTCCTTTTTTAAAAATGAGTTAGACTGAAAATATTTCAGCACGAACTTGTTTATATACATACAGAGTGCGATGGACAAATTGTATTCCAGCAGCCACCCTCTAGACCCAGGACAGTACTACCTCTTCAAGGAACTTGACAAGGGTCTCCGTGCTGAGGTTGAGGACCCGTGGGAAGATTAATGGAGGCAAAACGTTGCCATTACTCCAAACACCTTCGTAATCATCATTAGAATCATCCTCATTCCGAATCCCCTGTAGTGTCCAAACACTCTGAAATGCTCGTATTGAATATTCTGGCGTAAATATTAAGCAGTACAGTTTCAAAATTTCTGGTTGACTGAATTGCGTCAAGGTGCTCTTTTTATAACAGACTGTACCCAACAGACCCTACAACATTGTGCAGTCGAGAAAATAAAAAGCAAACAAACAACGCGCATGCGCGAAATTAAAAATATGAAATACCGACAGTTTACCCATCGCACCCTGTACATATGCGTGTGTGCGGAATTAGTAATAATACACTGTTCATATTTAAATAAATATGTATTAAACTTATTTTTAAATAGATCTTTTCACTATTTTTTAATTATGGAATTTTTAAACTTTGTTTTAATATTCATTTTTTAAAAAGGATTTTTATTTTTTTAATTTAACTTTAAAAGTTTTCCTTTGTTTGAAGGTGCAGTTATATGGGTGTTGGAAAACGTTTCACGTTCCTCACTGCCACACCCCGAGCGCCATCTGACAAGTGACTCCCAAACACAAAACATGCCCACTTTCGTGTGTGTGTCAGTTACGTAGGATTTTTTTTCCACGCCCACCTACAGGCATGTAATTAGTTCTAAAATACGAGGTAGTTTGCATAACCGTGTATAGCACAGGCGATTTTGTGCCTTTTTTGACGGGGATATATGTCATGTTCACTCAGTTCACTCAGCCATACGTGACACACGCTTCGGCGATCATGTCTCGAAAAAGACATGACTGACTGAGTAGAAGATTATCTCGCAGTAAGTTGCTATTACTTTCTGCGGTAGACTGGTCGACAACCAAGGCTAAAGAACACAATCTGTCCTGTTATTTAACCCATAACTGGAGAGAAGAAACAGATTAATACCTTTCCAAAAGGTATTTGCGCGTAAGGGAATGCAGGGACTTCAACTGGAATTCGAACTCGGCTCCCCTTTTTTCGTTCCTAGCCGATATCTACTGCACCACAAGGCGCATGTTCGCTACAGAAATAATTAACATTTTTTTCGTATAATTGTATTCAACGTTCTTTGTTTAATTCAAAATTTATGGTTTTATTCGATAACATTTAAATGTATATCCTTTAAAAGTTTTGCTAAATGTGCCGTGATATTTTTATTTGCACCTTGGTGTGCTATGGTGTAAAAAGTTTAAAAACACTGACGTCAATATATATGCACAAATATGGAAAAGGAAGATTTTCAATAATACATGCATTTTATTTGCAATTCATCTTTTGAGTCGGAAAATCTTGAAAAGTGGGGTATGAGATTCTAACTTATGGCGAAAAGGGTGTATTAAGCAAAAAAAAAAAGAAAAAAGAAAATGTAGAAAAGCTGAACAAATAACTGAATAGAAAAAATGCAATACGAACTCTGGTAAAAAATCGTTAGTGGTTACTGGACATTAGGTTCCAGTTAAGTGTCATACGTGATACACGTTTTGGGCGATCATGTCACTGTCTCGAAAGAGACATGATTGACTGGGCAGAAGATTATCCCGCAGTAGGTTGCTTTATAAGTCCTAAAATTTCAGTTGTTCTTGTCCTGAAGGTCTCATGACCCAGTAAATATAGACGTTGGTTAGTTGAGAAAAATCAAGATTGTAGTGATTAGGAAAACATTCGACTATATTTCTAAAATGAGTGAGTATTTACAGTATTTACATTATTCGGGCTATTGTCCTCATCTTTGTTGCCGTTTGTACGACGTTTAATAATAGATCATTCTATTTGCCATTTTTACGACATTTCGGCCGGTGTACGTCCCGGCCTTGTTCAGGTGCTAGGAATTTCGAACCGACCCTTTATTACAATCACTGGGGGTATCATCTCAGAAATATAGACAAATAGAATGATCTATTATTAAATGTTGGAGAAATAGCAACAAAGATGAGGACAATAGTCCGAATAATGTAAATACTGTAAATATTACCTCATCTCAGAAATATAGACAAATAGAATGATATATTATTAAACATCGTACAAATGGCAACAAAGATGAGGACAATAGTCCGAATAATGTAAATACTGTAAATACTACCTCATCTCAGAAATATAGACAAATAGAATGATCTATTATTAAACGTCGTACAAATGGCAACAAAGATGAGGACAATAGTACGAATAATGTAAATACTGTAAATACTACCTCTTCTCAGAAATATAGACAAATAGAATGATCTATTATTAAGCGTCGTACAAATGGCAACAAAGATGAGAACAATAGTACGAATAATGTAAATACTGTAAATACTACCTCTTCTCAGAAATATAGACAAATAGAATGATCTATTATTAAACGTCGTACAAATGGCAACAAAGATGAGGACAATAGTCCGAATAATGTAAATACTGTAAATACTACCTCATCTCAGAAATATAGACAAATAGAATGATCTATTAGTAAACATCGTACAAATGACAACAAAGATGAGGACAATAGTCCGAATAATGTAAATACTGTAAATACTACCTCATCTCAGAAATATAGACAAATAGAATGATCTATTATTAAACGTCGTACAAATGACAACAAAGATGAGGACAATAGTACGAATAATGTAAATACTGTAAATACTATCTCTTCTCAGAAATATAGACAAATAGAATGATCTATTATTAAACGTCGTACAAATGGCAACAAAGATGAGGACAATAGTCCGAATAATGTAAATACTGTAAATACTACCTCATCTCAGAAATATAGACAAATAGAATGATCTATTAATAAACATCGTACAAATGGCAATAAAGATGAGGACAATAATCCGAATAATGTAAATACTGTAAATACTACCTCATCTCAGAAATATAGACAAATAGAATGATCTATTATTAAGCGTCGTACAAATGGCAACAAAGATGAGGACAATAGTACGAATAATGTAAATACTGTAAATACTACCTCTTCTCAGAAATATAGACAAATAGAATGAGCTATTATTAAACGTCGTACAAATGGCAACAAACATGGAGACAATAGTCCGAATAATGTAAATACTGTAAATACTACCTCGTCTCAGAAATATAGGCAAATAGAATGATCTATTATTAAGCGTCGTACAAATGGCAACAAAGATGAGGACAATAGTCCGAATAATGTAAATACTGTAAATACTATCTCATCTCAGAAATATAGACAAACAGAATGATCTATAATTAAATGTGGTACAATCGGCAACAAAGATGAGGACAATAGTCCGAATAATGCTAATACCTTAGAACCATTGAAATAATGTAAGTTCATATTTGTTTGTCTATATATTTTTTTAAATCTATGGTTTTATCTCCTAACATTTATATGTATACCCTTTAAAATATTAAAAATTTAAATTTTAAAAGTGTGTCGTGATTTTTTCATTTGCTCTTAGATGTGCCGTCGGTTAAAACGTTGAAAAAAATTGTTCTCGAGTGTTTGGTGAAACAAAGCTAGTGAGTCCAATTTCTTCGACTATTAACACATTGCTGGCGGAAGAAGGAATATAATACGAAAAAGAAACTTTCGGACAAACATTTCTACTAATTAATAACTGAATAATAAAAATCAAATTCACGTTCTTAATTAAAATCACAAGGTAATTTATCTTGCATAATTATAAATCGACTGAATTTTGATTTCAATTAAAATTATCGAGTTCTATTTGAAACAAATAGTGAACCAATTTTTAATTTGCGTTGTGATTTAATTAAAAATATCAGTACATTTCCAAGACTACATTTCTTTGGGTATACGTTGATTAGAAACATTGATTAAACTTCGATCTTCACTCATATCGATTGATTATAATTTTATTTAGCCTGCATGACACTCTATATCCCTTCTTCCCCCCCCAAAAAACCTTAGACCGCATCCAATTTTACATCGAAAACGGACGTAAGGTAACCCATACGAATTATTTATTTGATTAGAATTGATCATAAGATGAATTCGTGTCGTGACTTAATTAAACAATTTTTAGAACATTTGCTTCTTATATATAACATGATTTTTTGTTTAATCAATTCACCCCAAGCTATCCGGAAATACCACGAAGAGGAAAGTGGTTAGTAGGAGTGAAAGAGAATGATAAGACTTTAGAAGGAACCGGAAGCTCAACCCTAAACAAAAAACAAGGGATAAAACCACTACTCCTGTTCAAAAGACGGAAAAGGAGTGTAAACTGGCCGATAAGTGAACCTATTTACCCTTATAGAAACGAAATAATTCTCAATTTTTAATTTTTATTTTTATTTAAATTAAAAATTCTTATTAAAATGTCCAACGGTTTTACTTCACGAGAATGCACTATAAAAGTAAACATTGAATATTCTTCTTCTTCTTCTTCTTCTTCTTCTTCTTCTTCTTCTTCTTCTTCATGTGCCATGTCCCTTCAGGACGTAGGCGATCATGGACTTCCTAGCTATCCTAAACTTTGCTCCGTCATCCATTTGCTCAGGCCTATCAAATATGTCTCGCACTGCTTTCGCCTGTCTCTCTTTCCTTCTGTCTGTCTTATGAGTATTAAATTATCCGGCCCCACTTCCTCCTTACGTGTCCCTTTCTGATATTAAGTATGAGTTTTCTTCTCGTCTGCATCCTTTCGTCTGTCGTTAGTCCCGTTTCAGTCCATGATATATTTCTTTTAATCATATCACCCTGAGCAAGGCGGTAACGCCACTGATGTGCAGGGGGCTACGTAAGAGTGAAAAGATTGGAAAAGAGAAAGCAGGAAACCACATCCTAAACAGGGAACAAGGGATGAGCCTCTACACCTGTTCAATAGACGTGGGTGAAGTGTGAACCGGGCGATAGTTTAGTCTATCTACTCCAATTGAAAAAAAAAAAGAAGAAAAGTGAAAAGATTGGAAAAGAGAAAGCCGGAAACCACATCCTAAACAGGGAACAGGAGATGAGCCTCTTCACCTGTTCAATAGACGTGGGTGTAGTGTGAAGCGGGTCTTTATCATCCTTCTGTAGACCCTCATTTGTGCTGCCTCTAGCTTTTCCTTCAGCTTTGAAGAGATCGTCCAACAATATTTTGGCAAAAATTCCAGCCAATCTTTATTTTCCTGCCAAGTTTCTTTATTTTTTAACTTAACTAAGTATGATACAAGGTTAAAAATATTGGCTGCTCGGTTAATTCGTAACGTCGCGAGCCTCTGGCTGCTTTATTAATTCCATTATTAATTAATTAATGATTAATTTATTAATTCCATGTCTTGTGTGCCTCCAGCCAAGACTTTGACAACTGGGACCCGCAATGCTACGCACACAAGTGTGAATCACTCGCATTCCCTTTGTATTCCATTAGTCAGGAATAAGTTCCACCCAGCAGCTTCTTCCCAAGAAATGTTGCTTTGTGGAACAGACTCCTGGTAGAATGTTTTCATGTATTTGTATTATTCGGACTGGTGTCGCCATCTTTGTTGCCATTTGTACGATATTTAATAATAGATCATTCTATTTGTCTATATTTCTGAGGTGAGGTAGTATTTACAGTATTTACATTATTCGGACTATTCTCCTTATCTTTGTTGCAATTTGTACGACGTTTCAGTTGTTTTACGCTCCGGCCTTGTTCAGGTGCTAGGAAATTTAAGAACCCTTTATTACGATCAGTTGGATATATGAACTACATTCCTTGCGTAAAGCCTCGATTGGAAGTCATGAGTTATCTCTCTCTAACCCTGTAGTTTACTTGTTCACCACTGCTGTATCTTGGTATTGAACTCACAACTCAAGAGTCAAGGCAGGAACTAATCAAAATATATATCCACTGGGCCATGTGTCCTTAATACCAGACTACAGCAGTGGTGAACAAGTAACTTGCAGAGTTAGAGGAAGATAGTTCTTGACATGAATTCCAATCGAGACTTCACGCAAGGAATGATGATGATATACCGCAGTGATTGTAATAATGTGTGTGTTTCGAAGTTCTTAGCACCTGAAGAAGGCCGGAGCGTACAACGGCCGAAACGTCGTACAAAAGGCAACAAAGATGAGGACAATAGTCCAAATAATGTAAATACTTATCTCAGAAATATATATGAATGTTTCCTAATCACTACAAACTTGCTTTTTCAAGTTTAAGGTTAAACGTTATCTTTCCTTCATAATCCCATGGACTTACCATTTCTTACGCTCATACGACACTATGAGTGACGGTTGAGTCTTGGACTGGATGAAAACAGTGGCGAACATTGAATTTTGTGCGTGTGTGTTGTCACTGACTCGTCTGAATCAACCATTAAGTCGCTATGTCAATGTAAACCAGTGGCCGACTTTTGATATTTAAGCAGTTGTTTGTATGACTCAAGTGTAAAGGTTAACACTTTCATCGGTTCCAGTAATCCTGGTGTCCTGCAAGACGCCATAATGTCTCAAACAGGTCAGTATTATACTGAATCACCAATAAAGGGCCACTTGGAATTTTTAATGCCTCTTATCGGTCATTCCCCTATATTTCCCTGATATCCAATCATCGTCATCGCCTCAATAAGTAAACCGTCATTATTAGTGTGTCATCAAATCGTTTAATTACAGGAAGGGATGGGAACCTGATAACGGCAACTGATCGAGTTGCACACTCTGTATTTTATTAGGGTTTCGCTGTTAATCAGAGGTTACCGAATTAACCCAGCAGTCCATATTATTGACCTTATGCCATGCATAGTTAAAAAATAGGGAAACTTAGGAATGTAAAATTTGGCTGAATTTTCCAGCAAACTATGGGACTCGATCTTCATCGTTTATTTTGATTGAGTTTTAGTTTTGTTTAACGGCATATCAACACCTTTGTGGGTAGTTTAATTCTGAAAAGTTTTATTTATAATGTTCAGTTATAGTGAAAAGGTTGATTTAATCAGATTTTAAAGAAAATATTGTTTTTATTTTATATTTTTAAAAAATGAAAATGTCTTCTAGTTTTATATTCAAAAATGTTTTGCTGAGAATAATTTTTTTCTTAAAAAAATTTGTAATGGTAATAATTTTTTTCTTAAAAAAATGTATTATTGATAATATTTTACCTTAAAAAATATCAGTCAGTTAAATGCCATACGTGATACATGCTTGGGCGATCATGTCTCGAAAGAGACATGACTGACTGGGCAGAAGATTATCCCGCAGTAGGTTGCCATTGCTTTCTGCGGTAGACTACTTGCCAGCCAAGGCTATAGAACCCAATCTGTCCTGTTATTTAACCCATAATTTAAAGGAATAGACGGATTAATACATTTCCCAAGGGTACTTGCGTGTAAGTGAATGCAACGAATTCAACTGGAATTCGAACTCGGCTCCTTGAGTTGTCGTTCCGAGCGAATATCCACTGCACCACAACGAACATCCTACACCACAATGCACATTCAAGAATATATTTTTTTTTAATAAAATCGATTTTTATTTATGTATTTCTATAAAAGTGCATCTTTATACTTTCATAGTGTTTTGACCCCAGTTTGGGGGTTAACTATTTGCCCGTAGCTGGGACCCTAAAAGGTGCTACCACTCAGGGTCAGAGTGGACCTGGGAACAACAGCAATTAAGAGGTGGTTCCACGCTCCTCACAACCTTTCAATTAGAGGCCTTGCTGCCGGATGCAGTTTACCGTCAAACCCAGGACCAACGATCTTCATCGTGGTACTTTACACTCACGCTACGAAATTAGTGATCTCATAGAAAAATTTATTCCTAGACCTAATAAGTACGGGGGAAAAAAAAGAGTGCAATATTTAGGAGAAAAAATAATATTCAATAAATGATTCTTCCCCTACTACAAAATCTAGCTTTCCCTACTCGACCAACTGTTTTTTTTCCTGACACAATACATTCGAGAAAATAACAAGGATTTTATGATTAATAAGCTATTTAACATGTTCAATAGTCAGTTAAGTGCCATACGTGATACACGCTTTGAGCGATCATGTCTCGAAAGAGACATGACTGACTGGGCAGACGATTATCTCGCAGTAGTTTGCCATTGATTTCTGCGGTAGACTGGTTGCCAGTCAAGACTATTTGTTATTTGACTCATATCTAGAGTGGGGAGAGATGTATTATATTGTTAAGTAGTAATTAATGAGGGATCAATTTATTACTTCACAACAATATAAAACTAATCCCCCATCTTATGCCAAGGCGATGCCTTAACCATGTTTTTAACTATTATATTCAGTCAGTCAGTTAAGTGCCAAACGTGATACACGCTTTGGGCGATCATGCCTCGAAAGAGACATGACTGACTGGGCAGAACATTATCCCGCAGTAGGTTGCCATTGCTTTCTGCGGTAGACTGATTGCCAGCCAAAGCCATAGAACCGAATATGTCCTGTTATTTTGCTCATAACTAGAGGAAAGAGACGACTTAATACTTTTCCCAAGGGCATTTGCGCGTTACGTGTCCTAAAAAACTCAGCTGTTTTTTCCTGATGCCAAGTGTACGTTTCCTTTTCGTTTTCATTCTCTCAAAAACCTCATCGTTTCTCACGAGTTTGGACAATGGAATCCTTAGCATCCTTCTGTAGAACTAAATTTCTGTTGCTTCCAGTCTCTCCTTCATCTCTGAGTAGGTCGTCCAGCAATCGCTGTCATATCGGAAGACTGGTATCACATAACAGTTCAGTACTCTTTTCTTTGCCTCTAACGAAATCTTCCTGTCTCTGCTTAACCCTTGAAATGAATCTTTGGCCATGCCAATCCGCCTACGGATCTCAGTGTCGCACTTTCCATCCTCTACCCTGATCACCACTTAACACTACCAGAGTTATTTCTGATGGTGTCTAATAAAAGACTTTTTTTCAAACTCAAAAAAGAAAACAATTACTGGTTTAAAACAAGCAATTTCTTATAAATTTTCGGTAATTAATATAAGACTAATATGAAAATAGTTTTTAGAAGTGTTACCGGGGTGCCGAGTTCGAATTCCAGTTGAATTCCTTGCATTCATTTACGCACAAATACCCTTGGGAAAGGTATTAATCCGTCTCTTCTCTCCAGTTATGAGTTAAATACCTGATGGGCTTGAATGGGTGGATGGTGGAGCGAGATTTAGGAGAGATACTAAGAGGAAAAGTATTAACAGCCATCAGGAATAAGGGGAAATGAAAATTCATGATCTCCTACGACCTGTAAGGACACGGCTTAAAAGAAAATTCTGATAGCCGCTCAATTGCTCCATGTCGTCATATAAGTTAAAATTTACCGATTCCCGAACGAGCAAACCAAACTTAATCTTAAGCTATCTTAAAACTACAGTATTTTTGTTTAAATACAAAGAAGAGACAGGCCGTCTCTCTAAAATAAGATTACAAAACATCGCAAAGGCGTAACATGAGGGGACATATAAAAATCAGGCGTAGCTGACCACATATGGAGGGAGAAAGGGATCACCACCCCGTATTGGATGAAGTTGATAAATAGATAGAGAACGCCATTGGAAACTACGTAAACTTAAGGAGTCAGCACATATGCTAGGCTACAAAAATCTCCTAAGCCGACCAAATATAGAGATTAACACAATATGGGAACCAGTAGTATGGAGTGCCAGAGAAAATCATTAGTATCAAAAACTGCAATATGAGCTCTGGTAAAAATAATAGAAAAAATCCATTAACATGAAAAAATTGCAATATGAACTCTGGTAAAATAGTGTTACTCGACATTAACGGAATATCAACTCCTAATGGTTGATTTAATGACGAAACTTAGTTTTCTTGGAAGCTTTGATATTTTATTTTACTATTGAAATCTATTAATGGATATTTGTTTTACTATTATAATCTATAATCTTGGAATTTTTTATTATTTTCGAATTAATATCCACTGATATTTTTAACGGCACAGGCCTACTTGTGTATATATATATATATAATTACCAAATCGCTATTCGTCAGAGTCAAATTAGACCAGTAAACGGTTGTATTAAAATGTCCTCAGTACACAGGGCTTTCAGAATTACACAAGATATTTAATCGAATTAGAGTTCAATTAAGCTACAGCTGTACTTGTAATTTAGAAAATTCCATAAAAAGGCAAAACGCCAGGAGTTTCAAGATAGCTTGCAGCAACATATCGTTAATAATGAAAAATGTAACTGTAGAGATAAAAGTAACTGTCCACTTAATGGAATTTGTAAAACAAAAGAAGTTATTTACAACCCCCCCCCATATATATATATATATATATATATATATATATATATATATATATACTAGCAGTATAGCCCGGCGTTGCTCGGGTGTAATGATGAAAGCTTTAAAATTAATCCATGGTCCTGGAGCTCAGACTTTTTGGACGTTGGCACGAAAGACTAAAAAGCAATAGTTGTTTCCAGTTAAAGCGAAACCGTAGACTAAAAGAAAAATGAATGAATGTAAGTCAAATTTTGATTTCCTGCTATCGATATCAAATAAGTTTTTTTCATCGTAAACTGAATTTTGAAGGCTAAATAAGTCCTCTGAGTAAATGGTATCATGGCTGAGACTAAGAACTACAATTATACCTAGATAGAGCCAAACTCGAAGCAAAAACCAAAATAAAAGGGATGAAAAATATACAGACACACAGGCAGATAAACAGACACACACACAAACATCTTGCCTTTTATATATATATATTATCAATTTTCTACACTATTGTAAGAACTCCAAGCTTGAAACTTCTGAATATCGTCTCTTATGTCTGTCTATGAGTGTATCAAATTTGATTAAAATCGGACCACTCCTTCTATAACCCGATTTTGTTCGATTATCGATTTTCGATATTTATCGGAGGTACCTCGACACAAAACCTAGCTAAGAACACTCGCAGACGTTTATAATACAACTGTGTAAATTTTGAAGAAAATCGGTTCAGCCTTTTCGAAGTCTATAGGTAACGGACACACACACACACACAGACAGAGACACACACACACACAGACAAAGTTCCATTTATAAATAAGTTTATATATATATATATATATATATATATATATATACAGGGTTTCCATGAAGTCCGTGTGCACTTTAAAAACTTATAACTTTATTTGTATTTGTGATAGAAATAATCTGTAAAAAATGTTACAAAGTTTGATGTGCTTAGTTTTAAGTATAGTTATTGAATAATTCTTTACCACAAAATTTGCAACAATTTTGCTACTACTATGGGTGTAGGGGGTAAGTATAATAACTATGACCTCTCCCGTCGATTATAGGAATTGGAGTATGGTAGTGGAGGTGTCGAAATTTATTTTGTTTAAGCTAGGTTTAAACTGTTTGATGTAGATAGCTTCTAGAATTTTAAGTTTTCGTTTATTATTTTCTTGTCTAAGTATATATGTATTTTCAACAAGTGTTTTCCTAAGAAGTGTGTGTTGATAGCCGTGGTGTTTTAAATGTCGGAATATGTTAGAATTCGTCCGCAACGACTCCTCCCCCACCGTTAGCAATTTGCAAAAAACAATGTAGTTTATAAATTCAAATGCCCCTTTCGAGAATGTATCTCTAACAAACTAAATAATACCTACATTGGACATACTACTAACTCGCTTTCGCGGAGGCTTACATTACAGTTAAATGAAAATAAGTAGTAGTAGCAGTTCCCAGACCAATCCCCTCATGCCACTATACTCTCATTTGACCAAAAACCTACTGCCACCATTCGTTCTCGGCTTGCGACCATCTGCGACGCCAAAAATAGACCTGTTTAATTTTCTCTGTATAACTCTGTTAATAATTCAAATGTTCTATGTTCACTGTATATTAAATGTTCATCCTTTGATAATGGCTTATGTAAGCCGAAAACTCAGAACTGATAAAAAAATCAACAATTACTGCGATTTCTTGTCGTCTTTCCATGACAGCACTATCAAGCTAATCAGATCATACGAAAGGATCTTACACAAAATAAATAGAAAGAACTTGTCTTAGACTAAACTATCGCCCGGTTCATACTCCACCCACGTCTAGTGAACACGTGAAGAGGCTCATCCCTTGTTCCCTGTTCAGGATATGGTTTCCGGCTTTCTCTTTTCCAATCTTTTCACTCTTACGCATCAGTGGCGTTACCGCCTTGCTCGGGCTGATATGATTAAAAAAAATATTATTCAATGAAACCTGTATTAATATATATATATATATATATATATATATATATATATATATAAGTGCAGAAAATGACAATTGTTTATTAACTCTGACTGAACTTTCCATGCTTTGACATCCCCACAGGAGGGCCACTCATCCAGATACTGGAAATTTTAAGGAGGCTGAAAGCACTTTTTCATTTCAAATGTTCACCGACCAACTCTAACCTACTTTGCTATCACCTATTAGGATTCAAGCATATGGGTAAATAGAGAACCCAAAACTAGGGTCAAAATACTACGATAATATAAAATAGACATGTTTTTGTTATATATATATATATATGCCACGTTAAAAACAAGAACTATTTGATCTTTTATGAGGCATCTAAATAATGTTTAAAATCACCCCTGTACTAACACATTTGTACTTTACCGGTAGTGTGCAAAAGTATAAGGACAGGGATGAATTTCCCCAAAACCTCACTGAAATTCAAATACAGCCTGAAAAGCCAAGTAAATTGCAAATAAATATTGATTATTTAAAACTTGGTGTAAAAAAAATGTATTAAAAGAAGTGATATTTAATTTTTCCTATTTTCTATGAAACAAGTTATTTTGAAACAAATCATTATTCTACTTTCCTTGGATATGACTGACTTTTTTATTCCCCCCTTTTGAACTGATAAATCTAATGTTACTTCGCAAGATACACTTTGGGAACAAATACAAGCTGCTTGGCAGGAGATATCATTAGATACATTGAAGAAGCTTGTGATGTCAATGTCTGACAGAATAAAGGCTGTGATCAAAGCAAAAGGCTATTATACTAAATATTAAATTTATTTTGTAACATTACTTTTTCATGTTAAAGCATTTGTTGTGTAAATCAAATGAAATTACTCTAATTAAATTGTTTATTTTCTTTCAATATGCCTCATAAAAGATAAAATAGTTAATGTCTTAATACTTTTGCACAGTACTGTACATAAGTCACTGGTGCCAATACTTTCATCGCTTCTGCTCGGACGAACTTAAGTCACTGGTGCCTCCTCAACAGGTGTTTACTCGTGCAACCAGACTGGTAACTGGGTCCCACCCATTCACAGTCAGGTTAGCCAAATGCAGACGACAATTCTACTCCTGTAGCTTATTCTCTCGCACTTCCCGCCTGTGGAACTCGCTCCCATATTCTTGCTTTCCTGACGGCTACAACCTCCAGAAATTTAAATGCAATGTTAATGCTAATCTGTTAACCACTGGACTCTAGCTCTCCCCCCCCCTATATCCTTCCCTTTCTCTCCACCTATGTATCTGTCATCGCACCGGCATTCTCAGCTTTCTATTGCTCCTTTCTAACTAGTTTGTATTCCTCACTCTTTTCTATTTAATCTTTTTACAATTATGTAGACCCCCGCTCATCAGTGGCATTTCTACATTGCTCGGGGTGAAATGATTAAAAAAAAAATGAATTACAATAAAGCAGCACTAATTATTATAGACTAATGTCCGAAAAACCAATACTAACCTATCAGTAACTTAAATCATCACTAACCCAACGAGGACTACCTCGTAGGTTAAATAAAGAGGAAGAAAAAAAAAGAAACAAACCAACGGACATGCCTCCCAGAACTACCATACGAACGCGGGTGTCCCTCAAGGCTCTATCCTAGGTCCTACGCTCTTTCTGATCTACATTAATGATCTCCCTGATACCATAAGATCCCAAGTAGGTATGTACGCCGATGACACCACAGTTTATTCTCACCTCGACTAAAAATATGGTGCGGGCGACAAAGCTAACCTTGCAGCCGAGATTGGAAAGGACCTCCAATCCGTAGTAGACTGTGGTAAGAAATGGCTCGTAAATTTTAATGCTTCGAAAACGAAGCTATTATCAATTAATCATCAAAGACAATCGCACCTACCTCCTATTAGCATGGACCAGGCTTGCCTCCCAGAGAGTATAACTCTGCGACTCCTTCGTCTCACACTTTCAACGGACCTCAAGGGGAATGACTATATCGAATCCATTGCTAAATCCGCTGCTATGAAAGTCGGTTCTCTGTGCAGGGCCCGGAGGTTTTTTCCGTCTGAATCTATCTTGCACATTTATAAATCTACCATCCGCCCGTGCATTGAATACTGTTGCCATATCTGGTCGGGTGCCCCTGCTATTCTCCTTGGGCTTCTAGACAAGGTAGAGCGGAGCGTCTGTAATGTGATCGATACCGATTTAGCAGACCGCCTGCAGTCTCTCTCGCACCGGCGCGACGTGGTTTCTCTGTGTCGCTTCTATAAATACTTTCACGGCTTCTGCTCCGATGAACTTAGATCACTGGTGCCCCCTAGGTTCGAATTTGCTCGAGATACTAGATTAGCAACTAGATCCCACCCTTTTACAGTGAAACCGATAAAATGCAACCGCAACTTCTACTCCAACAGTTTCTTTTCTCGCACTTCCCGACTGTGGAATTCTCTTCCACATGACTGCTTCCCCGAGGGCTACAATCTCCAGGAGTTTAAATGTAAGGTCAATAGACACCTCCTAACAAACTAACATCCATTCTTTCAAACACTCTTCCCCCCCACCCATCTATCTATCACCTCCCTTCTGACATTTCCTATATCTAACCACGCTTCCTATTTACTTACCCCTATGTAGCCCCAAGCGCAATAGTGGTAGTGGAATGCCTTGCTTGGGGTGAAATGATTAAAAAAAAAAAGCACAAGAACAATGCGTCAATGCTTGTTTGAAAGAAAAAAAAAAACAAGACGAAACCATAACAATCAGTTTTGTGAAAACGCGGTCGGTGTTGGCTCATTTTTAGATTTAGTGCACTATATATATATATATATATATTATTTTTTGTATTTCTGAAGAAAATTTAATCTTTTGCAATGATATGCGTTTTATCTTGCTATTACTTGAGTACTAATGCCAGAAATAATAATTTATTTTTCATACTTTAATTTTATTTTGATTTTAATCAAAATTTAATCCTGCATAGCCATGTATGGCGGTCAGTGGAAAACGAATATGTCAAACTGGAGATTTGTTAAGTCTTAATTTTATTTTAAATTGCACTTATAATGCAATCACTTGATATATTTTATTTAGGAATCAGTAGGGAACTTATGCGTCAAGCAGGAGATTTTTAGTAATATTTTAATATGTTTAATCTGAACTTAATCTTTAGGATACACCCATATATATATATATATATATATATATATACTAGCAGTATAGCCCGGCGTTGCTCGGGTGTAATGAAAATTTATATATATATATATATATTATCGATTTTCTGCACTATTGTAAGAACTGCAACAAGTCAACCATCCGTCCGTGCATGGAGTACTGCTGCCATTTATGGTCAGGTGCCCCTGCCGTTCTCCTCAGTGTTCTTGACAAGCTCCAAAGGAGAGTCTGTAATGTGATAGGTACTGATCTGGCGACTCGACTGCAGCCACTTTCCCATCGTCGAAATGTGGCCTCCCTCTGTCTGTTCTATAAATACTTTCATGGCTTCTGCTCGGATGAGCTTAAGTCACTGATGCCTCCTCAACAGGTGTTTACCCGTGCAACCAGACTGGCAACTGGGTTCCACCCATTCACAGTCAGGTTAGCCAAATGCAGACGACAATTCTACTCCTGCAGCTTCCTCTCTCGCACTTCCCGCCTGTGGAACTCACTCCCGTATTCTTGCTTTCCTGACGGCTACAACTTCCAGAAATTTAAATGCAAAATTAATACTCATCTACTAACCACTGGCCTCTAGCTCTCTCCCCTCCCCTGTATAACCTTCCCTTTCTTTCCACCTATGTATCTGTCATCGCACCTGCTTTCTCAGCTTTCTATTGTTCCTGTCTAACTAGCTTGTACTCCTCACTCTTTTCTAATTAATCCTTTTACATTTATGTAACCCCCTGCACATCAGTGGCGTTTCCGTCTTGCTCGGGGTGAAATGATTAAAAAAACCAAAAAAAACCTTGAAACTTCTGAATATCGTTTCTTATGTCTTTGTCTATGAGTGTATCAAATTTGATTAAAATCGGACAACTTCTATAACTTGATTGTTTAGATTATCGATTTTCGATATTTATCGGGGGTACTCCACACAAAACCTAGCTAAGAACAGTCGCAGACGTTTATAGTACAACTGTGTAAATTTTGAAAAAAATTGGTTCAGGCATTTCGGAGTCTATAGGTAACGGATAAACACACGCACACACACAGACACACACTCACACACACAGACAAAGTTCCATTTATAAATAAGTTTTATATATATATATATATATATATATATATATATAAAGAAAGAGAGAAAGAGAAAGGGAGAGAGAGAATGATGACTAAGGTATTCGTTTTAATATTTTTTTAAATTTTGATGTCATTTAGTCGCAGAGTAATGGTTTTGGTAATTAAAAATGTTTCAACTTCTCTCATTGCCTTCATCGTTACCGGTTATTGAATATTTTATTTTCTTTTTGTGGTGGTCTACATTTAAAATCTTGTAGAGTTTAATGACTCAATAATTTCTTGGTCGTGGTACCTGTTAAAGAATTTGTACTACTTTTATACAACTTGTTTCTTTTTGACTATTACTCTGACCAGGTGACGCCAACTGAAAATAGCTGGGCTTTCACTTTCAGTCACTCCGTTAAGTGCCATACGTGATACATACTTCGGGGAAGATTGTCCCACAGTAGGTTGCCATTATTTTCTGTGGTAGACTGATTGCCAGCCGAGGCTATAGAATCTAATCTGTTCCGTTATTTAACCCATTGCTGGAGTGAGAAGGGACGGATTATTAATTTTTTTCCCAAATGAATGAAAAATGACAATAATAATAATAATAATAATAATAAATACCATAAAAGAAGTGATAATAAAAACAGAAATATTAAGAGTGAGATAACTCTGGCTATCGTGCATTCAGAATGAATACAATGATAGGTTAAATCATGGAACAGATTGGGTTCTATAGCCTTGACTGTCAACCATTCTATCGCAGAAAGCAAAAGCAACCTACTGCAAGATAATCTTCTACCAACTACCCAGTCATGTCTCTTTCGAGATATGATCGCCCAAAGCGTGTATCACGTATGCCACTTAACTGAATGACTAAATATAATAGTTGAAAACATGATTAAGGCATCTACTGGGCATAAAGTAGGGGATCAGTTTTATATTCTTTTGAAGTAATAAACTGATTCCCCATTAATTATTATTTAATAATATAATATATCTCTCCCTACTTCTAGCAATGAGTCAAATAACATGACAGATTGACAGTTCTATAGCCTTGGCTGGCAACCAGTCTACCGCAGAAATTAATGGCAACCTACTGCGGCATAATCTTCTGCCCAGTCAGTCATGTCTCTTTCAAGACATGATCGTCCAATGCGTGTATCACGTATGCAACTTTATTGAGTGACTGATGAAATTAAAATAAACCATAATACCCCTACTTCAGCAGCAAGGAAAAAAAGCAAAAGTAAATGCTATGTACAAAATGCAGAAACAATGGCAACATAATCTTCTTTATAATCCATTCTGTGTCAGTACGAAACAAACTGATGTCGGCAAACCCCATACCCATCAGCGGTTACGTAGTGAAAGGTTATAAGCTGAAATTTATTTTTACTGCACAAGATTAATGTTTGCTAGTTAGAAATTACCAAGCACAGATACTAAAATATTGTGTTAAACAGAAATCCAGATTGTGTGATAAATATCCAGAAACAATTAACCATATTGTATCAGGTTACTGTGTTAGCATTCACCTAATATAAAACTCGTCATGATAGAAAAAAGTACCCTATGTAGAGTCAGTCAGTTAAGTGCCATACGTGATACACGCTTGGGCGATCATGTCTCGAAAGGGACATGACTGACTGGGCAGAAGATTATCCCGCAGTTGGTTGCCATTGCTTTCTGCGGTTGACTGGTTCCCCTTGCAATGTCATCCACTGTCATCCTTCTGTCAGACTGAATGAGGTCATTGACTGATTCGATCACCTCAGGTGACCTCACTTCTGTAGGCCTCCCAGGGCTGTCTTCATCCTCAACACTGCTCCGTCCTTCTTTGAACAATTTAGCCCACTTGTAAATATTTTTTGGCTGAAACATGTGAATTTCCTATGAATTTCAACTGGTTTGCACCCTTCAGCAACCAAAACCTTGATAACTGACCTCTGTTCAATCTTGGAGCATGCTTCTTGGTCAGTCATCTGTGTTAATCTCTAAAACTCTCAAAGTTTGTTTTCAATCTGCAAAATAAAAAAAATAAAAAATAATAATAATTAAATCTCTTTAAAAAAGAAGTAAAGGAAAAAAATTTAAAAAAAGGAGGCCTCTATCTGTATTAGAAGTCCTTATACCGAAAAATTCAACTTGTTTATTTAATGACACTCATAGAAGTCCTTATACCGAAAAATTCACCTTGTTTATTGAATGACACTTGTAGAAGTCCTTATACCGAAAAATTCACCTTATTTATTGAATGACCCTCGTATAATATAGCTTTGAAGATTTAAAAAATATATCGAATTACAAGGATCTTGAAGTGGAAATCTAAAGGATGTAGCGCATAAGGACGTCAGTAATTCCAATTGTTGTTGGAGCACTCGGATTGATTAGAAAATATCCCGATAAACTCATTGACGTGGTTTTAGTAGCCCATTACTTGAAGAATTACAAAAAAATGTACTCCAGTCACTTAACCCAAAGAGTTGTGAGTTCAATACCTGGCTACAGTAGTGGTGAACAAAAAACTTTGAGAGTTGAGTTAAAGGGAGATAACTAAGACATATAGAAGTGGCATGAAAAATCTACCCGAGTGATCGAATTAAAGTGTTCAGTTCAAAGTTTTAATCATCTGAAGAAGGTCGTGGTATACAACGGCCGAAACGTCCTGAATATGGCAATAAGGATGAGAACAATAGTCAAAACAATGTAAATAGTTACAATATCTCTTCTCAGGAATATAGACATATAGTAAATTATGACTATTAAAAAGAAAGAGACTAGAATGAGGCACCTAACATTATCTATACCAGCATTTATCAACCTTGTTACACTTGCGTAACCCTAAAAGAAATTTAACCTGGCGTAACCCTTTTACCCTTGCGCAAGCGGTCCCGAGTATGACCGTAAAGTGCATCAAACTGCAAGGCCTCCGATTGAGTGGTTGTGAGGTGCATGGAGCCACCTCTTAGCTGTTGTTGTTCCCAGGACCATTCTGACCCGGGGTGGTAGCTCCTGTTAGGTTCCTGGCTATGGGCAAATAGTTAACCCCCAAACTCGGGTCAAAACACTATGAAACTATAAAAATAGACTTTTATAGACAAATATACATTTTCGAATGAAAAATATTACCAACAATACAGTTTTGAATAAAAATATTACCATAACACATTTTTGAAGGAAAAAAAAATTGTTACCATCAATACATTTTTAAATAAAACAAGACATTTTCAGTTTTAAAAGAAAAAAATCATCAAAATCTGACTAAATCAATCTTCTAACCGAACATTAAAAAAAAAACTTAAATGTCTACTTTTTGGCATTAAATAACCCAGAGAGGCTGATATGCCGTTAAACAAAACTAAAACTACTTGCGCAAAAAACAAAATTATGTAACGTATTTTTCTCATTTTATTTTCATCGTAATTCACGTGGTAGATATCAAAGTGTGTATTTCTGAATAACTTATTGAAGGAAAAACTAATACTTCGTTGTCAAATTATTCGATAATATACGAAGTGCCAGAGAAAATCACTAGTGTCAGAATTTTTAATATGAGCTCTGGTAAAAAATACTAGAGAAAACCATTAGCATCAAAAAATTGCAATATGCACTCTGGTAAAAAGTGTTACTGAACATCAGGTTTGTAAGTCCCAAAAATCCAGTTGTTCTTGTCCTTAAGGACACATGACCCAGTGCATATAGAGGTTGGTTAGTTCCTGTGACTTGACACAAAGTGTTGTAAGTTCAATACCATAAGTGGTGAACTTATGGGTTTAGAGGAGATAACTCATCACTACCAAAAGAGGCACTACTACGCAGGGAATGGAGTTCATATACCCCAGTAAATTGAATTAAATTAAAGAAATAATTAAACCACGAAGTCGAGTGTTTTGTTTTTTTCAGTGTATTTTTCCAAGCAAAGCAGCTTATTCAAATTTCATCGACTGGTTTGTAAAATTCAACGAAACGTAGAGTTTGTAAATCCTTAAAAAATCTCAGCAATATCTTCAACAAGATTTAATACTGTGAGGATTTGCAAAACGCGTTAGCATTTTGCAAAAAAACTAATAAAAATAAATTGTCTCAATCCCTCAAAGGAGACGTTCTAAATTTAAATTAGATCTCCTGATTAATAACAAACTGAAAGACCTCCTACAGATGGTAATTGAAAGAAGCTGAAAAAAATGAGTGCAAATTAACTACAGGAAAATTGAATGCATGGTCATCAGTAAAAAGGGGAGCCAAAAATATTAACTACATGCTTGGGAGACTAAATTCAAGCAGGTAGAGAAATTTAAATAGCTGGAAAGTGTTCTAACAGAAGACGGAAAGTGCGACATTGAGATCTGAATGCGTATTGGCATGGCCAAGGAATGCATTCCAGAAGCTAAGTAGAGTATTAAGAGACAGGAAAATTTCACTGGAAACAAAGACTAATGAAGAATAGATTGCTATGTGATGTCTGTCTTTCAGCATGGCAGTGAAATCTGGAAATCTCATCAAAGATGTAGAAATAAATTGAATCAACCGACGTACTAAAGAGTCAATGAAATCGCCATTGGCTTCATCCACAACCGCCAGATTACTTTAGAATCTCCTGCGACTCTCCTGGACGATCTCCTTTTCAAGTTATTGAATCCTGCCACAATCCTGGCTGTACAGTTCTTTTTTGGCTTTACCAAAAAGTTTTGTTGGTCTCAACAAAGTATCTGTCTAATTTTGCTCAGTCGTGAGTTTACCTTTCTGCGGAGCCACGACTGGGTTAATACGTTCCGCCTTGGTGGCAGAGAGATTGACAGGGTCAAAGGAATCACCTCGAGAAAACAAGGCAATCGGTATTTATTTACACCCACCCAATAGGGCAAAATGTGGCACAAGGCCTTTTTAACTTGGGTCTTCCGGGCAATATAACCCAGCCAAAAGTATCTAATTTTGCTCAGTCGTCACTTTACCTTTCTGCGGAGCCACGACTGGGTTAATACGTTCCGCCTTGGTGGCAGAGAGATTGTCAGTGTCAAAGGAATTACCACGAGAAAACTCGGAATTCTCACCGTTTTACTGTTGAACTAGTAAGCTTCGATCTTATTTTAATATTTTCCTTTCTTTCACTTCTTGCCTATGTAATTCTATTTCAGTCTCTTCCTTCTCGGGTGCTTATATTTTCCAGAAGTTTAGGTGTAAACTCAACCGTCGTCTTTTGTCTTTCCGAAACATGTTCGATTGTTGTCCTAATCTTCATAACAATTTTCTCATTCTCATTGTAACCTCCTCTACTGCTCCGACGAACTTAAGTCACTGGTGCCCCTGCCACAAGAATTTACTCGTGCAACCAGTCTGGCAACAAGGTCCCACCAACTTACAGTTAGAACAACCAAATGCAACCGACAATTTTACTCCTTCAGCTTCTTTTCTCGCACTTCCCCCTTGTGGAACTCCCTTTCATATTCTTGCTTATCTGACGGCTACAACCTTCAGGAATTTAAATTCCCATCTTTTATCCACTTCACTCCTGTTCTTTTTACATCACCTTATATATCTTGTTCTTTTCCTTTCTCTCTACCTTTGCAAATGTCATCACACCTCTATTCCCATCCTTCTCTTGCCCTTTCTCTGAACCCCCATCTAACTGGTTCATCATTCACATTACTCTCCTCCTATCTAAATTTTTACTATTATGTAGTCCCCTGCGAAACAGTGGCGGTACCGCCTTGCTTGGGGTGAAACGATTAAAAAAAAAAAAACAACTTATAGTTGTACTTGTGACGGAATTCGCCTAGGGCAAGTTGGGTCGGCTTCTTCCCTAGAAGAAGCTTCATGGGATTTTTGGGCTTCCAAGCCGCATGCGGTACGGAGATCTTCGCGCACTAGGTTACCAATTCTTACTGCAGTAGACTGGTTGCTAATCAAGGCTATAGAATCCAGTCTGTACTGTTACTTTCCCATAACTGTGGAGAGTAGATATGGATTCCTAACTTTCCCAAGGATATTAGCACGTAACTAAATGTAATGGATTCGACTGAAATTCGAACTCGGCTCTCCAGTTCCTCAACCCTATCCATTCCTTCACCGTATCCGGCATCCTAGTATGGCATTGATGCATTGCTTAAGGGAGAAACAATTAAAAGATAATATTATAAACAAGTTCTACTTATTTGGACGTGTAATGGATAGGCAGACAAACGAATTGTCTAATAATTTTAATCATTGGAAATCTTACCTTGACATATCGATCTGTGTTATCATGTCAATATTTGTCTTGAAACAACTTCAATATTAGATCAATTTATTCACGGAAGGCAAGTTTTTAATTAGCAGCCGAGAACAATATACTCTTAGGACAAAGAATTTATTGATATCGCTCGACAAATTCGGCTTTCTCTTGTTAGATCGATATCTAAAATGATCGTCGATTGATTTTTCTTGATAGAAAAAAGCCTTTATTAAACGCGTTTTATACGTGATTTTGCCTTGATTGAGTTATGTACATACTAAGCAAGGTAGGTAGATAGATAGATATGAACATATTGAGATGGAATATTACTTGATTCTGATAGATAGATAGATAGATAGATAGATAGATAGATAGATAGATAGATAGATAGATATGAAAAGGCTAAGATAGATAGATAGATAGATAGATAGATAGATAGATAGATAGATAGATAGATAGATAGATAGATATGTAAAGACTGACAGATATAGTTAAATATGAACAGACGGACACAATATACATAAAGATAGATAGATAGATAGATAGATAGATAGATAGATAGATAGATAGATAGATAGATATAGAAAGACTGACATAGCTATATAGATAAATATGAAAAGACTGACACATATTTACGTAAAGACAGACAGATAGATAGATATGAGCAGACTGTGATATTTTCCGTGTGTGTGTTTGTGCGTGTGTTATTGTGATTGTGTTAGAGGTTTTAGAAAAAGTTGGATACGTTATTCAATCTCCTCATCTTTACTTTAAAATTCATTATTGTGTCTCGTGTTACCGCTGGACAATTTACACATCTCTAGAAATCACTACGTCAGGAAAAAAAGAAATCAACTAATTCCTGTTGATTTTATTCGCCTTTTGAGGAAATTAATTCTCATTTTAATTTCCCGAAAAAAACTTGTAAAGTATCACGTCATCGGTAATGGCCTCATGACAATAAGATTCTGTTTTTGAAAAGAAAAAATTGAAAATTTCAACATTGTTTAAGTTTTGATAGAAAAATGCCAGTTACCCAATCATGTTTGACTCTCATTTTCGAGAACCTCACGAATTATCGAATAAAAACAAATTATGTGACATAAAGAAGAGACTCTTATTTCTTTTCTTACTCGTTTTAATCCAACTTATTTTTTAAAATGAAAAAAATTCATTAATATTATTGCATTATTTACACCATCTTAATTTTGTTGATCTTAAGTGAAACAGTTTATTATTATTATTATTATTATTATTATTGTTATGTCATTTTTCATCATATTTTTATTTCTGCTATGGTCGCACTACCAACCAAGTCTGCGGGAAGACCTAAGGCAGGTCGTGGCGTGTTGTTATGGCTCCATTTTTTTCTATCTCCCCTATCCTCCATAGCCTTACATTGACAAAGTTCTCCTTAGTGTGTGGGCTGTACTTAATATCAATTAATAGACAAGTTTTCTCTTTCTGGTTTTTAACAATAATATCTGGCCTATTTGCTTCAATTTTTCTCTCTGAGTAGATGGTGTATTCCAATAGAATGGTGATATCTTTTATTTCTGCAACCGGTGCTGGGTGATGTTCATCCAGTGTTTGTTTACATATTTTCCATAGTGTTTGCACATTGTCCAATGTAAATATTGCCCAACTCTATCGTGGCGATTTTTATATTCATTTGGGGCAAGTACAGAACAGCCTGAGATTAGATGATCTATTGTTTCTTGGTGTTTATCAAAAATCCTGCATTTTGGATCCATGTTATTACGTATAATATTTGCCTGAAAGTTTCTAGTGAAGAGACTTTGGTCTTGCGCTGCAAGAATAAAGCCTTCAGTATCAGACTTTAATCCAGATGCACGTAACCATCGATGAGTATTAACTTTGTCAACATTTATTGGCACGTTCTGGATATTGGCCATGCAGAGGTTTGTCTTGCCAGCGTCGTTTCATCTGTTCAAGTGCTTTATCTTTGGCTTTCATTTTCATATTTTTTGCCGCAATAGTTGGTTCTTGGCTTCTGTTTTGCTTTTCTACAGAATCTACTAATTGTAAATCTTGTTTGTATTTACTGCCTTTTTTATTATTGAATATTTGTACTTTCCTTCTTCATGTTGCCTTACTAATTGTATCATCCAATCCTTTGTTGTTTCTATGTATGTTAGTAAGCCAATAGTTGTTGTCTTGTATGACAATTCTAGCTGAATAAAACCTCTTCCACCTTCTTTACGGGGTATGTATAGACGGTCTACATCAGCCTTTGGATGATGCATCTTATGCTTAGAAAGAAGCTTTCTTGTTTCAAAATCCATTCGCCCGATGTCGTTTAGAGTTCAGTTTAAGATGTTGAAACTATATTAGACAACTGGGATTGCAAGGTTATTAATGGCCATAATTCTGTTCTGAGAATTCAATTCAGTTTTTAATATCATTCGTAGCCTTCTATAGTACTCTTTACGCACTATTTCTTTCATTTTTTTATGGTGAATGTTTTCACTCTCATTTACACCTAGGTATTTATAAGCTTCTTCTGGCTTTATTTCTTTTATTGTTACAGCAGGGTCTAAGCTCATTGAGGATGTTTCTTGTAGTGATCCACGTAAAACTGTAGCTTTAGCACATTTATTCAAATTGAATTTCATTCCAATGTCTTTGCTGAAGCATTTTACAGTTTGCAGAATACCTTCCAGCTCATTATCATTCTTAGCATATAACTTTAAGTCATCCATGTAAAATAGATGGCTTATTTTCTTTTGGCCTATTTTATAACCACATTCTGTCTTATTAAGTTGACTGGTTAGTGCTATTAATGATATGCAGAATAGTAAGGGAGATAAAGAATCACCTTGAAATATACCTCTTTTGATGTTTATTTCATCAGACTTATAGGTTCCATTTATATGATTGAGGTAAAGGGTTGTTTTCCATATAGACATGCACTGTTTGATGAAATTGATGATGACGGGCGATATCTTGTATATATTTAAAGTCTTTAAAATCCAGGAATGTGGCACACTATCGAATGCCTTTCGATAATCTATCCAGGCAGTACTAAGATTTTTCTTTGTACTGTAGCAGTTTTCCAGGATCATTTTGTTAATTAGCAATTGGTCTTTACATCCATAACAGCCACGTTTGCACCCTTTTTGTTCAAGCGGTATCATGTCATTTCTTTCTAAGAATAAATATGTCTGTTTTGTTAAAATAGATGTTAATAGTTTATATGTTGTCGGAAGACATGTAATTGGTCTGTAGTTTTTCGGGTTGTTTGTGTCACCATTCTTGGGTAGAAGAAATGTAATTCCTTTGGTCATCCATGCAGGAATTTTAGTGGGATCGTCAACCATTTTTTGAAGTTCTTTGGCTAGTTTTTTATGTGCTGTATTTAAATAATATAGCCAAAAGTTAGGAATTTTATCTATACCTGGGAATTTCCAATTGTGTGCTTTTTTTTAGTGCAAATTTAACATCCTCTTCTGTAATTCCAGCCCATGTCTGTTCTGGTTTATTTTTCATTCGTTCTATCTCTTGCGCAATCCAGTGTACTTCCTTGCTATGTTCTTTAGGGCAAGCCCATATCTTTTCCCAGAACTGTGTGACTTCTTCCATTCTGGGAGGGACTGTCACTTCAATTCTTTTTTTACCTATTTCCCTGTAAAATCTCTTTGTATCGGTTTGAAAAATTTTGTTTTGGGAGCTGTTCTCGTTCCTCCATTTCAATATTTTGTATTTGACTTAAATGGTTCTTGATTTCTTCCTTGTCTTCTTGTATACTGTTCTTATTTTCCGTAAAATAATTCTGTTCAATGTGTACTGAATTCGTTTTATTTTCGTCTTGTAACTAACTCAGATCACACCTTTCTAGCACTTTTAAACTTACAGCATTATCTTCACAATGATTTGTGTGTATCACGGTTTCTACATTATGAACTGTGGCTTCTTTGATATTATTACTTTTTTATTTCTGATTCCGGTTCCTTTTCATATTTTGTTGATTCGTCTATTCTTTTTACAATTTATTCTATTCTATTTATTTCATTAACTTTAGCCTCTGTCCATCGGTTATTCGGTTATTTCGCATGATTTATTATTATTATTATTATTATTATTATTATTATTATTATTATCTCATTACTAGTTTTTATTTTTTATTAATGTTGCTTTTTAGATTATATGATTTGCTGTTGGTTTTCAGTCATATGAAGTCTCATGAAAATTTATCAGCACTGGTGCTATAAAAAAAACTACAACACATATCAATTCGACGTTTAATCTTCTTCGAAGCAGTCCCCGTTCTGAAGCAACACACTTCATCTAGTGCCGTTGTCATTGAGGGAAGCAAGCATTCTTGAAATATGTTTTGGGAATAGGAAGAAGCTGCCTCGTAGCATTCTCTTGGACTTCTTTGACGTTTTGAAATATGTTTCCGTTTAAGTGGAATTTCATTTCTGAAGAGGAAAAAATTACAAGGGACGAAATTTGGAGAATACCGCTATTTTCTGACCATGGAAAAGTTTTTTTCTTCACCCAGAACCACTGATCCACTTGAGGTGGCGGGTTACATTCAGGGGCAATTTATATGAATAAAATGGGAAGATGACGGTTGAACAGCTTAAGATTGTAGTGATCGGGGAAACATAATCTCAGTCAGTTCAACAAGTTAGTGGTTAGCGGAAGAAGCTGTTTTCGTGGAACTTACTTTAGAATACAGAGGGAATGTTAGTGGTTTGCTACTGTGTAAATTACTAGCCGTGACGGTCAGATCTGGTGGAACCAGGTGGTGCAGTTCGTTCGAGCACTTTGCATGGTAGCAGCGACAGAGCAGTGAGAATCTGGCTATATCCTGCCTCTGTGTGTGTGTGTGTGTGTGTGTGTGTGTGTGAGAGAGAGAGAGAGAGAGAGAGAGGTTGGAGTGTGAAAATTATTCTTCTCTTGACCTTGATCTCGAAATGTTTTTTTTTATTTTTCTTGGCTCAGAACCACTGATCTACTGTGGTGTGTTAAAACGACCACACTTTACACAATTTTTTTTTTCTAAACACTGGCATAATCAACAAAAGCGATAACGTTATAATTTAGTGTCTATGCTCGTCAGAGTTATTTTATAGTATGGTTCAACCTATAAAAGGCCTGGAAGCCACTCGAGGTAGGGTGTTAGTATAAGGGATAGTTTATAGGAATAAGAGGGGAAGATTACAGTTTACTCTAGCTTAGGATTGTGGCGCTCGAGGGAACATTCTTCGAGTTTGTTACATATTGCCGTGGTTCGATGGAAGAACCTTTTTGGGTGGAACTTACTTCTCGCCGATGGAATACAGAGAGAAGTGTGGCTGGCTTATTACTATGTAAGTGATATTGCGGGTCCTAGCCATGGATGTCATATCTGCTTTCCGTGGTAGTATCGTTAGAGTAGTGAGAGACTCGCCACACCCTGCCCTTGAGAGAGAGGTTAGAGTATAGGAAATAATTCTTCTCCAGCAAAGGCCTCGGAGACGCCTTTGAACGCAACAAAAACTGGAAAGTGAGACCTTGGCAGCCCCTGCCCTGATATGGCAACGGTGCTCCATTACTGGACTGATCAGGTTCATATAAAGGTAGCGGATAGCATGAGGAGTCGGGTGCCTACTGGGGTGGTACAGAGAGTCGATCAAATTATGTGAATCTTTAGAGATGAATCGTATATAAGAACATAACTTGAGATCGGATGTGAGTCTGATACTCAATATCTTCACAAGGTACAAAGCCACCTTGAGGGGGCATTCGTTCATCGTGACTGGTGGGATCTTGGTGTCTGATCGGCGGTGATGGAATGTAATCAGTTTGATTTTAGAGGCATTGAATGTAACTAGCCATTTTTCCCCTACTGAGAAGTTAATGTTAGATTGTAAGAGAGGTGAGCTGCCAATCTCTAATGGTCAAAACGTTTGGAGTTTTGTCCATATATCATCGTATTACCAGCATAGATGTTTACAAATTATTAGAGTATATTGTTAGGTAGATTATTTATGTAAATCAGAAAGTGTTTGGTTCGAGAAATCACCCTGGAGGACGCCTGCATTGACCACCTGAGCTTTGGAGGATTGTTCCTTAATAATTAACTTCAGTGGTTTTCTGGTGATATATTAATAAGTAGTGCTTATGGTGAGTTATGGCTACAGCGCATTCAAGGGTGAAACATGGTTGACTGTTTGTTTTTGGCTGAATTTTTTTTGAGAGAAGGTGGGTATAAAATACCCCATTGTATAAAAGATTCACTCGGAGATTAAGTCAGCAGTTTGGAAGGCAGCGTGTTTGAAAAAGACTGGGAGAGGAGCCGCCGTCATAAAGCACCGAAAGCTGTCCAAGCCTGTTTTCTCATAGTGATGAAACACTCTATGGAATGGTAAATCAGGGGATGTCATTGGTTTGGAGTAAATCTCAACACTGGTTAAGGAATGATCAGAGGTGCCAATTGGAGTAAAAATTTTGTTGTGCATTTGTCAGAAAAGAACGGGAGAAAGTTTTGTTTGTTTGTTTGTTTCGAGGTTTAACGACCTATCAATCCTTATGGGATCATTATGGGATCATTTAAGGTCATAACCAATGATTTTGGGTAAGGTTATTTTATTTTTATAACATTTTTCTTTTCGAGTATCAAGATTCATTGGGATGTGTTTTTTAAGAGCAGGGTCCCCAAGTCCTATCCTTGTTATTTAACCCATAACTGGAGGGAAGGTACGGATTAATACCTTTCCTAAGGATACCAGTGCTTAAGTGAATGCAGAGTATTCAACTGGAATTCGAACTCGGCTCACCGATTTCTCTTTCCGAGCCGATATCCATTGCACCACAACGCACACCCGTCACTATACGCTTACAGCACTTGGTATTCCCAAGCGTTCACCCATCTAAGTACTGACCAGGCTCAACGTTGCTTAACTTCGGTGATCGAGCGAGAACCGATGTATTCAACGTGATAGGCCGTAAACCCGGTAGAAAGAGATCGGTGCGTTTCGTCTGATGTCTTGCCGTATCCGGACTCGGTGGGATTTTCCATGAGTCAGAAGATAAGCGATGGTAAAGTCTCTGCAATATCTGCCTTTCTCATCGGTTTTTGTTAGACTAACCACTCTTAGTGGCAACGTCATGACATACGTGAAAACTGGCCAAAGGAAATTCAGTGTGGACATTGTCAATCGTTTCTGATATTCAATTGAAGATTACCGACCCTTCATCGTGAGGACAATACAGAGCAAAGACGAATGTGATACGATGGATGTAAAAACTGATACGGGAAGTTAGGGTCCTCATTCAACATCTATCTGTGCCAAAGGGCTTCTCTCTGCAGAATTTAACTCGATTCACAAAAGCCGGCTCAGAATGAGAAATCGAGGAGCCGAGTTCGAAATCCAGTTGAATATTTTGCATTCACTTACACACAGATACCCTTGGAAAAGGTATTAATCCGTCTTTTCCCTCTAATTATGGGTAAAATAATAGGACAGATTTGGTTTTATAGCTTAAGCCGACAACCAGTCTAACGCAGAATGTAATTACAACCTACTGCGGGATAATCTTCTGCCCAGTCAGTCATGTCTCTTTCGCGTCATGAAGGCCAAGCGTGTATCACGTACGGCAATTCAGTCAAGTGCCATACGTGATACACGTTTTGGGCGATCATGTCTCTTTCGAGACATGACTGACTAGACAGAAGCTTATCCCGCAGTAGGTTGTCATTGTTTTGTACAGTGGACTGGTTGCCGATCAAGACTATAAAACCAAATCTGTCCCATTGTTTAACCCATAACTGGAGGGAAGCGACGGATTAATACTTTTCCAAAGGGTATTTGTGCGTAAGTGAATGCAAGGAATTCAACTGGTTTTTATTGGTTGTCTGGCTTTGTCCATTTTATTCGTATGGTTTCTTTGAGGTTCGTCTTTTTTTATAGCGTTGATTTTCGTAACGATATTCTGAAAGAAAACGTTTGGTAACTCGCTATATTTCGGTAATTTCGCGTAAAGTCAACGTAATAAACGAATCCTTCAAATAATACACAATAATGTTCTCGGAATTACTATCTCAAGTGATTCTCTCAGAATCAGTCTCTTCAATGAGGCACAACCCTGGAAAGATGGGCAACACAGGACGATATCTACTACCTCCTCACTCATCTTAGTAATGCCTGGATAGATTATCGTAAGGCATTCGATAGTGTGCCACATTCCTGGATTTTAAAGACTTGAAATATATACAAGATATCACCCGTCATCAGCAATTTCATCAAACAGTGCATGTCTATATGGAAAACAACCCTTTACCTCAATCATATAAATGGAACCTATAAGTCTGATGAAATAAACATCAAAAGAGGTATATTTCAAGGTGATTCTTTATCTCCCTTACTATTCTGCATATCATTAATAGCACTAACCAGTCAACTTAATAAGACAGAATGTGGTTATAAAATAGGCTAAAAGAAAATAAGCCATCTATTTTACATGGATGACTTAAAGTTATATGCTAAGAATGATAATGAGCTGGAAGGTCTTCTGCAAACTGTAAAATGCTTCAGCGAAGACATTGGAATGAAATTCAATTTGAATAAATGTGCTAAAGCTACAGTTTTACGTGGATCACTACAAGAAACATCCTCAATTAGCTTAGACCCTGCTGTAACAATAAAAGAATTGAAACCAGAAGAATCTTATAAATACCTAGGTGTAAATGAGAGTGAAAACATTCACCATAAAAAATGAAAGAAATAGTGCGTAAAGAGTACTATAGAAGGCTATGAATGATATAAAAAACTAAATTGAATTCTCAGAATAGAGTTATGGCCATTAATAGCCTTGCAATCCCAGTTGTCCAATATAGATTCAACATCTTAAACTGGACTCTAAACGACATCAGGCGAATGGATTCTAAAACAAGAAAGCTTCTTTCTAAGCATAAGATGCATCATCCAAAGGCTGATGTAGACCGTCTATACATACCCCGTAAAGAAAGTGGAAGAGGTCTTATTCAGTTGGAATTGTCATACAAGACAACAACTATTGGCTTACTAACATACATAGAAACAACAAAGGATTGGATGATACAATTAGTAAGGCAACATGAAGAAGGAAAGTACAAATATTCAATAATAAAAGAAGGCAGTAAATACAAACAAGATTTACAATTAGTAGATTCTGTAGAAAAGCGAAACAGAAGCCAAGAACCAACTATTGCGGCAAAAAATATGAAAATGAAAGCCAAAGATAAAGCACTTGAACAGATGAAACGACGCTGGCAAGACAAACCTCTGCATGGCCAATATCCAGAACGTGCCAATAAATGTTGACAAAGTTAATACTCATCGATGGTTACGTGCATCTGGATTAAAGTCTGAAACTGAATCTTTATTCTTGCAGCACAAGACCAAAGTCTTTTCACGAGGAAATTTCAGGCAAATATTATGCATAGTAATATGGATCCAAAATGTAGGTTTTTTGATAAACACCAAGAAACAATAGACCACCTAATCTCAGGCTGTTCTGTGCTTGCCCCAAATGAATATAAAAATCGCCACGATAGAGTTGGGCAATATTTACATTGGACAATGTGCAAACATTATGGAAAATCTGTAAGCAAACACTGGTATGAACATCACCCAGCACGGGTTACAGAAATAGAAGATGTAAACATTCTATGGGATTACACCATCTACACAGACAGAAAAATTAAAGAAAACAGGCCAGACATTATTGTTAAAAACCAGATAGAGAAAACTTGTCTATTAATTGCTATGGCTTGTCCAGCGGATTGTAACATACCAACCAAAGAATTTGAAAAACTGTCAAAATATAACGACCTGGAAATTGAAATAGAAAAAATGTGGAAATTGAAAACAAGAGTTGTGAAAGTGATATTAGGTGCACTTGGAATGATAAAAAATAGAACAAAACAACACATTGAAAGAATCCTTGGAAACCCCAGCTTAAGAGATATACAAAAAATTGTCTTCTTAAGTACAGCCCACACACCAAGGAAAACTTTATCTATGTAACGCTAGGGATTATAGGGAAGATATAAAAACATGAAATGGGGCCATAACAACACGCCACTACCTGCCTTAGGTCTTCCCGCTGGTTGGTAGTGAGTCCAAAGCAGAAATCGAAATATGATGAAAAATGACACAATAATAATAATAATAATTACGGTTCTACAAAATCTTCAAATGTAATTAATCTATTAAAAGTTGGTTAAGAGTTGAAAGTATATTGATACCCTCTTATATCACGGTTGACAGTTAATCTTCTAAAAGCACTTGCTTAAAATGTGGGTTTGATACGCTGTGAACGGCTCGCTGATATAGTTCTTTATTGAACTATTTCTGTAACGATTTTATGTCAATAATAATAATTATCCTTTTATGACACTATTTTTGTAACGTTAGTTTTTAGTAACGTTATTCTGAACGGACCTTTTGGTAACTCGCTATTAGCGAGTTATAATATTTCGGTAATTTCGCGTTAAGTGAACGCAATAAACGAATCCTTCAAATAATAAACAATAATGTTTTCGGAATTACTATCTCAAGTGATTCACTAAGAAAACAATCTATTCAATGACACACAACACAGAACGATATTTATCTGCCTTACCACTGAAGCAGAATGTGGCACAAGACCTTTTTATATTGGGGAATCCGAGCACTAAATCCCGGGCAAAATTTTCCATAGACCATGCACATAGCAGAGTGGGGTACCTAATCTATTGTTACCCAGACTCTGCACTTCGGCTGAAACTAGTCTGGGTTCTTCCCTGCACGAAGTCACTGAGTCTGACTAGGTTAGAGTTCGGGTTGATTCACAACACCGAACGCTATTTATTTGTCTCCCTACCGAGGCGGAATGTGGCACAAGTATTGCGGAATCTGAACACTAAAGCCCAGGCAAAAATTTTTCATAGGCTCTGCACAAGGTAGGGTCGGGTTCCTCGTCTATTTTTTTCCCAGACGAGACTCTGCCCTACGGCTGAGCGTCGTCTAGGTTCCTCTTCGCCTGACGAGGTTAGCACAACGCCGAACACCCTAAGACATTAGTCTGAGAGCTTTATATACTAAACGTTTATGGTCTCGTGATCCCAGTAGTGCAATTCATTCAATGGTTATGTTTGTTGCCTGGAGATCTGTGTTCGATCACTGTCGGTATCAGCGCTTTCTTCCTACATAACAGTTTTTAAGTGACATTTGCTTTTGTTTCAATTTTTCGATCGTTTTGTTCAATTTTGACTCCTTTGAGATGTTTAATTAAATTTGTAAAAAAAAAAAAAAAAAAGTAAAGAAAAGAAACAATATATCTTTAAATGGAAATAAAACCTACCAGATATTTGATACTGCGGTGCTAATGGATCTCAGAGTGAACAAAATGAAGAAATACCAGGACCTTGCCTGAGAGATGAGAAAGATATAGAATATAGAGATTAGAATTATGCCCTTAATAATTGCTCTTAGAACTGTCAAACTAAAAATTGGAATTGAGGCTAGAGGAGTTGGAAAACCAAATTAAAATTAAGTCCTGATTTCATTGGTGGTCACAGTGATACAGATAAGGGTTCTGGAGAAGACAGTCTCACTAAACTAAACCTTCAATGTATTTGATACGAGCATCATAACCCGGCATCGCCCTTGCAACTCAGAACATTTTAGTAGTAGGACTCGGTTACATAAAAAAATAATTATATAAAAAATTGTTTTTTAAAAAATGTTAAAAAATTCCATTAAAAAAATCTGTTTTTCTTTTTTTTTTTTGCTTTGTGTAAACATGATTTGATGTTTTGTGTGACATTGTAAACTACATTGCGTTTGTTTTTGTTTCAAAATTATGGCGGAAAATATTTACATTTAACATCTCATTTAGATCTCTCAAAGTCTTTATGTGTAATCCAAAAACTGAATAATTTCTAAGGAACTAATTTTTTTTCATTCATAATTTGACATTAGTTCTTATTTCTTAGAAACATTGTATTTAGTGGATGCATGTATTTGAGTAAACATAGATTGTGACACATGAAGATATGTTTATCACTTTGTCTATTTTAGCGCTTCATTAAAACCGTTTATTTATTTATTTTGAGGTTTTGTTTGTTTATTTTTGCGGTTAATACGTTGATCGATTGGTTTTCTGGCAGTTCATTACTATCTGGCATCACCGTTAATTTTTTTTATTTCTCTTATACAGCGCACTTGGAACTTTTTTTCTTTTTCAACAATTCATTTTTGTCTGGGTTATAGGTCAGCTTTTGGATTTGAAATGTACAGTGAGTTTAAAGTGCTTATTGATTTATATATCTATTATTGTTTTCATAAAATCTCTAATACCTTACAGTTCAGTTCCATTTATTGCCATATGTGTTTTCTTGGGCATTAATACTATTGTGAATTTAAAGCAATTTTGTGTGCTTAATGCTTTGATCGTTTTGTTAATTTCCATCTGTTTTCTCATCAGACCTCAGAATTACTGTTCATTTGAATTGTTTTCGATTAACTTTTGCTTTTAATTTTTGGTTGGGCGTGTGCTACTGCCGTAATATTTTTAATCTTGAACTGTTCAATCCTAGTTTATCGGTATACGTTTTCCTTGAATTCGCATTAATACTGCACATTTGAAGAGTTCTTTGTTATTACTTCCCGTATAATTGTCCTACGCCATGCCATTATTCTGGACCGTATTTGTATTGCTTATTTAAAGTAATGCTATATTTTTTCCGCTTGTTTTCTAGCAGACTTTATCGAATCTCTCACGACTGAAATTTTTTTTCTCTCTTGTTTGTTACAGTGTTTATTGTTCGAATTTTTGTCGTTAAATTTAAAAGTATCAATTAATGAGTTCACCGAAATAAGACAAGCTATGCTTTTTAAAATTACACATACTTTTTTTGGTGGAGAACATTTTTCATACTATATTTATTGTCGTCTGCACCTCGTAACTTTTCGAGTCACGCAATGTCTTGCAAATATAATAATACGAATTAAAATTAAAGAAACTATCTGCGAACTGTTTTCATTTCGAATTTCTTCATGAGATGCTACTGAAAATCTAATCAGTGGTAGGTCCAAAATTATATGAAATCTTTAATAAAGAACATTGCAAAAATTTACAGGGGCCTAAGAAAAGTTTTGGCCAGGAGAAATAAACTACATCTATTTTCAAAATTTAATTATGTAATCCTAACTTAACATAAATAAACAGTGTTTGGAACTAGTATGGAGTTGGTTTTCCTTTTGTTAGCTTCAGTGCTTGTATTCAATTTTTCATGGACTTGATCAAGTTATCGACAATCGTCGGATTCATATTTTGTTACTCCTTTAGCAATATTTCTTTAAGAGTTGCCACTGACGGGATTTTGGTTTCACGCTCTCGAAGTTTTTGGTCAAGTTGCTCTCAAACGTGCTCTATTGAATTCATGTCAGGACATTCGGCAGTGACCCATGACAGTGACTTGATTCCTTCCAGGCCTTTTCTTTTTTTGCTCGTATGACATGGCACTACACTTTCTTAAAAAAGAACAACCATCTTTTCAATCTGGTTGGCTTCAGATAGTGGGAAAAGTCCTTTTTCTAATATTTACCAGTATTTTAGACCATTCAACTGCTCGTCAAAAAAAAAAAAAATCTGCTCAGATTCCCCACCCCAAAACGAGACAGTGCCCTACTTCAATCCATCCATTCATGTTTTACCATCGCCTGCAGACATTCAATGTTCCAAGTCTCATTCTGATTTCTCCAAACATAAATCTTTCTCAAATTCAAATAATGATAGAATTTACTTTCAACTGACCAAATTACAGACTGCCAAAATTCATAATCTTTGCGCTCGAATTATCTCGCCCAGTCCATACACCTGTTCTTGTTAAAATTTGAAATCAAAGGCTCCATTCTTGTAACTCTTCTTTAATAGCCTTTGTAACAACCTCTTAATTACTGTTCGGCCCAGATCCTCCATGACCTGCTAGGATCCCAGTTATGTAAAAATAATGAATCCTAAATTGGAATCAAAACACTGAAAGTATAAAATTAAAATTTTATTGTAACTATATATTAAATATTTAGCACTATATTTAAAAGAAATGCCAACAATAAATTTTAAAAATTACCAGGTTTATATTTTTGAAAAAATATTACCAGCAGTATATCTTTAAAAAACTGTTTTTTACCTGCATTATATTTTTAGCAAAAAATATTACCAGGAATAAATCTTTGGAAAAAATATTACCTGCAATACATTCTTGAAAAAACATTACCAGTACTGCATTTTTTGAAAAAAAATATCATCAAAAACTTTTTGGAAAAAAAATTATTACCAGCAAGACACGTTTGCAAAAAATTTAGCAGCACTACACTTTTGGAAAAATATTACCAGCAACAAATTAAAAAAAAAGAATCAAAAACCTATTAATAAAAAAACAAAACAAAACAGGAGTTTATTGCAATTAACGTTAAATGATATAAAAAAATATGGTGGCCGCATATGTTCATAATTCCGAAAGCGAAAAAAATACTCAAACCAAAATTAAGACAACCCAGAAAAACAAGTGCATAGATATATTGATAATTTCTTTTTTGCTGGTTCCTGGGGAGGGCCAAGAGTTACGAATATCTTATCAAAGAAGATGAGCTCTTGCTAAACGCCCAGGAATTATAGAGGGTTGAGAAAATAACCGTTACTGTCTTTTCATTCGTAAAATTTATCGCTCTAGTAAAGACATAGAATAGATTGTTTGGCATTTGTTTAGGTTAGTCCAGGCCTCAAAGAATAAATCAAGAGGAAGTAGTACTTCACGTGGAACATATTGTTACCCAAGCCGATTTCCCTTTCAAGAAAAGCCTTTGCCATTCGCTTATTTGCTTAAAGAAGGGTAATAGCTGGTCGTTGGCAAAACCAGAGGAAAGCTCTGGACAGAGGTATCTTAGTCCCCGGAAGTCCCCATGACCAAGGAAACGCACAGTCTCATTTCTTCTACCAGTTCCGAGAGCGATAACCCGGCTAGCTACGCCGACAACATGAGAGCAATAACACTAATGTACGAATCAAGGTTTGACCAGAAAGAGAAACTCGAACACCTGAAAGTAGTACTAAAGCGTAAAAGATCGAAGCTACCTACAACCAGGCGCCCCTCTTCCTCGGCACCGCCTTCTCCTTCACAGAGAACACACATCATGGCTCTACCTTCAATTACCCAATCCTTATTTTTTTTTTTTTAATCGTTTCACCCCGAGCAAGGCGGAAACGCCACTGATGTGCAGGGGGTTACGTAAATGTAAAAAGATTAATTAGAAAAGAGTGAGGAGTACAAACTAGTTAGAAAGGAACAACAGAAAGCTGAGAAAGCAGGTGCGATGACAGATACATAGGTGGAGAGAAAGGGAAGGTTATACAGGGGAGGGGAGAGAGCTAGAGTCCAGTGGTTAGTAGATGAGTATCATCTGTGAATTATTTTGCTGTCATGGTAAATACAGCACAATGCTCCACATCATTTGAAATGACCAAACCTCAGAATAGTCAAAATGTCAAAATCCGCTCAAAAGAAGTCAACACCGATAAACACACTTAATCCATCCCCTGCTCATACACCGCTTAATTCTAAAAAAAAAATCAGATAACACAAAAAGACAACGTAATCCATCGGCGAAACAAATGAAAAAAATTATAAAATCTAAACCCATCTACAATTTAGGAGAAGACGTATGCCGTATGTCGAAGGAGCAGGATGAAAAGTCATTAACACAAACTTTGAAAATTAAAGACTCACAATAACTGCTGAACTTCAAAGATGTCTACTCAAAAAGACGTGGAAAACCCGAAAAAATTTCCCTAAGTGGGTGCGATCCCATCACATATAAGCAATGTTTGAAAAGGTAAATGATGCTTTCAGAACAACGGCATCCCTTTTCCTGGTGCTACAACCTCAGCCAGTTACTCGGCCTATGCTGATGATGTTTCCGTTCTTTTGTCGCGTCAAGATTGATGACATTGGCACAGAGATCAATGTGTAAGAGACTGTGACAGGATGTCAAGATCAACCGCGATAAGTCTGGATCAGCTAAAATCAAACTTGAGAAATTCTCCGAAATGCGTCCGTTGCGTAAACTCTGGCTCCAACCTTCTTCCACTTTAAATTAGAAATTCCTTTGTGCAACTTTACTAAAGACACCAAGGTTCGCATGCTGCGCAGAAACTTCTTTGTCTTTGAGGTCAGTTCTGTCAAGCAGCGGTTGATTAGGTAGGTATCCACAAACAGTATAAATTCGATGATACCCGCGCAAAACTATATCGATTTTCAGTGTAAGACGACCCAATGTTAAGAACAAATCAAGATAATTAAGGAATGTCTCTTTGTGATTTAGTTTGTCAATTACAAAGCATTAATTACAACACTTTTTCCCTAGAAAATGACGGACATCGTTTGTTACATAACCCAAAATGCATGAATCGCTGCCAGCTGTTGATCTGAAACAGTTCCAGAGCATTGTTATTTGTATACGTAACATTGTCAGTCATCAATAAATTCTTAGTAGGCTGCACCTTTTGGTTATGGCAAGCTTTTGCACTCCTGGAAAGTTCTTACTGCAAACCTGAGTAATTCTAACTGCATCCACTGCGGTAAATAGCTGGAAACTCTGGCTCGTGCCTTTTCCCACTGTAAGGTAGTTATTCCGTTGTGTAAATTTACTGAAGACACCATGGTTCGCATGCTACGCAGAAAGTTCTTTGTCCTTGAGGTCAGTTCTGTATGTAGCAATGCGGCACCGTCATTAACTAAAGCTGAGCACTGTGTTCTTGTGCTAGACGGATGTTGAGTCGAGATATGGACGGCGCGACAGAAGAAATTCTATGGGGACGAAAATTTTACCTCTTCCGTGCTTTTTATAAGAATCACCTCAAAGGCGACTACCCACTTCATCAGAATTTTGGAAAAGATGGGGGGGGGGGTGAGTTTTGCGCGTATCTCTCGGGGGGACAGGAACAGGTTTGGAATGGCATTTTGATGTCGATTAGGCATCATTATATTGGTAACCCTGTATGAAACATTTGCAATCCCGCTCAAAATAGTTTACTTTAGGTTTCTTTTGCTTTTAATTTTTAACGCCAAGTTAAATTAGATAGGGGTGTACACTCATTGGCCCCTTTTCATTTTTGTCCCCATTTCTTTAGTTAAATTCCCCGTCCCTCCTTTATGTGACCAGCAATATTAGTTCCCTGGTAGAAGTGGGGCACTTTTCGTTTTTCAAGTTTTTTTTTGTATTTGTTGTCGTGTCTGGATGAATGTGCAATTGTATGTATTTTTAGTCGAATGACTTTTTAATTTATCCAAGTCCCGCATAAACTTCGTTCACTCAACTGATATTTGTTTCACAATTAAGGATTGTGGGATTTTTGTTACTGACACTATTTTGTTTAGTTTTTTGTATATAATACTAGCAGTTTAGCCCGGTTTCACTCAGGTAGTTTCAGGAATAATAAGAATAAAAAACATATGATGAATTTACATAGCAAATGCTTACACAACGTTCACCCTGGTCACTTTTACAGATATAGATAACAATGTGGAATGTCTATATTGGATTAGATTGGGAGGGGAGTGGCAACATATATAGATATAGATAATATAAAGTGGGGGATCGGTTCTATATTATAATCAATACATAAACTGATTCCTGATTTTGTGGGGTGATAATATATATTTTTCTACTCCTAATTTTGGCTTTCTTAAAAATTTCAAGGTGTCGTTAGAGTTATAAAATTTTGATCTACATCTGAGCGCAACTTTCGTCGAGCTAGACAGCAAAATGCAGACGTTAAGTCGAATCTATCAAACAAACAAATACTTACACGACGTCCAGCCTCCTCATTTTTACAGATATAGTATTATGTATTGCGTAAATGTCTACGGCTATATCGTGTTGAATGCACCTGTTCCCGTCCGATCACCGACGTTAAGCAATCAACGATCTTGGTCAGTACCTAAATGGGTGATGATTTGGGCATACCAGGTGCTGTAAACGTAAGGACTATGAATGGTCCACCGGCTTTTTTTAGGTTTAGGTTTAAGGGTTGGGTGCAGGGCTAGCAACCCTGCAGCGTATAAAGCAGTTTGTTAGAGCAACAAAAAGTTTGCTGCCCTATGCATCATTGGGTGTGATCTATAAATGATGATTGTGTAAATATTCATCAAGATTTTCATTTTTAAAGTTGTTATTTTATTCTTTCCCTGCCACAGATAAATTTTACATGGGGGACGAGTTAGGACTTCATATAGTCTTGGAGGTCTTATAGTGTAATAAAAATGTTATGCAATAATGTGATGTTTTGATGCCTATGGCATTGATTTGATGCATTGATATTGATGAATATTTTATAATTTGTTTGGGACAGTGATTGTGGCCGGTTTTTTTAAAGATAAGTCAAATGAAGTCCAACCATCCCCATCCCCACTTTTGACCCACTGCGTAGACCCATGGCCCAGTGAATATAGACGTTGGTTAATTCCTGTGACACAACCCAAAGAGTTGTGAGTTCAATACCCGGCTACAGCAGTGGTGAACAAGCGGTTAGAGGGAGGTAGCTCATGGATATAAAAAAGAAGCTCTACAAAAAGGAATGAGAATGATATACACCAGTGATTGTAATAAAGGGTTCGGTTTGAAATTCCTAGCACCTGAAGAAGGCCGGAGCGTACAACGGCCGAAACGGTGTACAAATGTCAACAAAGATGAGCTCAACAGTCCGAATAATGTAAATATTGTAGAAATTTCTGTTTCGAGGTTTAAAGCTTTTATCTCGTCATCAGGAAATTTTCAATAAATTGGTGAAGATGATTTACATTTCAGTGCAGAAAACAATACACAGTTACGCGGGCACACACACAGATACACACATATATTACATTTGAATGCAGAAAACAATATATATGTATATATAAACGCACGCACACACACACACACACACACACACACACACATATATATATATATATATATATATATATACTATCGGCCATAATTAATAAGCCACACCAGTGTTTTAAAAAATGATGTATTTCATACTATTTTTTAGTATTTATTGCCAAGTGAACAATTGTAAACAAAAATAAAATGGTTCTTTTTAATACTGCACAATAACATGTGGATCAAATGAATTTATAAATATTTAATAATCTAAACTTATTTATAAATGAAACTTTGTCTCTGTGTGTGTGTCTCTCTGTTTGTGTCCATTACCTATAGACTCCGAAACGGCTGAACCGATTTTTTTGAAAACTTACACAATTGTACTATAAGCGTCTGCGAGTGTTCTTAGCTAGTTTTTGTGTCGTGATACACCCGATAAATATAGAAAATCGAAAAATTCAGGTTATAAAAGGAGTGGTCTGATTTTAATCAAATTTGTTACACTCATAGACAAGACATAAGAAACGATATTCAGAAGTTTCAAGGTTTCAGTTTTTACAATAGTGTAGAAAATTTGATATAGATACCGGGAAATCAAAATTTGATTTACATCCATTCAATTTCCTTTCAGTCTACGGTTTCGATTTAACTGGAAACAACTATTGCTTTTTAGTCTTTCGTGTCAACGTCCAACGAGTCTGAGCTCCAGGACCATGGATTAGTTTTAAAGCTTTCATTAGACCCGAGCAACGCCGGACTATACTGCTAGTTACCTATATTGCAGTTTCATTAATGTGAGAATGAAAAAAATTTAGGGTGATTCGGACGACTTCATCTTTGCTTCCTTGCCTTGCAAAATTATGTAAAGTAATAATAACAAAAGAACCATTTTATTTTTATTTAGAATTATCCACTTGGCAATAAATACTAAAAATAGTCTTAAATACATCATTTCTTTTTTAAAAAAATGGAGTGGCCTAATAAATATGGTCGGTAGTGTATATATAAAATAAGATATAATATTAGTAAACGTTTTTCTCTTAGCTTATTGATGTTGTGTTCAGCATTACGACTTTAGAGTTTCTTAAACGGAACTCTCAGTCTTCTCATCAATGGTTATCAGTAATGCCTCCGTCTCGTTGAAGGAACAATCAAGCCGCGTTTGATTAGGTATCCACAAGCAGTATAAATCCAATGATACCCGTGCAAAACTATATCGATTCTCAGTGTCAGACGGACTTGATCAAATGTTAAGAACAAATCCAGATAATTAGGGACTGTCTCTTCGTGGTTGAGTTTGTCAATGACATGGCATTAATCCCAACACTTTTTCTCTAGGAAATGACGGATATCGTTTGTTCCAGAGCATTGTTATATGCATATATAATATTGTCTGTCATCAATAAATTCTTAGTAGCCTGCATCTTTTGGCTACGGCAAGCTTTTGCACACCAGGAAAATTCTTACTCCAATATCGGATAATGAACAATGGGAATTGAATAAATATTAAGCCAGTGACTTGTGATATCGGACTGATATTGGCACACGACGTAAGGGTTGAATTTCGGAGGCATAGTGACTTTCCAATAATATTAATTGATTTTCCATAATATTTAATTGTTTGAATTTTGTTTTACGACATATCAACCACTTTTAAGGTATTTTTTTAAATGTTCGGTTATAGAGAAAAGTTTGATTTAGTGAGAATTTAATGAATCTTTTTTGTTTTTATTATTTTTTTATTTTAAAAAACTGAAAATCTTATGTGTATAGATTTGTATTCAAAAATATTTTGCTGAGAATATTTTTTTCCTTCAAAAATATGTTATAGTAATAATTTTTTCTACAAAAATGTATTGTTGTTAATATTTTTCCTTAAAAATGTATATTTTTTTAAAATAAAAACTTCACAACTTCCCAATCAGAGGCCTTGCTGCTGCATGCAGTTTACCGTCATTCCTAGGACCATGGCCATATCTGACTACCGGGCCCACCGGGCACGGGCCCGGAGCCGATCCGTGCAATCATAGTGAATATCCGGGCAAGGAAAATGTCTTCGTCAAAAATGAAACTAAACAATTCACGAAGAAAGAAAGAAAGAAAGAAAGAAAGAAAGAAAGAAAGAAAGAAAAACGAAGAAAACATCCGAATGAACGTAGTAAAAATCTGTTGATTTATTAATTTTGGGAGAAAAGACTGGTTATACTCAGAAAGTTCGAACCCGATTTCCTGCTTTCGTTTCACGTTCAATGCCTAATTTCCATTAGAATAGCCGAAAAAATCCGCAAAATTCATAGTTTCTGGAAACGGATGACACTGATGACGTCATAACATTGTCAGCTAATAAATCCGGGCAATTTTCTCTGTGCCCGGTGTTGTTTTAGCATCAGCTACGGCCCTGCCCAGGACCATATTTATTAGTGATTTTCCAATAGTATTTTGCTTACTGCAGCAGCCAAAATGTATCTGGCATGAAGTACTAAATTAGAATATGTATGTTAATTGAAAAAAATCACCATATGAAAAATTCCACTTATGGCTATTCGATGACGCTTAGTGAATATTTATGGAGACAAAACAATGGATATGAGCGCAGCTATGTAGTGGTAAATGCTATTCAGAAGTATCAATAAAAGAAGAAGTGATAGTAAATAAAGCTTATAAGGATAAGGAGGATAGATAACGATTGATCCATGATTTTTTGGACGCTACAAATGCTTATTGTTTATATATTAACTCCCCCAAATATATAGTAACTCCCCCAATTCGAAGATTTTGTATGTCTGTTTTATGTACCGATTAAACAGAACATGCTATGACGTATCTGATATACGATTGAGCAATCATTGTTCTTTCGATTGATGACTAATTGGCAGATATTTCTGTAGTATGTTGCCTTTTCTTTCTTCAGTAGACTGGCTGCCAAGCAAGGCTATGAGACCCAGTCTGTTCTATTTCACCCACTGCTGAGGGGTAAATAGATTGATGTATATTTTTTCAAAGTTTTTTGCGGGTAGGAAAGGTGGAAAAACGGAAAACCGTGTCCAAAGAAGAAGATTAAAAAACCCAGTTTTTTGTTCAGCCTTTACTTTGTGATGTTATAAAACTTGCGATACCCACAAGGTGTAGATTATGACGCAGTCGGTGGTGAGCACAGTACAATCACTTTCAAGAATGCAACTCTGGAATCTTGCCAAAAAGACTATTTGATAGATCTCTATATCTCGTGAAAGTCGGTGACGACCCCTCTTTCGCAAAACAACTTCACTGAAATGCATGGCCCTACTATCATTCTATCATGACAGCAGGTGGGGGTGAACAGGGTTGATCAAGCTTCGTGTGTGGCAGGTGCAGGAATAAAGGTAGACAGAGTCACCTGGAGCGGAGAGACCGGCTCAGAACGTCGAAATGTTTTACAGATTATCATTTTCGGTGGGTTCGAATAAAGTGCTCAGCTTTACATTTTGAGTTAAAGTTCGCATACAAGCAATGTTTGGGCGGGGGGGGAAGAAAAACAGAACAGAATGGAAAGTGTGTTTTCTTTTGCCATCGGCCATTTCGTTGACCTCAGCTCTTTCAATACATTATCCACGGTCTTTTCGCGTCTTACTCTTTTGTGTTTCAACATGGCAGCGGCTTTGAGTAACAGCTCGAAATGGTTGGAGGTTAAAGGTTATTTATTTATTTATTAATTTGTTTTCCCCACTTTTCTTAGTTTCCCGTTTCTCTCTCTTCAGTTATGACGTTATTTTTCACACACTGTGGCCCGGCTCGTCCCTTCCGCCAAAAGAGCCTATAATGTTTTATTATTTATATCAGCCTTTAGTTCTCTGAAGTGACTGCCGGCCAAATTTCTCGATAAGGCCCTCGTACACATTCATTCTTATTTGTCGTTTTCTGTTAAAGCTTCCACTTTTGGTTATTTTTTTTTCACACCCTTTTTTTTTTAACTAATCCTTTTTCTTCATTTTTTTCATCCCTTTATTTACTTCGTCTTTGTCGTTTCGTTTTCCTCCCTTTTTCATCTTTTTTTTTTATTTACTCTTCACTTTTCTTTCCTACATTTTTATTCATTCTTTCTTTTATTCGTTCCTTCTCTGGATTATTCAATTGTTCTTCTCTGTTATTCCTTTTTCTTTTCCATATTTTTTATTCTCTCTATTTTTTCGTCTTTTTCTCTTTTTTTTTTTATTCAATTTTCTTTTCATTTTCTTCGTGTCTTCTTTTTCATCATATTTTTTTCTTCTTTTTCGTATTCATTTTCAATTCGTTGCTTTTTTCTTTTATTTATTTATTCTCCTTTTCTGTTGTTTTTCTTATACTTTATTTCTTCTTCTTTACTGTTATTCCTTCTATTTTCCTTTATTTCTATATTTCTTTCTTTCTTCTTCTTCTTTTTCTTCTTCTTTTTTGTTATTATTATTAGTAGTAGTAGAGCATTAAGACACAAGAAACTTTCTCTAGAAACAAAAAAGAGAGTACTAGATTTCTATGTGATGTCAGTTCTTCAATATGGCAGTGAATGTTGGGCAATATCATCGAAGATGAAAAAACTTAAAGCAGCGGAAATGTGGTTCTACAAAAGGATGCTGTGGATATTATGGATCGAGCATGTGAGCAATGATGAGGTGTTGGAAAGAATGACAACGAAAAGTAAATTAATATTGAGCATCAGGAAGAGACAACTAAAGTTCATGGAACATGCAATGAGGAAGGAAGGCTTGAAGAAACTGATACTGCCAGGCCAGATAGAGGGCAAAAGAGACAGAGGAAGGCAGCGGATAACATATCTGAAGGGCCTAAGTAGGTGAATGACAGAACAGGGGTTGCGTCGTGATAACAGGAGAAAGCGGTGCTTAGAGCCACCAGGGATAGGGAGACGCGAAAAGCCATGATCGTCTGAAAAGACAGGCCACATAGAAGAAAAACAAAGATTATTATTATATCATTCTTCATCATATTTCGATTTCTGCTATGGTCGCACTACCTACCAAGTCGGCAGGAAGATATAAGTCACGTCGTGGTGTAGTGTTATGGCTCCATTTTATGTTTATTTCATATCTCCCTAACACCCCTAGCGTTACATAGACAAAGTTCTCCTTAGTGTGTAGGTTGTACTTAACACGGCAATTTTTTGTATATCTCTTAAGCTGAAGGTTCCAGGGATTCTTTCAGTGTGTTTCTTTTTGTTCTAATTATTATCATTCCAAGATCACCCACGATCACTGGTACGATGTAATCCTATTTCCACGTAAATATACTTTTTGGCTTAAATACAACGGAGTGAAAGAAATTGTTATCAGTGGTGTTGCTAGTTGTACTTTATTGTAATTCGCGATATGAGTTCTGTTTTTTAAAAAAATATACATATGTTTATACATATGTAATACTTATGTATATATAAAATCCGAAAAATAGAGACGTTAGCTGAAAATTGGGGAAAAAGAAAAAAAATATATTTTCATTGTATTCGAGGCGAATTTTTGGGCCAGTTGAATTGAGAAATGGCGATAGTCACAACAGGTTGTCAGGACTTTTGATGGGGTTAAAATAAAGACAAATCCTTGCTTCCACATCTGCTGGGAAATGATTTTGAAATGTTTGAAAACCTAAGATGATGTAATCAGGAAGAAGAGGACAAAAAGAAATTACGTCACATGAGGTGTTTTTGCCTCATGAGTTGAACCAAGGACATGATGCAACTCCACCTTGAATCATGTAGGTGGAAAATAATCTCATTGGTCAAAGTTTCGATTTGCATAGATACTTGGTCCATCCCCCAAGAGAATTGGGGACAACTATAAAGGTCGGGACCCAGTAGAGCTTAGTTTGAGTCAGTTGGATTTACAGTCGAGATGCAACGACTGAGAGAAAAGAGTTCCCACCCAGGAGCCATGCCGATTGGGGTGCCAGCCGTAAAGACAGACTAGTCGCCTTCCATAGATCTCCGGGTTGAAGATGTATAGAAACGTAGAAAAGCTTGCCGCCGATCAACTTAAAAGATTTAAAGTCTAAAACTGCACCTCTGATAGAGTCCTAGCTAAGGATGTATAGAAGCCAGAATGAACCGAGAAAGAGTTACACAAGCTGAAAAGAGATTTTTTATTGCCCAACGAAGGAGACAAGACGAATCTACTATTATCACCAGAACGCTCAAATTCGGCCGTTTCCGTAAAGCTTCGGTAAAGAGCAGATTTTGGGAATTTTTCAGAGCTGTCTAGCAACAGAGACCAAACGAATCCTTCGCCAGCCGCCACGTCACTCCACTTCGGCTATTTCCGTAAAGTTTTGGTAAAGAGCTGGGAAAAGACTTGTTTTTATTTGGAAAATTGAAAGCTCTGATTATTTTTTACGAAATTTTGTAGTTATGAAAATTTTGTTTATTTGGAAAATCGAAAGTTTTGATTTGGATAATCGAAAGCTCCGATTACTTAAACGAATCCTTCTCTCCGTTGTAAACTTTGAAATTAGGCGATTGTATATTCTGCTTTTATAATTAATTATATATATATATATATATAAACTTTCTTTCGTAAATCATCCAGGTGTCTTCGAACTTATTCATTTTTTTTTTTTTTGGTGCCGTAATTATTTTTTTAACACAAGTGTACACGAGTCTCCGGTCTGGTTTGAGGTGGTAGAGAAACGGCTACCGGGTCTTCAACGTGACCTTTCTGAGATCAAAGAACACAGCGTGGGCAGAAAGGATCACCGTTGTAATAGACGTCTTGAGGACCAGCTACTGTGACGAGGCCATCATCACGATTAGCGACCCGAAAGCATCGTCAGAATTGGTGCCGTTTCGACAGCATCAACCCACTCAGGTTCGAGTCATCATCATCACAACAGATTCCGGACCAGGGGCAGCGAGCCAGCCAGTGCAAGTGTTACAAAGATACTTGTTTTCAATTCCCACTTTTTCTTTATTTCAATTTCCAGGTCTTTATATTTTGACAGTTTTTCGAATTCCTTGGTTGCTATGTTACAATCCGCTGGACAAGCCATATCAATTAATAAGCAATTTTTTTCTTTTTGGTTTTTAACAATAATGTCCGGCCTATTTGCTTCCATTTTTATGTCTGTGTAGATGGTGTAATTCCATAGAATGGTGATATCTTCTATTTCTGTAACCGGCGCTGGGTGATGTTCATACCAGTGTTTGTTTGCATATTTTCCATAGTGTTTGCACATTGGCCAGTGTAAATATTGCCCCACTCTATCGTGACGATTTTTATATTCATTTAGGGCAAGTACAGAACATTATTATTATTATTATTATTATTATTATTATTATTATTATTATTATTATTCCTGCTTATTAAATATTTTATACGCAATTTTAAAATACCGTAGCTGTTGGAAAATATAAGCAGTATTGAATGATTCTCTTCTTTTCGTATCTTCTTTTTCTTCATATACTGTGTTCCTTACAGGACGTAGGCGATCATGAACCTCCACTTGCCTCTGTCTCTCGTCGCTCGCACTTAATATTTTTATTCTAGGTGTTTCTTCTAAACCTCGCTTCGTCATTCATTTTCTCAAGCTTATCAAATATGTCTCGCGCTGTTTTCCCCGGTCTCTCTTTCCCTTTATCCATTCTGTGTGTATAAGATTCTCCAGATCTTCTTTCCTCATTACGTGTCTTAGAAACATTAGCTGTCTCTCCCTGATGTTAAATATGAGTTTTCTCCTCATTTGCATTCTCTCCAGTACCTGTTTTTTGCTCACGTGCTCAGTCTATCCTTAGCATCCTCGTGTAGAAGGATATTTCTGCTGCCTCGAGTCTCTTCTTCATCCTTTGTCGCTGCCATACAAAAGGACAGATATCACATAGCAATCCATAACTCTCTTCTTTTTTCCTAATGAGATGTTCCTGTTGTTCAGTTTTCTGGTTATCTTTTGAAATGCGTCTTCAGATCTCAGTGTCACACTCTCTGTCCTTTGTCAGAATGCTTCCCAGGTATTTAAATTTCTTTACTTGTTTTATTTTAGTTTCTTCGACCTGTAGTTGACATTTTGTGGCTTTATTTTTGCCGATGACCATACATTCCGTTCTCTTGAATTCTCCTTTCTTCTCACTAATGTCTTTAATTTGCACAAAGACCCTTGCAATCTCACTCCCAAAACATCCCTTAACCGTTACAGTACCATCACTATGCTTAATGCTTGTCGCAGAGCAATTTTTAATCATTCCTTTGGAAGGAATTCATCTAACAAACCCTTCGTTTACTTCCAAAGCGCTAAAATTTGAACTCAGCAGTATAGAGAATATTTTTCCAATTCTTCTAGATCCTGGGTATGACCGTAAACTGCATCCGGCAGCAAGGCCTCTGATTGGGAGGTTGTGAGGAGCATGAAACCACCTCTTAATTGCTGTTGTTTTCAGGTCCACCCTGACCCGGAGTGGTAGCACCTGTTAGAGTCCCAGCTATGGGTAAATAGTTTTCCCCCAAATCGGGGTCAAAATGCTATGAAAGATATGACCAACAAAACCTTTTTTGAATGAAAAATATGACCAACTTTTTTCGAATGAAAAATATTATTAACTAAACTTTTGAATGAAAAAAAATTGTTTTAAAACAAAAATACGTCTCCGGCCTTAAATGACCATTTAGATGTTGATAGGCCGTTAAGCAGGAACAAACAAACAAACAAACAAACAAACAAACAAACAAACAAACCAATTCTTCTAAAACCCAATCTTGTGCTGTTGTACCAATTTTAGTTTTTTTCAATATATTTTTCTTTTTTAACCGAGGATTATTAACAGGTACATGTCATTTAAGCCCAACAGAAATATGTGTTCTTTTAATAGCTGTAAAAGATATTGGATATATACGTATGACATTAAATTTAGCAGTTAGATAGGGAGCTGTTTTTCTTCTTTTCATTTTTGCTAGACAAGATCAAGTATCTATCCTCCGCAACAGATGTTACTTTGGGCCTCACAGATTTTTTTTCTGTTAATATTTGCGCCATTTTTTGCATGCCGCAACCTATTTTTTGATATCTGTAATTTTCTAGCAATCTGACGGTCGGAATACCCTTCTGTAGAAAGAATTTGCAATTTGGATCTTTTTTTCAATTCTAATCTGTTCTTGGCATTTAACGGATTTCAAAGTGAATTTCGATCACATTAGATGCTTTACCAAGCAGTGGAGTTGAAAAATTGTTGTAAATTTTGCTTGGCAGTTTAGAAAATGTATCAGGGTGTAATAAAATTTCCAAAACATATGCTCATAAATTTATGATACTTTTATGTAAGGGTTTGCATTTTACACAATAGGTGAATTCATTTATCCAAATAAACAAAATTAACTTTTTTCTGCCCTTAGAAAAAATTCAGAGCGGTCCCAAACTTTTGATCGATAATATATATATATATATATATATATATATACCCAAACATCACTTGAGGACTTTCAACACCTGCAACAACTAAACTGAATCCAATATGAAAATCAAAAAGAAAATAATGAGATAATCAAGTTGTTCACGTTCTACACTACTTCAAGCAAAAGGTTAGGATAGAAACCTCTATCAATACTTGAAATAGCGATAAATGCTATTAGACTTGAGAAACAGCCTGATACATAGACATATTTCAAGTTTTTCATACCAATCTATCTATCTCAGTATCTTCAACTCTCTCTCTCTCTCTCTCTCTCTCTCTCTCTCTATATATATATATATATATATATATATATATATTTAGTATATCGAGGCAGCAAGTAATTTTCTAAACATATGCTATTAAATATAAGAGAAAATGAATGTCTATTATGTTTAATCGTGAGCCGTTCTAAACGTCGTATTTTTGCTTTAATTTCAGTTGAAAATAAAGACAAAAATTCTCCAACATTTGGATAATTATTTATTGGTTTTCTTCTAAGCTTTCGGCTCACATGAGCCATCTTCAGAGAGGTAGTTTAAACTGAAATATTATAAAATCCACCATCACCGACGATTTTCTTTTGTGTTGACATAAAACTCCGCTTGGCAACGGCAATAGTTACCAAAAATAATAAACGCAGTTCTTAAGTTTGCGATGCGGTTTTATGACGTCACACCGAGGGATAGCGCCAAATGACAACAAAACCATGTAGTCAAATGCAATGTAATATGTTATTTCCTGTTTTAAAGTTGATTTTATTGAGTGTTGGTTGTTTTGATTTGATGTACATGGCCTCCAATATCTGCAGGTTCCTCTTACTGTGTGTATGAGTAAGGATCACCGTATTGTTGACCAAAATCTGTCTGATATTACCTACATGTTTATGCTTTTCAGAGAAATGTTGTTTAATAATACTCTGATCAGAAAGATGACATGTAAGTCTACGGGAGAGCTTGGTTGTAGTAAAACCAATATATGTACTAGGTTTTTGATTAGTATCAGGATGCAATCTCTGAATGGGCATGTAAATTGGTACACTACATTGGTTTTTTGTAAAGAATTTAGTTTACTGCTTGTTGGGTTATTATAGACTATGAGGTCAATTGTTTTAAACTTTTTATAATATATAATGAGTTTAATTTGATTATTACTTTCGACTGGTTTAACATTTCTACGTATTATGTTTTTGAGAGTTTTTTCATCTTGTTTATAATTATTATGTATTTGGTTGCAATAGTATAAGTTAATAGTGTTATGTTTATTTTGATGTAAACCATTATTATTAATATTATCATTATTGTTAGAGCTATTGTTAATTTTGTTGAGATACATTTTAATTTGTTGATCAATAACGGAGTTAGGAAATCCATTATTGACTAGTGTTTGCTTAATGTTGTGTAATTCTTTATAAAATATAGATTTGGAAGAAGATATCTTTTGTGTGCGTTGAAGTAAGTTTTTTATAACAGCTAACTTATATCGTTGGGGGCATTCACTATTATAATTAAGAAGACACGAATTTATGCTAGTTGGTTTCCTATATAGAGAAGTAGTAAATTTATGTGTGCTAGAATCAATGAATACCTCAAGGAATGGGAGTTTGTTATTAATATTAAGTTCTAATGTAAATTTGAGGACGGAGTGACTTTCAAATTTGTTTTTAAGATATTTAATTTGATCGATATTCTTAGCTAAAACAAAGATGTCATCTATATATCTTACATATATAGAGGGTTTATTGTTGTCATTAATTATTTTATTTTCTAGATTTGCCATATAATAATTAGAAAAGAGGGGACCTAAAGGAGATCCCATCGTAATACCATCTATTTGTGTATAAGTGTTGCCTAAGGGATCGTGAAAGGGTACTTGTGTGGTGCATGCTAATAATAGTTTTTTTTAATATAGTGGGTTTAATATTGATAGATGGGAGAGTAGCATTATCACGGATAATGATGTCAATTGTTTCCTGGACGGGAACATTTGTGAATAAGTCTTGGACATCCAAAGATGCAATTATTTGATTCATAGGTTTTACGGAATGGAGAATCTGTAAAAATTCGTCCGTGGAATTAATACTATATTTACCAGGAAGATAGGGATTAATTAGTTTGTGAAGTGTTTTGGAAAGGTTATATATTGGTGTGGGTATTTGAGAAATGATAGGTCGGAGGGGATGATCTTTTTATGGATTTTTACATTTCCATAAAGGTAGCCGGGCTGATAATCACCTATAATCTTTTGAAGTTTATAGGATCCTATTTCAGCATTGTTTGCAGTAATAAGTTTATTAATATGTTTTTTAAGTTGGGTTGTGGTATTACTAGTTAATTTTTTAAATTTATTGTGATCGTCGAGAATGGCCTGTAATTTGGAGTGATATTCCTGTCTGTTTAAAATAACAAATGTATTAGTTTTATCGGCACGTCGGATAACAATATTTTTGTTATTTTTGAGATGTGTGGCTGCTTTTATGAGAGGCATATTTATAATATCATTAGGATTTTTATGGTAACGGTGTTTGATTGATTCAGCTTTGAGTAATTCTTTTAAGCCTACCTGTGTAGTAATATGGTTGTCCTGTTCGAGTTGAAGTATTTGTTGGTATAAAGCTTCAATTTCCATTTGTTTATACATTGAATTAGGTTTCCGTGCGACATGAAAATTTGGTCCGAGATTAAGGAATTCTATTTCATCTGGAGTAAGTTGGTAATCCGATAGGTTAATGAAGTTGTCATTGATGTTTGGTAAAGGTATTTTTCCTTTATATAATTTGTTTAGCTTTTTTTGGATGACTTGTTTATGGGATTCATGTTCCTTTTGTGTTGTATTGAATAATAAATCCAATATTTCCTTGAATTTTTCACTTGTGGTAGAAGACTGTAAAATTCCTTTAATGTGTACAATTTCAGTGTTGATTTCTTGTAATTCCTGTTTGACTGTGTGCATTTGACGTTTTATGAGGTTCCATTGCAGTTTCTTAGTGGTGGGATCATTTAATGCTGTTCATTGGAGCAGAAGCCGTCACAGGGAAGCCATCGATATCAAATACGTTTTTTCGTCGTAAACTGAATTTTGAAGGCTAAATAAGTCCTCTGAGTAAATGGTATCTTGGCTGAGACTAAGAACTACAATTATACCTACTTAGAGCCGAACCCGAAGCAAAAACTAAAATAAAAGGGCTGAAAAAATACAGACATACAGGCCGATAAACACACACACACACACACACACACACACACACACACACACATACACCTTGCCTTATATATATATATATTATCGATTTTATGCACTATTGTAAGAACTGCAACATTGAAACTTCTGAATATCGTTTCTTATGTCTTTGTCTATGAGTGTATCGAATTTGATTAAAATTGGACCACTCCTTCTATAACCCGATTTTTTAGATTATCTATTTTCGATATTTATCGGGGGTACCTCGACACAAAACCTAGCTAATAACACTCACAGACGCTTATAGTACAACTGTGTAAATTTTCAAGAAAATCGGTTCAGCCGTTTCGGAGTCTATAGGTTACGGATACACACACACACAGACACAGACACACACACACAGAGACGAAGTTCCATTTATAAATATGTTTATATATAGTTACGTGAATTAATATATATATATATATATATATATTATAAATTATAGTTTAGAACCTGTACATTTTTTTTATCCAGTACAAAGTGTACATTTTGTTTTGACATTGAAATTACAATGTCTCATCAGGTGGTGTGAAAAGGAATGGAAACCTCTTTTCTTATATTTAGTGAGTTGTGTGTGGGGTGTTGGTGGGGGTTAGCGACAAATGAATAAGTCTTGTAAATTGTCCGTTAGAATTCTGAAAAAAGTGGGATGGGTAGGGAATATAGTTGATTAATGAAAGTGTCGGGAATCTTGTAGACAGATTTAACATTAGAAGGTGGGGTAGAGGTTTATGGCCTCATGGCTAGACTCTATTCTTTGGGTTTAGTAGAGGGGGAGAATAAGGAAGTGTAAGAGTGGGGAGGGATGGGATTGGACCTATCTTTAATGTTTTAAATTAATGTTTTGGACGTTGTAAATTTTTCTTCGTTCCTTATTCATTCGTATATATATATATATATATATATATATATATATATATATATATATATATATATATATAAGAAAATACCAGAATTTGGTCTTGTCTGTTTTCTTTCAACTGACAAAACTTTAATAAAAGTGAAGCATGTTAGATTTATAAATCAGTCAGTTAAGTGCCATACGTGATACATGCTTGGGCAAACATGTCTCAAAGTGGCATCGCTGATTGGGTAGAAGATTTTCCCGCAGTAGGTTGCTATTACTTTTTGCGGTAGGCTAGTTGCTAGTCATGGCATTCAGTCCTGCAATTTGACCCATAGCTGGAGGGAAGAGACGAATTAATACATTTTCCAAGTGTACGTGAATGCAAAGAATTCAATCGTAATTCGAACTCGGCTCTCCAATTTACAGTTACAAGCCGATATCCATTGCACAGCAACACACATCCAATTTATAGATTTAAGCGATTCCTATTTGCCTATTATCTTATCATTCTGTAGGATTCCGATCCTTATTTGATCTTTAACTCATATACATGCAGATACATTTTAAATCTGGCCATAACATATTACATTGCATTTGAATACATAGTTCTGTTGTCATTTTGCGGTATCACGCGGTGTGACGTCATAGAACCGCATTGCAAATTTGCGATCTGCGTTTGTTATTTTTCGTAACTTTTGCCGTTGCCTAGCGGAGTTTTATGTCAACACAAAATAAAATCGTCGCTGATTGTGGATGTTATTGTGTTACCGTCTTGGTGACCTCTCTGAAGATGGCTCATATGAGCCGAAAGCTTAGAAACAAATTAATAAAAAATTCTCCAACATTTGGATAATTTTTGTCTTTATTTTCTACTGAAATTAAAGCCAAAATACGACGTTTAGAACGGCTCATGATTAAACATAATAGACATTCATTGTCTCTTATATTTAACAGTATATGTTTAGAAAATTATTTGCTGCCTCGATACACTAAATACATATATGTAGTCTTTAAAAGATCTCTGAAAAAGCTTGTGTAAAGTGAAATATTTTAGATTAAAGAAACTTTTTCCTACCTGTTCTTTAATCATTCTGTTCATCTTGTCAAATTTCGATACATATATTCAAGTCAATCTCTCCCTTTCTCTCCCCCTGTCTCTCTCTCTCTCTCTCTCTCTCTCACACACACACACACACACATATATATATATATATATATATGATACACTGTTGTGTGATATGGGTCTGTAAGCAGCTTTGGCTACGAAATATTTATTACCCATGGATTTGTAAAATACCCAAATTTTTTCTTGATTATATATATATATATATATATAACTATACTATAACAATACTATTACAATAATATATTCAAACAAAACAAAACAGTTTATTCTAAAATCGGATATTATTTTCGAAACATAGATATGAAAGTCTGACACACATACACACACACACACACACACATACAAATATATGTTATCTATCTATCTATCTATCTATCTATCTATCTATCTATTATCTATCTATCTATCTGAGTCTGTTCATATAAGTTCTGTTTGAGTTGCTATCTATGATTATATCTCTCTCTATTTCTCTCTCTTTATATATATCAGTATGCTCATCTCTCTCTCTCTCTCTCTCTCTCTCGCTATATATATATATATATATATATATATATATATAAATTAAACTTAATGAAACAACTGATATATATATATATTATGCTCTCATTACGACTGAGCTCCCTAGAGAAGAACATTTTAAAAACAGTTTCCACTTCTGCGATATATGCGTGACTCTTCATAAATGAATTGAGTTCTTTCGGTGACTGGCGTGTTTATACACTGCTTATATACAAGACGCAGAAAGCAATGGCAACCTACTGCGGGATAATCTTCTGCCCAGTAAGTCATGTCTCCCTCGAGACATGATCGCCCAAGCGTGTATCACGTATGGCACTTTACTGAATATACAACACGTTAAAATTTTCCTTATCTGATTCCATGTGCCTATGTCTTAGTGGGTAGCGACTCCGACCGACAGCAAATCGGTCGATTTTCGATCCCGGCCAAAAGCATGTGGATGTATCTAGCCACACTGATGAGCTGTGATACAGCAAAACAGGCTTGTATGTGGTTGACTAATATATAACATATATATATATATATATATATATATATATATATATGTGTGTGTGTGTGTGTGTGTGTGTGTGTGTGTGTGTTATATCAGTCCGTTTAATTCTTTCATGTCTGTCGGTCTCAGTTCGGCTCGTTTTTTAATACAGTGTCGATTTTGCAAAGCACACTCGCTTTCTATAAAATTGATTATTAGCAAACACCTTGCCTACCTCTATAATTGCTAATACGTTTGTCTTCCTACAAAATCTGACATTACATATGTCTGTGTGTATTTGTAAATATAATTGCTCATTAGTTACCAACCCTTTCACTTTCCAATCCTCACCCATGTATAAAATGTGCAAAACCCTAAGGGCGAAATTTTACGCGCGTTGGTATACAAATCTCACGTAACCAATCTCCTTCTCCAAGGGAATACACTGGCTCTCTCATTAAGAATTCATATGTTAATCTAAAGAACGCTACCTTCGACATATCTCTTAGTGACCTGACTCAACTCTTAGATTTGAGAGAGCTAATTAATTAACGATATAATATTAGCAGCTGCCAAAACTAGAGTATGGAACAAGCCGGCAGAATATATTTGCCATTATACAAACCTGGATAATAATTAATTATTGTTGCCCAGCGGTTACCTAAAAAGAGAAACGAAATTTGTAGTGATCACAGCCAGAAACACAATGAATAAAGACTGATTAGAAATAATAAATAAATAAACGCATTTTTTGGTGAAGTAAAATAGGGACGGATAAAATCCCAGAAATGCTATGAAAATTGCTGTCATATCTGGCCGGGTGTTATATCTGGCCGGGTGTTATATCTAGCCGGGTGTTCCTCCTATATATTTCTTTTGTTATATACTGTGTCCCTTCAGGACTTAGACAATCATGACCCTCGCCAACTTCCTGTCCATTGTAGCTCTCTTTTCTTCTCCCAAACCCTGCTCTGCCATTCATTTACATAAGCCCATGAAGTATGTCACACGCTGTTTTCCTTTGTGTCTCTTTCCATCAATCCTCCCTGTGTGTATCAGATTCTGTCAACCGTCTTTCCTCATTACGTCTCCTAGAAACTTCAGATGTAACTTTCTAAGCGTAAATTTCCTTTTCGTTTCTATTCTCTCCAAAACCTCGTTGTTACTCACATATTTGGTCCCTGGTATCCTCAGCATCTTTCTGTAGAGCCAAATTTTGTTGCTTCGAGTCTTTACTTCATCTTCGAGGAAGTTGTCTAGCATTTGCTGCCATGTAAATGTACAGAAATGAGATGACAGTTCAGTATTTTCTTCTTTGCTTCTAACAAAATTTTCCTCTCTCCCAATAATCTACTTAGCTTTGGGAATGCGTCCTTTGGCCATGCATGTTAGCCGTAATGGTGATAAAATATCTCCTAACATATACCTTACCCGGAAAGGAAAGACGTGACTTATATATTTAGAGATTCATAATAAAATCCAAAGAAAAATCTGCAATTTTATCGGTCTTGATCTAGCATATTGTCTTCAGTCACTTTGTCACTGTGAATTTGGTTTTTCTCTGCCTTATCTACAAATATTTTCATGGTAATTGTTTTGGTGAGATTTTGTCTGCGGTACCAAGATTTATGAATTTAAGCGCAGTACTAAATTAGCGGCATTTGAAAGTTGAAATGTCTGGGTCCAACCGTAACTTCCATGCTAAAATTTTCTTCTGTCGCACTGCTTGCTTGTGAGACTCACTTCCGGATATTTTGCTGTCCAGTCAACTTTTATTTTTAAAAGTTTATGGGGAATGTCATGAATCTCTGTCTTTTTATTGTTCTTTCACCTTGATAATATTTTTCTTTTGCTTATATTCTTTTATACTCAGTAATCCTCTGCGTCTTAGTGGCTTTATTGCCTTGCTTGAGGTGAAATGTTATATATATATATAGCTGACACAAAGAAACTAAACTGCAAACTATAACAGCGAGCCGACCCTAAGAAAAGTAGGTATCTGTTGTGGGTTATTACCCACATAAGATAATGGACTCGTCATAGAACTATTTGTAGCCGACGGTTATTAATGCTCGATGTGTTGCCGAAACTCTGTGCTTAGTTGGCATTTGCCTCTGCAACTATGACACTGTCAGCCCTCTGCCTTCGAGTAGAGGGCGTTCTCTGCTTCCGAGCAGAGAGCAATAACCCAGTCGTGGTTCCGCCGAAGGGGAGAAGCACGACTGGGCAAAAATAGACAGACATTTTTTGACCGGGCCATATAGCCCGGAAATCCCAGTCATAACTGACCATGTGTCACATGTTGCCCTTACTGGGAGGGACAACTAAATATAGTTGCCGAGACTCTCTGCTTAGCTAGCATTTGCCTCTGCAACTATGACACTGTAAGCTCTCTGCCTTCGGGTAGAGAGCGCTCTCTGCTTCCGAGCAGAGAGCACTAACCCAGTCGTGGTTCCGCCGAAGGGTAGAATCACGACTCGGTAAAAATAGACAGACATTTTTTGGCCGGGAAGACCCACTATAGAATGACCTTGTGTCACATCTAACCTTGCGTAGGAAGGTTGGTAAATACCGTTGCTGAAACTCTGCGCTGGCAGTTGCCTCCGCAACTATGACACTGTCATCTCTCTGCATTCGGATAGAGGGCGCTCTCTAACTTCCGAGCAGATAGCACTAACCCAGTCGTGGTTCCGTCGAAGGGTAGAATCACGACTCGGTAAAAATACCGTTGCTGAAACTCTGTGGAGACTCTAGTAGCGTTCACCGACTGACTTATAGTACAGTATTCTGTTTTGGCTTTTCTATGTGTATATCTTGTCGTGTTGTATTGTTTTGTCTAATATATGTCTAAACTTACATTGGCGTTTGTCTTATTATTGATGGTCTTAATTTAGGTCCACATCAGTATCTATTGTGGGGACAAACTTACAAGTGGATTCGTTCACACCTTTATAATATGGCTACCAATTCTGAGTAAAAAGTGACTGAGTAGTAGCCACAGAGTGAGTGAATGAGTGAGTTAGGACGCCTGTGAGAGAAAGTACACTCTACTTCATGTTTACCTTATTCTACGTTTTCCAAGAATATACTATTCAACCCTATATCCGAGTCCGTGTTATCTTTCTATGGCCCGTCGGACATGACAGTATCCTAACAAGATTTATTATTGTTACACAAGATCTTGACAACATATGATACGCTGGTAACACTGTGCTGAAGACAGACACACACAAAGATAAAGGAACTTCTAAATAAATTACTGAAGGAAAGCTAGAAGAAAGAACTAACCATACTTTTTCCGAAGACTGAATAATGGCCAGTAATAACAAGCCAAGATGCTTGTTACGGATTCAATACGTTAGAATCAAGCAAGTACAGAAATGAAATAGGTAACAAAAAAACCCTAAAGGGCATCGGTATAGTGACAGATGCCTCCCAAAATCTAAAGAAATTATTAAGAGACAAAGACAAATGAATGTTATATAAGATATATCCTCTTATAGGACAGTAAAAAACTGGTCAATTTCTTTACGGGTAAAGAAAGAGAAGACGAGGCAATAGAAATGTTGTTACAGATGCTCAGAATTGTATCGATATCAATTGTCAGCTGATATCTTGTTAAGTTCACATCTGCAGGATGTTACAGAAAACTTCTTGACAATTATCGTTCTTACAAAAAAGGTCAGCTCAGTGGAAACAATCTTCCAAAAATCAGATCAACCGACCCTAACAAAGAGGGTCAACTAAGTGAAGTGAATTAAGAAGGCTGTGTTCTTGTTGAATGACATTTTAGACAAAAACTTGACAGGACAAAGAAGGCTTGTTCTCAATAAGACAATCGTCCCTAGCGGTCTAAACTCGAGGACCGCTCGTCCGTCACGCGAAAGGAAGGCAGACGTCCGTTAGACCGTTCATTCCCTCACCACACTTCACTTTTTCCCGCTAGCATACAGCCGTCCCTTATGCAAAGGTGGCGACTGAATAAAATTTGACGACTGTTGCAATTTCATCTCATTTTTTTTTTCTCTTCGGTAAGGATCCGCCAAAGATTTATGTTCTTTGCATTAAGAACGAAGCAAAATAATTTTATGTTAGTAAAGAACATAAGTACAAAACAGTAGTGGCTTAAGAAAATTCGAGTTTCGATCCCGACCAGAAGCAAGTGGATATGTCTAACCACACTGATGAGCTGTGATACAGCGAAACGGGCTTGTATGTGGATGACTAATATATTATGCTCTCATTACGATTGAGATCTCTGGAGAAGAAAATTATTAAAAAAACAGTTTCCACTTCGGATATATGCGTGACTCTTCAGAAATGAATTGAGTTCTCTCAGTGACTGGCGTCTGTATACACTGCTTATATACAAGACGTTAAAATTTCCCTTCTTCGATGCCATGCGCCGATGGCTTAGGGAATAGAGACTCCGACTGACACCAAATCGGTCGAGTTTCGATCTCGGCCAGAAGCAAGTGGATATGTCTATCCACATTGATGAGCTGTGATACAGCGAAACGGGCTTGTATGTGGATGACTAATATATCTATATATGTATGTATAATATCAGATTGCAACGACCTTATCGACCTAATCCAACCAAAAAGGATTTTTCAAATTGTTCTAAACGACGAGAAGACATGCTGCATCTGAGGTACATCATTATCTACTTCCAGAAGCAAATAATCGATTCAATTTGAAATTGTTGGAATGTTGCAAGGATGGAAATATACCTGAAGAAAACCGGAAGACACAAGAACTGAAACGTAACTGAGATTCTTTGCGCAGAATGCTGTTTCTTTTTTTACATTCAAAATAATTGAACGCCGAGAAGACGTTGTTATGGAAAGTTTATTTTCTTTTTATGAATAAAAATTGTATCCATCTTGTGCGAAAAATGTTGTAGTATAACAGAGAGAGAAAAGAGAGAGAGAGAAAATTTTCTTTTTTGTGGTCGGTGGTCGTTCTGATGTGTCCTTCGGTGGTTAAGGGTAAGAGGAAGCCGACCTTTCCCTAGATTTATATTGGCGTCGATAAGTAGCTGGGGAGTGTGGTGAGTGGGAGAAGGATTGTCTTTGATTTGGTACAGGGTATTTGATCTTTAGTTTCGCTTTTAGAAGTATCCAGTTTCAGAAACAAAGTAAGCTATCCTTCAGAATGCCAGTGTTATGGTTAATGAGTTGGTAAAGTGCTGATAAGAAAGTGGTACTTTTAAAGGGATTTAAGAAACATTTTTTTTAATATATTAGGACCATGAATATGTCCACGCTGATTTTTCATGAAAAGAATTTTTTTATTTATAATAATTAGTAAGAAACATATCACTGAAGTATTTTCCATCGCTAGCCACTACTTTTTTCCATTTTACTGGCAGTATTTGAATTCCACGTAAAAAACAACGGCACGTCTTTTAAGGCTAACCACGAATCGAACCAATTACTAATTCTTTGGTATCTTTATAAGAATAAAAATGTTGCTTAGCCAGGCCATGTGCCATCGATCGAAATTTGTGATAATCGGCGTTTCCAGTTAGGTGTATGGGTAGGTATTTGAAGGCTATCACAATGCGTTTAGCATAATAAAGGAAGGTAAAGAAGGTGTTCAGTATTACCTATTTATTATTCATTAATATTTCGACATCAGAATCTCATCTTCAGAATAATAGGATAGCTTGATTTCACGGTGGCATCCAATTTTTGCACGTCCCTCAGGCAGTTTAAATAACTCCTTAACGGTTGCAAATTCATCCTGGCTCATGTGTAGGAATAGGAGAGATCTGTAATTTGCTTGAAGCATTGTGTATATAAGGTGTATGGGTTGGTATTAGAAGGCTATAAAATTCCCCGCTCTCCAGAACTCTCCAGAACTGTATAGAAGAAACAAAATGGAGATAATTTTTGAAATTTTCTTAACTTTTTTCTGTCAGCCAGCCTGCAACTTGGTGAGTTTAGCCAATGTGATCTTATTTTTTGAATTATTTATTTATTTTGATTTGTATTTTTGATTTGTATTTTTTATTTTATTTCGGTTCTTATCTTTTCTGCCTAATTTTTGTGTAAATTGTTGTTAATTATCAAATTTAGGTTTGACTTATACTAAGTTAAAACTTAGTTAACTTCAGTCACACATTTATTCTTTTTTTTAATTGGAGTAGATAGTACCTTCTATCGCCCGGTCTCACACTCCACCCCCTTCTTTTGGACAGGAGTAGAGGTGATCGCCTTGTTTCTTGTTTAGGAAGGGGTTCCCGGTTCATCTCTCTCTTTTTCGGTCTTTATATCGGTTCGGCTGGAAGCTTTTTGCAGTTGGTGAGTATGGTGGCAAAGTCTCTTCATTCTGAGGGTACCGGGTTGGCAGTTTCCTGGTTGCTGCTTCCGACTGGTAGTTAGGAGCCCGAACTCTTGCGTAGCGTCTCGAGAGGCTGCTCTGATCAACAGTGGAATAATATCGGGGTTCCTGTAGTGCCATTTCGCGCATGGACGGGCGTCCCTGCATGAATTTCCGATGGGCAACCCCGAGGCCACATTATGCTGCAGGCATTATGCGGCGCCATTCTCCATCCTTCACCTGCTGCAATTATCGACCATCTGACCCTACTCTAGACCTCTCTATCCACAACTACAACCAACATGAAATTTAACAAACAAAATAGCAAGCCTAAACCAGCTAGTCGTAAATCGCCCAAACCTATCTGCATTACCTTCAGAAATATACGAGGTATTCGCAGTAACTTTAATAGTGTAGAGTCTTTCCTTCTAACTAACTCACCCGATATCTTAGCTATATGTGAGACTAACCTTGACCCTTCTATCCCCTCTTCACAGCTGTTCGTTCCTGGTTACCTTCCTCTCTTCAGGAAGGACTCCAATGTCCATATGCATGGGCTTGGTGTATATGTCAGCGAACAACTCCCCCTAGCCAGAGTCACATCTCTTGAATCCCTTGATCATTCCTTCATGTGCTTCCGTCTCTCACTTCTAAGCTCGGTTAGCTATCTCTTCTTCCTCTACCGCTCCCCCTCCTCCTCTGACTGTACGTTACTTGATTGCATCTCTAATAATATCGACAGGGCCATTTCTTCTCACCCATCTGCCCAAATATTTGTGTTTGGCGATTTTAACGCCCACCACACCAAGTGGCTTGAAAACTCAGCCACCGACCTTGCTGGGATCCGCACCATGCACTTTTCAATAGCCCAAGCTCTAACGCAAGTGGTGGACTTCCCCACGCGTTTCTCTAAAAACCCTAACGGAAGGGACTCTTTACTCGACCGTTGTTTTACCTCCATCCCAGACTCCTGCACTACCAGGCAACTCTGCCCCCTTGGAAACTCTGACCACGCCGTAGTCTCCGTAAACATATCAATCCGCACTAACTCTTCCCAAGAAAACCAGACCAGCAGAATATCATACTGCTACCAAAGAGCCGACTGGGACTCGTTCAGGGACTTCCTCTGCGACGTCCCCTGGAACAACGTCTTTGATCTTCCTGTCGAAGACTGTGCCTCCGAAGTCTCCTCTTGGGTTAAGGCTGGCATCGATGCTTTTATCCCTGCCAGAAAATTCCAACTAAAACCTAATTCGTCCCCCTGGTTCTCACCCGCTTGCTCGGCCGCTATTGCCCACCGGAACCATTTCTTCCGGCTCTATCGAAGCTGCTCGTCGAACCAAAACAGGCGCCTTTTCACCTCAGCACGGAACAAGTGTAAAAAAGTACTGAACGAAGCCAAGAGGGCGTTTGCCACCAGAATTAGGCAACGCATAGCATCCTCTAAGTTTGGCTCCAAAGATTACTGGCGTCTCTGCAAAAGTGTGCTCAGCAGGAACAAGACTTCAATACCCCCACTAATCAATGAATTTGAAGTTCTCACCTCCCCAGCCGACAAGGCTGAATGCTTTGCCCGTAAATTCTCAACCAATTCGACACTGGACTCGTTAGGAATACCTACACCAGACTTCCCACCCAGAACTAAGGCTCAACTAAATAACGACCATTACCGAGTACATATACCAGGCACTCGACAAGAATGGTGAAGCCCGAACCGTTGCCTTGGATATCTCCAAAGCATTCGACAGGGTATGGCATGCTGGCCTCTTGTGCAAACTGCGGAGCTATGGGATAACTGGACATCTGTTTGACCTCATCCAGTCTTTTCTCTCTAATCGCATATTGAAGGTGGTATTAAATGGGCATGCCTCCCAAAACTACCAGACGAACGCGGGCGTCCCTCAAGGTTCTATCCTAGGTCCCACGCTCTTTCTGATCTACATTAATGATCTCCCCGACACCATTAGATCCCAAGTTGGCATGTATGCCGACGACACAACAATCTACTCCCGCATCGATCAGAAACCAGGTCTGGACGACAAAGTGAACCTCGCTGCCGCACTTGAAAGGGACCTCCAATCCGTAGTGACCTGGGGTAGGAAATGGTTGGTAAATTTCAATGCCTCCAAAACAAAGCTGTTATCACCTAACCACCATAGACTATCGCATCTACCTCCCATTAGCATGGGACAGGCTAGCCTCCCAGAGAGTAAAATACTACGCCTCCTTGGCCTTACACTCTCGGCGGACCTCAAATGGAATGACTACATTGAATCCATTGCCAAATCTGCTGCTATGAAAGTCGGCTCTCTGTGCAGGGCCCGGAAATTTTTCCCACCTGAAACTATTCTGCACATATACAAATCTACCATCCGCCCGTGTATTGAATATTGCTGCCATATCTGGTCGGGTGCCCCTGCTGCTCTCCTTGGGCTTCTTGACAAAATACAAAGGAGGATCTGTAACGTGGTTGATACTAACTTGGCAGACCGGCTGCAGCCGCTCTCACACCGGCGTGATGTAGCTTCCCTGTGCCTCTTCTACAAGTACTTTCATGGCTTCTGCTCCGATGAGCTTAGATCACTGGTGCCGCCCAAGCACGAATTTACACGAGATACTAGATTAGCAACTAGGTCCCACCCTTTTACAGTTAAACAAATAAGATGTAACCGTAAATTCTACTCCAACAGCTTCTTTTCTCGCGCTTCCCGCCTGTGGAACTCCCTTCCACAAGTCTGCTTTCCCGACAGTTACAATCTCCAGGTGTTTAAATGTAGGGTCAATAGACACCTCCTATCACACTAACTCTCTACTATTCTCACAACACTCTCATCTACCCAACCCTCATTCTCGGTATCCTCACCCGCCTATCACCCACCCTCTGTTATTTCCTATATTTAACCAGCCTTTCTCCTCTCTACGTAGCCCCCTGCACAGTAGTGGCAGTGACATGCCTTGCTCGGGGTGAAACGCTTATAAAAAAAAAAAAAAAAATTACACATTGTTTGGCACAAAAACCGGCATGTTTAATGCTATGAAAAACAAAGTTGTTTAACCTTCGGTGAAATGACAGCCACTGAATTTCAAGCTTCCTTATAGTACTTCCTTATAGATGCGTTAACATCTGTAACGACAGGCAACCAGTTCTGGGAACACAATCTGTTAGAAAAGAGAGAGAATTTATTCACGGTCCTAATGTTTTTTTTTATTTATCAACTATCACAGAGAAATTTTTCTGCTAGCAATCAACATAGCTGACGTTAAACCTTTTAACTGTTTAAAAAGCTAAATACAATCGTCATTTTAAACTCAACATTTTCTTCTCTCGCTTTTCCAACCTTTGGAACTCTTTGGAATATGTCTTTTAGTATTTTTGTTGTTAATGGTAAAAATACTAGAGAAAACCATCAACATCAAAAATACTAGCGAAAACCATTAACATCAAAAAATTGCAATATGAACTCTGGTAAAAAATACTGGAGAAAACCATCAACATAAAAAATACTAGAGAAAACCATTAACATCAAAAAATTGCAATATGAACTCTGGTAAAAAATACTAGAGAAAACCATCAACATCAAAAATACTAGAGAAAACCATTAACATCAAAAAATTGCAATATGAACTCTGGTAAAAAATACTAGAGAAAACCATCAACATCAAAAATACTAGAGAAAACCATTAACATCAAAAAATTGCAATATGAACTCTGGTAAAAAATACTAGAGAAAACCATCAACATCAAG
>JBBBDQ010000831.1:0-160000 GCA_037127315.1 Ascarosepion bandense
ATATATATATATATATATATATATATACTATAGTCATCCGCACAGTACGGTTTAGGTGGGAGAGTCTGTTTACTATAGGATAGGTGTGTTTCACCATAACAAAAGATTTAATTAATTTTGAAAGGGATATGTCCCGGAATGGTATATATATCAATAAGAGGTTGTTAAGTGGTTAAGGAAAATGTAATCCAGTATAACAATCTAGTCCGTAGTCTTAATCGCCTTATTCGTCGTATGCAGTGTCCTGAGACGTAGGTGTAGTCAGTAGACCTCTGGTGATAGATCTCTAGACCTCACTCACTCTTGACGTCCTTACCTTCGTCTGTACTTATGGCTGATACCAGCCAATCCCATTACAGTGAGGGGGAAACAAGGTGTGTCCATATTCATTGTATATTCATTGCATCAGAAAGAAAGAAAGTTGAAAGAAAAAGTGATAAATTAAAAAGATAAAAGAGAAAGAAACGATGACAAAAGGAAAGAATGAAATGAAGGAAAGAAAGAAAGAATGAAGGAAAGAAGGAAGGAAGAGAAATTTGACAATACAACGATAAAAATATGAGAAAAAAGTTAACCTAAAGCAAACGTCAATGAAAGTAAAACCTCCTCGAAGAATTGTCAGAGAAAAAACACAAATGAAAAGAAATGAAAACACGCCTTTGGAATCCGTGAAGAACAAAAAAAATGACCATTTGAAAATGACTAAATGGCCGACTTATCATAGTAGAATTGAAATCTGCGTAACTCTGAATGGAAATGAGTTTCAAGGTGAGACCAATCTGGAAATAGACGCACAGCAAATATTTATGGAGCCGACATACCGCACGAAGAAAAATACTATTAAACCCCAAGGACTAAAACCGGATCTACTAAAAGTATAATTGCAGAAATGGTAACGAATACTAATTAAAAGCATGTAGAATCGTTTTTGGTTAAACCCTATAGGAATAACGCTTCCGATACTAAAATTCTCATTAACTCGTTTCACATGCATAGTGTTAATGTTACGTTAGCAAGTTCTTCTGGTTTAACCGCAGCTTTTATTTCTTAAAAAAATCTGTTTTTAAGATATATGAATATTATAATACCAACATCGAAAAACAGATGCATATAGGTATTTCCTAAGTTGAGCTGAGTTAGTTACAAGTTCAGTACGGGATTGGTTGATTCATTCATTAATTTTTTTTTTTTTTTTTTTACGGCTTACCGACACTTTATGGGTAATTTAAAGACGAAAAGTATTGTAGATAGTATGAATAATTATTTATTATTATTGAAAATTGAATTGATTTTTTTAGAATAACAATGATTTTTCCCAGATACGAATCATACTATTTAATCCGTAGTCTGGAATGAGATGGATTCATATGTTTGCTAATGTTATTTGCGCGCAATTGAATGTACTGAATTTGAGTGGAATTCGAACTCTGCTCTCTGATCTACCATTCCGAGCCATCAATTACACTACCAGCATACCTCACAGTACAGAATTTATTTGAACAACGGCCCAAGACGCCATATTTTAATTAACACCTTACTCTTATTAACAGTAGCGAATAATAAATTACACTTTTAATAGTACAATATAAAAATATGATAAAAGTACAAGTTGTATGACGCTTATAGGGAAACTCAGCGAACAGTGTTCTAATCAAGAAGCTGAGTAAAGTATCTAGTGAGAGGAAAATTTTGCTAGAAACAAAGAAGAGAGTACTGGATTGCGATGTGATTTCAGTTCTGCAATATAGTAGTGAAAGCTGGACAATATCAATGAAGATGAAGGAAAAACCTGAAGCAACTGAAATGTGGTTCTACAGAAGGATGCTGCAAATATCATGGGTCGAGCTTGTGAGCAATGATGAGGCTTTGGAAAGGATGGACACGGAAAGCAACCCTCGTTCCGTCATCCATCTGATCAGGCCCTTTAAATATGTTATCCGCTGCTTTCCCCTGTCTCTTTTTCCTTCTCTCTGGCCTGTTAGTGACAGGTTCTCCAAGCCCTCCCTCACTGCATGTCCCAGGAACTTCAGCTGTCTCTTCCTGATGCTCAGTATTAATGTCCTTTTCGTTTCCATCATTTCCAAAACCTCATCATTGCTACCATGCTCGATCCATGTTATTCGCAGCATCCTTCTGTAGAACCACATTTCCGTTACTTCAGGTTTTTCCTTCATCTTCTATGATATTGTTCAGCATTCATTGCCATATTGAAGAACCGACATCACAATCCAGTACCCTCTTCCTCGTTTCTAGCGAAATTGTCTTGTTTCTTAAAACTTCAATCAACTTCTCATTCATCATTTATCATTTATCCATCACACCCAGATGGTGCATAGAGAAGCAACTTTTTGTTAAACCTGCACCCAACCCCCCAAACCCCCAAACCTGGAGGACCATTCTTGGTCCTTACGTTTACAGCACTTGGTATTCCCAAATGGTTACCCATTTAAGTACTGACCAGGCTCGATGTTGCTTAACTTCGGTGATCGGACGGGAGCCGGTGTATTCAACACGCTATAGCCGTAGACTCAATCAACTTCTACTGCGGGATAATCTTCTGCTCAGTCAGTCATGTCTCGAAAGAGACATGATGGCCCAAAGCGTATATCATTTGTGACACATAATTGACTGACTGATACGGCGTTCACTTTCACATGAAGTCACCAAGAAATGAACGAAATAGCAGAATAAACATGGCCTCCTAGTATTTGGATGGCAGCCAATCCAGAAGGAAAAACTATTCTGAATTCGTTGCAATAAAGACGGCAATGGGAAACCATTCCACTGTTGGAAGTTGAAGGAATTTAGAGATAATCATAATAAAAAGACCAGGAATCTATGGAGTGACATGATCTTCTTTAACCTAATATGACATGGCATTTGAAAATATTTTGTTTTGTTATCCAATATTGAACTTATTTTTCACTTTCTATATTTTTGCTTTGATTTATCGTCTAAGCGTTTTCCTCTTTTTGGTGATTATTTCTCCTTCATATTTCTTTCTTTCCTTTTAGCTCAGTTTTTTTTTTCATTTTTTTAAAAAATCCTTTCACCCCAAGCAAGGCAGTACCGCCACTGATGCGCAGAGGGCTACATAAGAGTAAAAGTTTCGATAGAAGGAGAGTAAAGAGAAAGACGAACCATTTACAGTGGGTGTCAGAGAAAGGGCAAGAGAAGGATGGGAACACAGGTGTGAAGACAGTTACGAAGATAGAGAGAAAGGAAAAGAAGATATACGGAGTGATGGAGAAAGGATTTGAGTCAAGTGGATAAGAGATGGGTATTGACATTGCATTTAAATTCCTGGAGGTTGTAACTGTCAGGAAAGTAAGTATATGGAAGGGAGTTCCACAGGCGGGAAATGCGAGAAAAGAAGCTGTAGAGTAGAGTTGTCGGCTGCATTTGGTTGAATTGTAAATGGGTGGTACCTTGTGGCCAGTCTGCTTGCACGAGTAAATTCTTGTGGCGGGGCACCAGTGACTTAAGTTCGTCGGAGCAAAAGGTATGAAAATATTTTTAGAATAGACCTTAACACAGTCTTTCTTTTTTTTTAATTCATATCTAAATTTCTCTTTTTCCTTTTCTTTCATATTTATCGTGACGTTTCTAAATCCATTTTCACGTTTCATTTATATGTTTCTTTCTACTGTCAATATGATAGCAACAATCATTGTTTTGTTTCTTAACTTTGGCCTTTTTTCTATTCGTGTCTCATAATTCTGCGTCCTCTTTCCTGACGGCTAAAACCTCCAGGAATTTAAATGCAATGTCAATATCCATCTCTTATCCACTTGACTCCAGTTCTTTTTACATCACACTGTATATCTTGTTCTTTTCTTTTTTTTTCTTTCTTTCGTTTGTTCCTAACGTTGTCTTCTCGTTCATTCTTTGCTTTTATTTACTTTGCCTTTTTTTTTCTTTCATTCTTTCTTTCTTTTTTCACTTTGGCATTTCTTTCTGTCATTCATAATTTTGCCACTTCTTTCCTTCTGTCTTGCTTTCTTTCCTTCTTTGGCAAAATTGCATTTTCCTTCTTTCTTTCTTAATTTTCCCTTTCGTTCTTTCCGTCTTTCATAATTTTGCCCCTCTTTACTTACCCTCTTTTTTCTTACCATCTTTCTTTACTTTGCCGTTTCATTCTGTCTGTCTTTCACAATTTAATATCATCTTTCTTTTTTCTTTCTTTCCTTATTTCTTTCTGTCTTTCCTTTCTTTTTGTCTTTCTTCATTTTTAAATTTCTTTTTGTATTTCATAATTTTTTCTTTCTATTTTGCTTTCTTTCATAATTTTGCCTTTTCTTAGTTTCTATCTTTCGTTCTTACCTTCTTTCTTTACTTTGCTTTTTAATTCTCTCTTACGAACTTTGTCCTTTTTTTTTCTTTTGACTTTCTTTCTTTCTTTCTTTAATGTATAAACCCAACAGAGGTACTATACCAGTCCGCCATGTTGTATATCTTGGCTGAGGTTAGCAATACTGAAACATTTCAAAACATATCAGGATTATGACAAAGAGTAAATAAAAAGTTGCACTTTATTTAATCTTTTCCTAGACACTTCTCTACGCATGCGCATGTATAAATGTGAAGAGATGGACACTAATCATTTAAGTATTTCATACCACATCCGAAACGAATTAAATATCAGAAACAGCATTCAATACGGAGGCCATTGCACTGAGAATGAGGAGGGCTCTGCTGAAGACACAGGTATACATTGTTGGGATAAGAATGATTTTGAAAAAAAAATCAACATTTGCTACCAATTGTTCAGAAACAGAATCTATAAGCTTGTGTTTGAATGAAAGCACTGCGATCACAACCTGAATTCTTCATAAAATTATGTTATATAAAACTGATAAGGACTAAAAGCTTCAAATACCGCGGATCAATGATAATAAATTTAGTATAGGAGAAAATGAAATTGAACAAAGAATAGGCTAAGCTAGCGTTAGCTTCGCTCAATATCGCAAGTTGCTAAAAAAAAGAAAAATTAACCTGAACTTGAATTATATCTTTAAATAACCTCGTCAGAACAAGATTTTCATATGGTTGTCTTGGATGACGCCTAGCCCGTTCAGAAGTGTCTACGCTGTTAAATGTACACTAGCGCTTTCTTAGATCAATGATTAATAATCGCTTCGAGCGAATGAAGTCAGTAGGTCTTGATGAGGTCTATCTTTATTCGGACTTCACTGTGTGGCGCTATAAAATCACAAAAAATGTTCTGCATAATATAAAATGCATTACTTGAGTTCTACTAAGAGCAGCAACAACTAAAATGGTTAGCACATATAATGTGAAGAGAGTATAATGACATAATCATGTTGATGGCTTTCCGCACGATTTTGAACAAAAGAATAGAAAGGAAAACCCCATCATTACTGGAAAAGGCGATAGCAGTTACTGGATTTGGGAAGCCTATTTTTCTTAAATATTGGTTTAATACAGGGTCGGGCAGAGCAACTTGCTTATTTGAATTTGGCGCCTTGAAGCGATGCTTGCTCTGAGGATAGTGGGGAGGGGCTTACTCGAGAGAAAGTTTGTTTCTGTTTACTTTACAGGAACCTCAGTGCACATCACGGAGCGGACGAAGTTGGAACGCGCTTTTGCTATTGAGGCATATTTATCAAGCGGTGGCTCAATTGTCGCCACGCAACGTGCATTTCGTCTATATTTAAATATTCTATGGGGCAACCTGAAGTCAATTGTTTACAACGATCATCTTAACACTCTGGCTCAGCTGAAGAACAACATTCGTCAAGCTGTCGCCAACATACCCACAAATATGCTGGAAAGAGTTGACCGAGACTTCAGAGTACGATTAACCCAGTCTATTGAGCAGAATGGACGCCATCTGATTGATGTCATCTTTAAAGCTTGTAAAACATAAAATTTAAATGTTGTAATTGATGCTGTTTAAAGAATTAAATGTATATCTGCATTACTTTTGTTTTATTTGTTACTAGCAATATAGCCCGGCGTTGCTCGGGTGTAATGAAATCTTTAAAACTAATCGATGGTCCTGGAGCTCGAACTCTTTGGACGTTGGCACGAAAGACTAAAAAGCAATAGTTGTTTCCAGTTAAAGCGAAACCGTAGACTGAATGAATGGATGTAAGTCAAATTTTGATTTCCTTCTATCGATATCAAATAAGTTTTTCTCGTTGTAAACTGAATTTTGAAGGCTAAATAAGTCCTCTGAGTAAATGGTATCATGGCTGAGACTAAGAACTACAATTATACCTACTTATACCTACCCGAAGCAAAAACTAAAATAAAAGGGCCGAAAAAATACAGACATACATGCAGATAAACAGACACATCTTGCCTTTTATATATACATATATTATCGATTTTCTGAACTATTGTAAGAACTGCAACCTTGAAACCTCTGAATATCGTTTCTCATGTCTTTGTATATGAGTGTATTAAATTTGATTAAAATCGGACAACTCCTTATATCACACAATTTTTTCGATTATCGATTTTCGATATTTATCTGGGATACCTCGAAACAAAACTTAGCTAAGAACACTCGCAGACGCTTATAGTACAACTGTGTAAATTTTCAAGAAAATCGGTTCAGCCGTTTCAGAGTCTATAGGTAACACACACACACACACACACACACACACACACACACACACAAAAGTTCCATTTATAAATAAATTTAGATTAGATTCCAAATAAGCAAGTTGCTCTGCCCCACCCTGTAGAAAGGTTTAATAAATTTCAACCGACAGCAGTCCTTCCTGACCAGCGAATATCAAATGTTTTCTCCTGAAGAATCGGCTAATTAACATTCAGATCAATATTATAGTTTATTAATATCATTTATCCCATTTTCAAGTTGAGCAATATCAAGCCTGGTCAGTACCTAGATGGGTGAACGCTTGGGTACACCAGGTGCTGTACACTTGGATGTCCTGATGGTGTAATGGATAATACCTCGGAATTGTTAATCGGAAACGTGGTTTCTAATTCCAGCTTGGATCATGATATTCACATACGCTCAAATACTGTTGAATGGTCTACCTAATTAAGATTTATACTACTAAAACCATTATTATCTACAAAAAATAAAATAAAATTGCGTACAGAATATTTCAATTTCGGCATTAAATAAACCAGTTTATAGATGAGCTGCCTACATGTAACCGTAAGTTCTATGTTGATAGTTTCTTTTGTCGAAATTCTCGCTTGTAAAACTCTCTTCCGGCTTCATGCTCCCCGGTCAATTTTAATCTTCAATAAGGGATATGCAATCTCAATCGTAATCTACTGCACTCTTGATTACTCCTCTTTTGTTCTCGCTTCTTTGAAATTGTAGTTTTCTTATTCTTCCAAACCCGGTAACCTCTTGTGTCTTAGTGGCTTTACTGTCTTGCTTTGAGTAAACTCGATTAAAATAAAAACCATATAGAGTTTGATATGCTGCTACAAAAATACAGTATTTGCCTATACTTCTGAGATTAGTATTTACGCTATTTATATTATTCGGAATATTGTCCTCATCTTTATTGTTATGTTTACAACATTTCGACCGTGGTGTGCTTCTGCCTTCTTCAACTGACAGAAATTTCGAACCAAACCCTTTATTTCGATCATTATATCATTCTCATTCCATGTGTGATGTCACTTCCGGTAGCCATGTAGTTATCTCCCTTTGACTTTCTAAGTTATTTGTTCACCACTGCTGTAGCCTGGTATTGAACACACGACACTTTGTGTCAAGTCAAGAGAACTAACCAATGTCTATATCCACTTGGCTATGTGTTTGAGTATCAATTATGTTCTCAAGGACACAAGGCTCAGGGGATAATAACGTTGGTTGAATCAAATGGTATGACCCAAACAGTAGTGTGTTCAATATCTAGCTACAGCAGTGGTGCAAAAAAATTCGAGATTTGACTTTATTATTTATAATCGTGTCGCCATAAGCAAAGCATTTCAGTGAAAGTATTTGTAGAAGAGACACAGGGAAGCCACATTGCGCCCGTGAGAAAGTGACTGTATCCAAGCTGCCAAGTCAGGATCGATCACATTACAGATTCACCTATGGATTTTGTCACGGACACCTAGGTGGATAGCAGGAGCACCCGACCAGATATGACAGTAGTATTCCATGCACGGGCGGATGCTAAGTAGGGATCGATCACATTACAGATTCTCCGTTGGATTTTGTCAAGGACGCCTAGGTGGATAGCAGGAGCACCCGATCAGATATGGCAGCAGTATTCAATGCACGGGCGGATGGTGGATCTGTATATGTGCAGGATTGTTTCTGATGGGAAAAACTTCCTGACCCTCCACAGAGAACCGACTTTCTTAGCAGCGGATTTATCTACAGGTTCTATATAGTCATTCTATTTGATACTGTTTTGAGAGTTAATCCGAGGAGGCGCAGTGTTTTACTTTCAGGGAGACTAGACTTATCGATGCTAATGAGGGGTAAGATCCATTGTCTGTGTTGGTTAATAGATAGCAGGGAATTAACTGATACTGACACTTATGGAAGAGGCATTGAATGAGGAACGAGAACACTCTATCCCTGTAAACGATATAAAGGATTCGGTTCGAAATTCCAATCACCCGAAGAAGGCCGGAGCGTACAACGGCCGAAATTTCGTGAATATGGCAACAAAGATGAGGACAACAGACCAAATATTATAAAAAGCGGACAACAGACCAAACAATATAAATGTCTATTACAATAGATCTTCTCAGACATATTTTGTTATTTTTTTCATTCCTTCCTCATTTTGCATGCTTCGTTATTTTCTTCCTTTTAATGTTTTTGTATTTTTCATTCTATCATTCAACTTTTGCGCATTTTATTTTATTTTTCATTCACTTTTCTCTTTCCTTCTATTTTCAATTTGTTTACGTCTTTTACTAGCAGTATAGCCCGGCGTTGCTCGGGGGTAATAAAAGCTTTAAAACTAATCCATGGTCCTGGAGCTCAGACTCTTTGGACGTTGGCACGAAAGACTAAAAAGCAATAGTTGTTTCCAGTTAAAGCGAAACCGTAGACTGAAAGAAAAATGAATGGATGTAAGTCAAATTTTGATTTCCTGGTATCGATATCAAATTAGTTTTTTTCGTCGTAAACTGAATTTTGAAGGCTAAATAAATCCTCTGAGTAAATGGTATCATGGCTGAGACTAAGAACTACAAGTATACCTACTTAGAGCCAAACCCGGATCAAAAACTAAAATAAAAGGGCCGAAAAAATACAGACATACATGCAGATAAACAGACACACACACAAACATCTTGCCTTTTATATATATATATATATATTATCGATTTTCTGCGCTATTGTAAGAACTGCAACCTTGAAACTTCTGAATATCATTTCTTATGTCTTTGTATATGAGTGTATCAAATTTGATTAAAATCGAACCACTCCTTCTATAACCCTATTTTTTCGATTATCGATTTTCGATATTTATCAGGGGTACCTCAACACAAAACCTAGCTAAGAACACTCGCAGACGCTTATAGTACAACTGTGTAAATTTTCATTTATAGTCCATTTATAAATAAGTTTAGATATTATTTCTCTGCCCCTCTCTCTTTCTCTCTTTCTCTCTCACAAACTTCACTTTTCTTTTTTCTTCATTTCTTTGTATCTTTCTTTCTGATTATTTTTATCTTCTCCCTCTCTCTATTTTCACTTTTTCTTTTGTTTCTTTCCTTCTGACTTTTTCTTTCCTTCTCCTCTCTCTCTCTTTCTTCACTCATCTTTTTCCTTCAATACTTATTTATTTCCTTCCCCTCCGTCTCTCTCTGGATACATCTATCTTTCTTCACACTACTTTCTTTTTAATTCCTGTTTCTTTCTTTCTGAAATTTTTATTTTCTCCCCCTCTTTACTTTTCTTTTTCCTTCATTTCTTTGTTTCTTTCTTTTTAACATTTTTCTTCCTCTCTCTCTCTCTCTCTCTCTCTCTCTCTCTCTCTCTCTTCGCTTATTTTTTTGTCTTTGATTTCCTTGTTTCTTTATTTCTGAAGTTTTTCCTCCCCCCACCAATAACTCTCTTTATATATAACTTTTCTTTTCCTTCTTTTCTTTGTTTCGAAAATTTTGTTTCCTCTTACTTATTTCCTTCTCATTTTTTCTCTCTCTCCCTCTCTTCACTTTTTTTCTTTTACTTCTTTGTTTCTTAAGTTTTTTTCTCTCTCTGCTCTCTTTTTCTTTCTTTCTTTCTCTCTTTTCACTCTCCTTATTTCTTTGTTTCTTTAGAAGTTTTTCTTTCCTGTTTCCATTTGACTTTTTCCTCTCTCTTCTCCCTTTTCCTTCAATTCTTTTTTTCTATATTTTTAATTTTTTTTCCTTTTCTCTCGCCCTCTCTCTTTATTTTACGTTTCCTTCATTTCTTTTTTTATTTATTCTTTTTTCTATTTCCCTCTCAGTTTCTTCACTTTTCCTTTTCCTTCAATAATTTCTGAATTTTCATTCTTCTTTCCGTCTCTCTTTCTAGCTCTTTTTCTTTTTTGTCTTTCAATTTATTGTTTCTTTATTATTGATATTTTCTTCTTTTTTTTCCAAAGCATTCACTTTCCATTCCGTTCATTTTTCATTCATTCTTTCTTTTTTTCTTGCTGCCGTCTTTCCAGTTCTCGTTCATTTCTCTCTTTTTATCTTTGATAACCCCCCTTTTTTCATTTTTCTCTTATTTCTGTGAATGAAAGATAGATATAAGAATGAAATTATCAATGAAAGATGGAAAACAAAAATATAAGGAAATAAAGAGAAATGGAAGAAAACGAGGAGGCACATAACTCTTTTCTGCAATATTTTCTCTCCTTCCTTCTTTCTTTTCATTCTTTCAGTCACTCATTCTTTGTTTTGAGCTATGCCCTCAATCTTTCTGTTTTTTTCCCAAGTACAATCTTTTTAATGCCCAAACGACTCAAAACTCGAGAAAACGACTGGAAATAAAAAACAAAACAAAAAAAAAACGATTGACATATGAAACGTTCTCTCGACACGCAAAGTGTCGTGATAAAATACTCTTCATAAATGGCTAAATAACACACAGGAAAAAAAACATCAAATATAACAACAAATATAACAAAAAAAACAACTCAGTCAGCTTTCAAAAAGCAACAACAATAACAACAAACCCTCTTCAACCATCTAACCATCTCGCAACACTTTCTGAAACCAAAGCACCATTCTTCAATCTTTTACTTCCATGTCTGTCAGTCAACTTTCTCCTGCAATCCCAAACCTTCCAAAATGTATCAATTTTTTCTTTTTCTTTTACATCTTCTTTGTGACTTAAGGTTTGCACTGTCCCCTGCGTTTTCCCTGCAAAAATATTTACTACTTTCTACTGACATGATAACTTTTCTGCTTCGTCATCGTCTTATCCGTTGGATCGAATTTTAATCACAGGGAGACGCTAAAAATGCAACAATCATAGCTACAGCAACAGAGCAAAATTAGGGGCGACATAATCAATAATATATGACAGTGAGTAAAACTATAAATGAACTAAAGTAACATATCAACTCAAACGTTTTTTAATCCTTTCAAACCAAGCAAGGCGATAAAGCCACTATGACGCAGAATCAGAATATTTTAATAGGAAGATTGAGGAAAGAACAAAGAAGGAACATGGTCCTGGGTATGACCGTAAACTTCATCCGACAGCAAGGCCTCTGATTGGGAGGTTATGAGGAACGTGGAACCACCTCTTAATTGCTGTTGTTCCCAGGTCCGCGCAGACCCAGGGTGTTAGCACCTGTTAGATTCCCAGCTATGGGTAAATAGTTAACCCCCAAACCAGGCTCAAAATGCTATGAAGTTATTTACCAACAAAACGTTTTTGAATGAAAAATATTACCAACAAAACTTTTTTGAATAAAAAATATTACCAACAAAACTTTTTTGAGTGAAAAGTATTACCAACAAAACTTTGTTTAATGAAAAATGTTACCAACAACTGTGATTTAAAATAAAAATACGTTTCTGGCATTAAATGACCCTTTAGATGTTGATAGGCTGTTAAAGAAACAAAGAAACAAGCAAACAAGCAAACAAACAAGGAACAGGGTTCAAAAGAACAGAAGATAGCGATTGACTTTGCATTTAAATTTTTAAAGAGTGTAGTTATCGGTGAAGCAAGAAATGGAAAGGTGGTTTCGCAAGTGAGAAATGCCGGTGAAACTGTTAGAGTAGAACAGGCGGTTGCAGCTATCTAATTCAACAGTATTACGGTGAGACTTCATTGACAATCTCATGTCTGTACATTGGTCTTTAAGTTTCTATAAAAATTATTCCAAACACGAGTGACCCGCCATCGCCTGACGAAGCACAATTAATAGTACTGAAACATAACTTCTCTGTAGTGATGTAAAATGTTTTTATTATAACCACTTATAATAAAGATATTACAATAATAAAATTGTACCAGGTACTTTTAAATAGTAAAGGCTACGAACTGTAGATTGTTATTCCGTTTGGTTTTAATCTTACTAAAATAATATGGTAATGGATTCTCCCGTCGCGTTCAACGTATGAGGGTCCAACCTTTTTCCAGCAGGACAACCACTCAGAGATTTGTTTATAGTGGTGAAGGCAATGTGTAGTACCATCCACACTTCTTGGAACTGCTGATAACAAAGAATTGGTGCAGATGACTGCCACAAATCGCACGAACAGCAGACCTCAATTATTTAACCCATAATTGGAGGGAACGAACGGATTAATACCTTTCCCAAGGGTACCAGTGCGCAAGTGAATGCAGCGTGCTCGACTGAAATTGGAACTCGGCTCACCGATTTCCCCCTCCAAGCCGACATCCACCGCACATCCGTGAATGCTAACAGCACCTGGTATTCCCAAGTGGTCACCCACCTAAGTACTGACCAGGCTCAACGTTGCTTAACTTCGGTGATCGAGCGGGAACCGGTGTATCCAACGTGACATGACTGTTAAATAATATATATATGTATATATTTCTTATAAATGATACTTTAGAACATGTACATTTACTACAATCCACTACAAAATTGTACATTTTGTTTCGACATTGAAAGAACAGTGTCTCATCAGGTAGTTAATAATGATACAATTTTGTAGTTGATTGCAGTTTATACATGTTCTAAAGTATAATTTATAATAAATATTCATTGGTCTATTTTTATATTGAGCACTGTTTTAAATTAATGTTTTGAACGTTGCAATTATTTTCTTTCTTCATTATTCATTTATATATATATTTTCTAAACATATACTGTTAAATATAAGAGACAATGAATGTCTATTATGTTTAATCATGAGCCGTTCTAACCATCGTATTTTGGCTTTAATTTCAGTTGAAAATAAAGACAAAAATTCTTCAAAAGTTGAATAGTTTTTTATTAAGTTGGTTCTAAGCTTTTGGCTCACATGATCCATCTTCAGAGAGATTACAAGGACGTTAACATAAAAACATCCACTATAAAAGGCGATTTTATCTTGTGTTGATATAAAACATTGCTAAGCAACGATAACAATTACCAAAAATAGCAAACTCAGTTCGTAAATTTGTAATGCGGTTTTATGACGTCACACCGCGTGAGAACTCGAAATGATAACAGAACCATATATTTAAATGCAATGTAATGTGTTATGACCAGATTTAAACGTGATTTTATTAAGTGTGGGTTGATTGGACGACCATATGGCCTTCAATATCTGAAGGTTCTTTTTTTACTATGTGTATGAGCGAGGATTATTGTATTGTTGATTAAATATGTCAACAGAAGATAAAATCGCCTTTGATGGTGAATGTTTTTATGTTAACGTCCTTGTAACCTCTCTGAAAATGGCTCATGTGAGCCGAAAGCTTAGAACCAACTTAACAAAAATTATCCAAATGTTGGAGAATTTCTGTCTTTATTTTCACCTGAAATTAAAGCCAAAATACGATGGTTAGAACGGCTCATGATTAAACATAATAGACATTCATTATCTCTTATATTTAAACAGTATATGTTTATAAAATTATCTACTTCCTCGATACACTAAATTATATATATATATATATATATATATATATATATATATATATATATATATTGTTTAGTTTGATTTCTGACGAAGACATTTTTCCTTGCCTGGATTTTCACTATGATTGCATGGATCTGCCCGGACCCGTGCCAGGTAGTCAGATACGGCCATATATATATATATATATATATATATATATATACGGCCATATATATATATATATATATATATATATATATATGGCCGTATCTGACTACCTGGCACGGGTCCGGGCAGATCCATGCAATCATAGTGAAAATCCAGGCAAGGAAAAATGTCTTCGTCAGAAATCAAACTAAACAATTCAAGAAGAAAGAAAGAAAGAAAGAAAGAAAGAAAGAAAGAAAAACGAAGAAAACATCCGAATGAACGCAGTAAAAATCTGTTTGTTTATTTATTCATTTTGGGAGAAAAGACTGGTTATACTCAAAAAGTTCGAACCCGATTTCCTGCTTTCGTTTCAGGTTCTGTGCCTAATTTCTATTGGAATAACCGAAAAAATTCGCAAAAATCATAGTTTCTGGGAACGGATGACACTGATGACGTCATCACATTGTCAACTAATAAACAATTTTCTCTGTGCCCGGTGATTTTTTAGCATCTGCTACGGCCCTGTATATATATATATATATATATATATATATGGATTATGTGATAAAACTGATATATTTTTATACTGAGCAATGTTATATTTATATATGGTATATCTATATGCTTTTCCCTGGTAGGAAAGTGCGATAGATTTACTGTATCAATTTGAACAGTGTTTAACACGAAAAACGCGCTCGACAAACATGTTGCGTATTCCTGAAATGATCTCGGACTTAATCGCATATATTTCAGTTCCTTCTAACGAAATGCCATATTTTTTCCTCTCTTTCTCCCTTTATTTATTTTTATCATTTCTTCTCGCACACGATTTGACCAAAGTGAAAAATCACACCAAAATATTTTTTTTTGTTCCTTGTCGCTCATCATCTTGTCTTCTTCCCCTTCATGTAAATGCGCTCATTTCGTAATCGAATTGCAGCAGACACTTGTAAACAAGACGTGTTAAGGCAGTCGGCATTAATATTTGTAATTAGCGCTAACAGCCAAACTTCCAAACATGTAAGATTACAGAAAAAAAAATTAAAAAAAGAAAACATGCTAAGAAATCTCGTGTTCTGCCTGATAGCTTACTACTTCGACTTCCGTGGTTTTTATCTATCATTTTTACCTACTCGGATTTTACAAGTGTAATGGCGGCATCACCCACAATGAAATGAACTCTTCCAACCATTGCATATACCTCCCCTCACAAGAGGTGAGAGTAGATAGCCAGGTAGACAGCGTGAGGAAGTAGCCTGAGGAGAACGCCCTGAATATTGTTGTTTTTCTTTATTATTTCTTGCTGGACCTTTTACCGGGTCCACGACAACAAGCATAGTTCATATTTCATGAATTAATTTATTTAAAGGTGTCTATATTTGTAAGATGAGATATTGTAACAATTTGGACTATTTACATTGTTTAGACTGTTGCCTTACCTTGATTTTCATATACACGATTTCGTTTGCATCTATAGGTTGTGTAATAGAAAGCTTGTCTCGTTAAAATCATTAAAATTGAGTATTGAGTTCGATCCTTGCTGGGTGTTTCTTACTTTCGGCATTGTGCCAGATATAAGTTACGTTTAGAAAATCACCATATACACGACGTTTCGACACTTGTATGTTCCGGTCTTCATTCAGTCAGTTTAGTGCCATACGTGATACACAATTCGGCGATCATATCTCGAAAGAGACATGACTGACTGGGCAGAAGATTATCCCGCACTAGGGTGCCATTGCTTTCTGCGGTAGACTGACTGCCAGCCAAAGCTATAGAACCCAGTCTGTCCTGTTATTTAACCCATAACTGGAGGGAAGAGGCGGATTAATACCTTTCCCAAGGGCAATTGAGCGTAAGTGAATGCAATTAATTCAACAGGAATTCGAACTCGGCTCTACGGTTTCTCGTTCCGAGTCGATATCCACTGCACCACAACGCACATGTCTATATTTCTGAGATTTGTCTATATTTCTGAGGTATTTTTGAGATGAGATATTCAACTATTTGGACACTTTTATTGTTCGGTCTGTTTCATCTTTATTAGGATATTCCCGACGTATGTTCCGGCTTTCTTCAAAATCAAAACTTATTTATAAATGTCTGTGTGTGTGTGTGTGTGTGTGTGTGTGTGTGTGTGTGTGTGTGTGTGTCCGTTACCTATAGACTCCTAATCCTAAACGGCTGAATCGATTTTCTTGAAATTTTACACAGTTGTACTAGAAGCATCTGCGAGTGTTCTTGGCTAGGTTTTGTGTCGAGGTACTCCTGATAAATATCGAAAATCGATAATCGAAAATATCGGGTAATAGAAGGTGTGGTCCGATTTTAATCAAATTTGGTACACTCATAGACAAAGATATAAGAAACGATATTTAGAAATTTCAAGGTTGCAGTTCTTACAATAGTGCAGAAAATCGATAATATATATATATAAAAGGCAAGATATTTGTGTGTGTGTCTGTAGGTCTGTATTTTTTTCAGCCCTTTTATTTTAGTTTTTGCTTCGGGTTTGACTCTAAGTAGGTATAATTGTAGTTCTTAGTCTCAGCCATGATACCATTTACTCAGATGACTTTTTTAGCCATCAAAATTCAGTTTACGACGAAAAATCTTATTTGATATCGATACCAGGAAATCAAAATTTGACTTACATCCATTCATTTTTCCTTTCAGTCTACAGTTTCGCTTTAACTGGAAACAACTATTGCTTTTTAGTCTTTTGTGCCAACGTCCAAAGAGTCTGAGCTCCAGGACCATGGATTAGTTTTCAAGCTTTCATTACACCCGAGGAACGCCGGGCTATACTGCTAGTCTGTTTATATTTCTGAAATGAGATATTTTAACGATTTACATTATTTGTATTGTTCGGACTTTTGCCTAAACTTTATTGTCATATTCAAGACGTTTTGGCCGCTGTCCGCTCCGGCCTTCCTCATGCTCTGTCTCTGATTCTGTGATGAGATATTGTAACTGTTCATATTATTTACTTTGTTCGGACTGTTGCCACATCACTATTGTCACGTTCACGACCTCACGACCGTTGTACGCTCCGGCCTTCTTTAATTACTATACGTTGGATACGCTGAAGCTTGTTGTTCGGGAAAAGACTTCGAGATTACATGGTCCTTTTTATGAACTGTACCTATGCCGATTTGGATGTGCGTTGTGGTACAGTGGATATCGGCTCGGAACGAGAAACCGGGGAGCCGAGTTCGAATTCCAGTTGAATCCATTGTATTCACTTACGCGCAAATATCCTTAAGAAAGGTATTAATCCGTCTATTCCTTCCAGTTATGGGTTAAATAACAGGACAGATTGGGTTCTATAGCCTTGGTCGGCAACCAGTCTACCGCAGAAAGCAATGGCAACCTACGGCGGGATAATGTTCTGCCCAGTCAGTCATGTCCCTTTCGAGACATGATCGCCCAAGCGTGTATCACGTATGGCACTTTAACTAACTGACTGACCTATGCCAGTCACCCGTCCTTGTTTGCTTGCTAGCGCTGATTTACAGCAACTGGTTGAAGCAGGTGTCTATACCCCAACGCCTCCCCAGGGGCGTGATCAAGTTGTTGCGCAAGAACAAAGACGGTGGCGATCGGCTATATAAGTTCAGGACTTTGACGATTTTAAATGGGAGTTGAAGATTTTAGCCAAGATCTTAGCCAGCCGTATGATGGCTGTCCTCGATAGTCTGGCCCTGAACAAACTTGTGCTGTGAAGGGCAGGATTATTCAGAACAGTCTTCATTTGCTATGCTTTGTCGTCGAGAAAGTTGACACTTAACGCGCTCTGATCAATTTAGATAAGTCCAAGACAATCGATAGGGTTGACCATCGTGTTCTGGAGTTTGTCTTTACGACCACCGGTTTTGGGACGTACTTTCGCGCTTGGATCCAACTTTTGTACGCTCCCTCCGATGCGTTGATACAGGTGATTATTGACACACTTTATTCGTTAAGGTTGTCCGCTTTTGCTTCTGCTTTTCGTTTTTGTGTTGAAAACTCTCCTTCGCAAGTTGAAGGCAAATCTGGTTCTACATGGAATCTCATTGCCTGGTGCTTCTATCTCGGCCAGGTATTCCGCCTAGGCCAGTGGTTCCCAACTACTGTGCCGCGGCACATTAGTGTGCTGCGGAATGGTTAATGGTGTGCATACTAATTGGCAAGCTTTGTTATGCTTTATATCATCTACATATCTCATTTACAATATTAACAGATTCTTTGTAGATATTTCTTATTTAATATTTAGGTGTTGTAAATTAAGGTTTTAGTAAGACAATTAAAAAAAACATGATTAAATATGATAAAAATTATCTTAGATTTATTTTTTTCAATTTTAGATTCAATTCACCCTTAGTTATGGACAAGTTTCTCAAAACAAAAGGCGATGGTGACAAGAATAATTCTACAACTTCATTTAAAAAAGCAAAAGTTAATCGGTTGTATAGAGATGATTACTTGAAATTTGGGTTTCACTGGACTGGAGATACACATATTTCTTCTCCACTGTGTGTTGTGTGTGGCCAAATGCTGTCTAATGAAGCAATGGTGCCAAGTAAGATGAAAAGACATTTTACTTCAAAACATCCTAACCTTAAAATTAAAAATGTCGATTATTTCCAACGGTTGTTAGAATGAAAAAAAGGCTTTATGAGTAGAAAATATTCATTTTTTCTGATAGGTGTGCCACAAAAAATTAAAGAGCTCAATAGTGTGCCGTGATGTAAAAAAAGGTTGGGAACCACTGGCCTAGGCTAATGACGTTTTGGCCCATGCGTCGAGCAAATCCAAGATTGATTAAGTCGGCAAAGAAATCAGAGGGTACAGTACGAAACGGTGATAGGAGCCAAGATCAACCGCGATAAGTCTATTGGCTTGCGGTTGGGTGCGTGGAAGAAAGTTTCTCTTCCCAAGCCTTTCCTCTGGATGGACGTGCCGGTCAAGATAATCGACGTCTGGTTCTGTCCTGATCTCTAGTTGGAAATGAATTTGTCAGAGCTGGAGATACTGAGGCCGCAGGTCGTCTGTGGTTTTGGAGGAATGTTTCTTTAAAGGAGAAAGCGGAAATATGTGTTTCGCACAGTTACCCAATTCTCCTTTACCGACTCTGTGCTTCCAATCCCGGATGCCATAATAAGGACATTAGTTAGGGCTTTGTTCTCCTTTTTGTGGGGATTCAAGGATCCCAACATGTGACAGTCTGTTACCTTCACTTTTCTGAAGGTGGCCTGGTTATGCCTAACGTTGAGATTCGTCAACATACGGTTCACATTGCCTTCCTAGACCGAATGTGTTTGCAAGCGGATGGGAATGGCGATTTCTGGAAGGAAGACACTCAAAACAACTCCTCATCTCTAAGAAGTGTGATTTCGTGCGAGGAGAAGGCCCGTCGTTTATCTCGGATTGAGTGCATCTTCTATCGTGAATGCCATTTAGCTCTCAAGTACCTCATACCGGCAACGGATGGCCTCTCCAAGGTTCAGGCATTTTTCCGTTAGGCATTATATCTGGTACTAGTGAGGGAACCCTTTTAAAATGATCTGATCGACGAGCTCGGTCTGACGAAGCAGGAAGCACTCTCTATATGGCCTTGGCTCCCGGCATGAAACGCCTCACTAATACTGAAGCATCACTCACCTAGTTGGTAATGCAAAAGGCTGTCGGGGTTAGCAAGAAGCTTTCTTCGGCGGGTTTTAGTAGTTCGCCCAATTGCGTCTGCTGCTGTGAGTCGGTGATCGAGACTCTGTCTAACGCCTACTATTACTGCAAGGTCATAGTCCCGTTGCGCAATTGACTTTATGATTCGCATGCTGTGCGGACAATTATTTGTCCCTGATGCCGCTTGTTTGTAGCAATATGGTGCCATCGTTGACAATGGCTGAGCAATATGCTTTCTAGATATTATGCGTGTCGTGATATGGACGATGCGACAGAAGAAAGTTTATGGGGACGAGAAGTTTTTTCTTCCCAAACTTATCTTGCTTTTTTAGTATCAGCTTAAAGTCAAAATGAGGACAGAAAGGTAACTACTCTCTAAATCAGAATTTGGCAAAAGGTGGGTGAGTCTTCTGCGCATCTGTCGAGTGAAAAGCGCTGACTTGGAGTATCATTTTGATGTCGGTTTGGCATTAGGGTATCGGGGATCCTGTATTACACATCGTCTACCCCCACCCAAAAGTAGGTTAGTTTATGTTGGCTTCGTTATGTTTAAACTTAGCTAGGGTATGTATGGTCATTGGCCCCACTTTTATTTTTTGTCCCCACTTTTTTAGTTTAATTCCCTACTTTTTCTCTGTTAGGTAACCAGAAATGTTAGTCTCCTTGTAGACGTGGGGCACTTTTCGTTTTCGAGTGTGTATTTCGTATGTGTTGTTGTGTTTGGATGAGCACATGACTGTTGGTATATTTTAAACGAATGAATGATTAATTTATACACGTCCTGCTAAAATTTCACCAAACTAACTGATGTTTTTGCAATGATTAATGATTGTGGTGGTGTTTTATTATTAACAACATTTTGTTTAGTTTACAAAAACTAAACATTGCGCAAATATTCATCGGCGTTTTCAATTTTAAATTTGTCATTTTCCACTCCCCACAGACAAATTGTATATATTGAACAAGTTAGATTTTCACAGAGTTTTTCAGGCATTATGGTGTTCTTAGTAATGTGATGTTTTGGTGCAAGGGATAGTGTATAGTATGCTTGGGTCAGTGAATGAGGCTAGCGAAGTTAATTTAAGAGAGATGAAGCGCAGCGTTACCCCGACCCCCATTTTTGGCCTTGTACCTCATTTTCTGTTTTTTATACAAAAATAAATATTGCGTTTACTCGCAGTGTAACTATATCACGCATCATGCGAGTCTTGTACTTGTTGATATACTATTTTTCCCAACTTCCGTTTTGGTGGTTATTCACACATTAATATTTTAGGGTTACAACACAACCATCGTTTGCAGGCAGGCGGTTTTTATCCAGCGAATGATGCGGGTTATTTCAAAGCCATTCCCGTTAAGTATAACTTTTTTTGTAGCCTGCTTTATTCATGTCGTATCTTATAGGATGTGCGTTGCGGTGCAGTGGATATTGGTGAGGAACGACAAATCGGAAAGCCGAGTTCGAATTTCAGTTGACTTCGTTGCGTTCGCTTATGCGCAAATACCTTTTGGGAAAGGGATGAATGCACCGCTTCCCCTTCCATCCATGGGTAAAATAACAGGGCAAACAAATCGGAGAGCCGAGTTCGAATTCCAGTTGACTTCGTTGCATTCGCTTACGCGCAGATTTCTTTTGGGAAAGGTATGAATGCGTAGCTTCACCTTTCCAGCTATGGGTAAAATAACAGGACAGATTGGATTCTATAGCCTTGGTTGGCAACCAGTCTACCGCAGAAAGTAATGGCAACCTTTTGCGGGAAAATATTCTGTCCAGTCAGTCTGTGGAGACATGATCACCGAAGCGTGTATCACGTATGGCACTTAACTGACTGACTGATCCTATAAAATGAGTTTACGTAATCTTTTCAAGTAAAGGTACGACTTCAGAATATGATTGAAAAATATATGTATTGGCTTGTCGAATAGATACCAATGTGAGGTCAAAATTGGATCAGTGTATAAGCTTACGCAACCTTGTGGAGGTAAATTATTTCTAGTTCCACAAACTCCGTTTCATATACACAAGTTTCATATGTATCTTTCAAGACATGATCGCCCAACGTTACAAACCCGTCGCTACACAGCCGTTAATCTTATTTTGTAGTGAATATTGGATTAACAATTTTTTGAAAAATAATTATATTTTACAGATATAAGTCCTACCATTGAACCCATAGCTAAGGCAAAGACATATATTGGTACTGTAATATGTTACCTTGAACGGTAGATCGGCTCGAAACGAGAAAACAGGGAGCCGAGTTCGAATTACAGCTGAATTCATTGCCTTCACTTACGCGCAAATAACCTTGGGAAATGTATTAATCCGTCTCTTCCTTCCAGTTATGGGTTAAATAGCAGGACAGATTGGGTTCTATAGCCTTGGTTGGCAACCAGTCTACCGTAATGGCAACCTACTGCGGGATAATCTTCTGCCCAGTCAGTCATGTCTCTTTCAAGACATGATCGCCCAAGCGTGTATCACGCATGACAATTGACTGACTGAATATGACTGAATATAATAGTTGGAAACATAAGTAAAACTTCTACTGGCATAAAGTGGGGGATCGGTTTTCTATTGTTTTGAAGCAATAAACTGATCCCCCACTAATTATACTTAATATAATAATGTAATATAATCTATCTCTTCTCCCTCCAGTGATGAGTTAAATGGCAGGACAGATTGGGTTCTATAGCCTTGGTCGGCAACCAGTCTACCGTAATGGCAACCTACTGACTGACATCCGTCCGTGTGTAAGGCGAAGGGTGGTTGACATATATATCAGGCCATAGATAAAAATCAGCCGGTGACAAAGGTGACTAACAGCCATATCCGCCCGCAGATGACGTCAATAAAGCGATAACCGGAAATAGTAAAAATGCGTGGGAGGTTTAAGACTATATATAGTCTATAATTTTTATTGAAGAGACAGAGAACTTACGCTGGTTTCCGACTCCCGACGGCCTCTTCGAGTGCGAGACTCTCTCCAGCTGCCCTCCTGCTCGACACAAATGTCAACGACATTTTTGTTTGTCCAGATCCTGCGGCAATATACTACAGTACTTATTCCAAGGGAATTAGCGCGTAAGTGAATATAGAGAATCCGATCGGAATTTGAACTCTGCCCTCCGATTTCTTGTTCTGAGCCACTATTCATAACAGCACCTGTAATTCTGTTTAGGCAGTAATTGTGTTGTTTGAATATTTGAGATGTACTATTTTTATTTGTCTACGGCTATATCGTGTTGAATACACCGATTCTCGGCCGATTACCGAAGTTAAACAGCATAGAGCCTGGTCAGTACTTAAATGGGCGACCTATTTGGGAATACCAGGTGCTGTAAACGTAAGGACCAAGAATGGTCCTCCACTTTTGGGGGTTGCGTGCAGGGCTAACAACTCTGCCCCGTAAAAATCAGTTTGTTACAGCAAAAAAAGTTGCTGCCTTATGCACCATCTGGGTGTGATAGATAAATGATGATGACTATTTTTATTTGATTGATTATAGAGAATAGTGCTTTGTTTCAGCTAGCAGGGATTCTGACCCTCCTCAGTTGTTTGTCACAACTATTATTCAAGCCTTTTAACGAAATAGTTATTGTGCCATTTTGGTGATTAACAGTTTCAACACGTACTTATATCAGGTGCCATGTCCCTCAAGACTTTAGCGACAATGTATCGTCATAGTCGGTTTTGCTGTTGACTCATTATAACGCACGAGGAATAAAATGACAGATTATACTATGTTTTATCCTAAATGAAAATCAGAGACCAAAAATGTAGTATTCTAATTCGTCTGACCAGTATGAATGTGAGCTAGTCTCTTGCGATTCGCACTACGCATCCTCAATTTTTTTTTTTTTTACTCATTCACAAAAGCTGAAAATGGGTGTAGCTTCTGCTCCAGAAAGGATGTGAAATATTAAAGCCATCATCTACGATTAATTATCAACATCTGATATTATTCGGCGAAGAATATCGATTCAAAATACTATCGGATTTCTATGGTCACATTAATAGTCAAGTGATCAATATTTCTGCAAGAAAGATCAATACGAATAATTACATTAGATATATATTTTGGGGGGAGGGATCATGGACGGACCGATTGTATGAACACACACGATTACACAGCGATCGGCACCCAGTCACATACATACACACACACACACATCGCTGACTGACGCCAATTCGGTCGGGTTTCAATCCTGGGTAAAAAGCAATCGGAGTCTAACCGTACTGATGAGCTATGATACACCGAAACAGATCTGTCTGCGGATGACTATATGTATGTATATATGTAGGTATGGGAATAATAAACATATGGATATACACACATATATAAAAAATATAATTCAGGTATTAATAAAACATTTCTCAAGGTAGTAAAAACAGAGTTATTAATTATATATTAATAAATCAGCGGATTCGTGCCAAAAATAACGGCAGAATATTTATATCGATATGCCGCCTAAAATAACGGCCGAGTATATATTGATGTGCTTATTTTTTAGTATGTTGCATTAAGACATAAGAAAAACACAAATTATTCCAAACTCTCGAGCGTCAGAGAAGGGAAATATATATATATATATATATATATATATATATATATATATTAGTCATTCACATACAAGACTGTTTCGTTGTATCACAGGTCATTAGTGTGGCTATACATCCACTTTCTTCCAGCCTAAATCGAAACTCGATTAATCTGGTGTCAGTCGTAGTCCCTACTCCTCTAAGCCATATATATATATATATATATATATATATATATATATATATATATGTATGTATGTATGTATGTGTGTATGTATGTATGTATATATGGGTAATGCAAGTTTCTGAATGTGCTTTCTATGTATTTTTCTTTTTTGTTAAATTTTGGGGGCTGCATATTCTTAGTGCTCTTAAGAAGAAACCTATAATAATACCAGATTTCGATTTTAAAAATGCCACACTAATAAAAAAGTAAACAATTTATTCAGAAGAAAAGTTCCCGAGAGCGCCGCCATCCAGTACTACCAAAACATCAATTTGCACCTCGGATTTTTCCCAGTCTCACCTTTACTTATGGAAATTATACTAAAACAGACTAACATATATATATATAATGTGTGTGTGTGTATACATACAAATAAATGCACTACGCTCTTTATTATAATAGAGATGATATTCGTATTATCCTACGTCGGTTTTTAATGCACTACGTAATCCTCAGGTGCATATTACAAACTGATCGTTTCAAAAATTTGAATTTAAATTCGTTGAATGTTTAAGGAAGTTATATCTTACAATGCTAGGGTAATATCTTTTAATTTATCAAGAGTATAATATGAATAGACAAAATTTACATGAAGCTAAAAAAAATTCAATTCAATTTTTTAAAATTTTTAATCATCCTCGTATCCAACTTCTTTCTACCCTGTTCCTCTAAGACGTGTGAGATCATAAGTTTCCACGGGTTAATTTTTTATACTTTTTGTGTGTGGAGGGTAGTAATCTATTTCAACTAAAATTATGTTTTTTAACGAGTATTTAACATGTAAATATTTTGCTTACCGCATTTTGGAAATTTTTTTTTTGTTTTGTAATTTTAATCATCCTATTATAAATATTTCGTTAAGTGTAGTCAAGGAAAATAAGAATAGATATAAAAGAGAAAGACCAAATAAATAGGATATGATAAAGAAGTTAAAAGGGGAAGAAGAGAAAGAAAAGTCGTAAGACGAGCCAATATGATAAAACGTTTTAGTAGTAGTAGTAGTAGTAGTATATATATATATATATAAATTAAAAAAGGATTAATTCAATGATGTTGAATGGCCATTTCGATATGAAGATCCCCACGGGGGATAACACATCACCTCAGCAACAGAAAAATCCTTTCAGAAACTGGAGAAAAATTAGTCTACTTTTCTTTTTAAATAGATTTATATATATATATATATATATATATATATATATATATATTGGTTTGTTTTCTTCTCTTCCTCCAAAAATACCCTGTCTTGAATGTAGGAAGTTTAATACAACCTAGCATACCCGATGTATAACATCGAATAGCCGAAGTGAAGTCTTGATTGGTTGCTGTTATCTAGGGGAACTTATCATATTACCCCGAGCAATGCAGTAACGCTACTGATGCGCAGGGGACTACATAAGAGTAAAAAGATTAGGGGGCTACTTAAGAGTAAAAGATTAGGGAGCTAGTAAAAGTAAAAAGATTAGGGGGCTACATAAGAGTAAAAGATTAGGGGGCTACTTAAGAGTAAAAAGATTAGGGGGCTACGTAAAAGTAAAAAGATTAGGGGGCTACATAAGAGTAAAAAAATAGATAGGTAAAGAGTGAAGAAAAAGGTGAACCAGTTAGAAAGGAGCAAGAGAAGGATGGGAATACAGGTGTGATGATATTTGCAAAGATGGAGAGAAAGGAAAGGATATACAGGGTGATGTGGAAAGAACTAGACTGAAGTGGTTAAGAGATGAGTATTGACATTTCATTTCAATTCCTGGAGTTTGTAGCCGTCAAGAAAGAAGGAATATGGAAGCGAGTTCCACAGGCGGGAAGTGCGAGATAAAAGCTGACTAGAATATGCTGAGTAGAATATGTTTTCTATGAATTTCAACTATCGGTTTCTGATTCTAAAGAATACTGTCCTTAAAACTTCCTCACTGCTCAATTGTTCCATCTGTGTTATTCTTGGCATCCTTATCTTGAATAACCTTTCTTGCTCTTACCTCCAATTTTCACTTCATCTGAGGAAACTGCTCACGAGTAATAACAGTTCGGCATCTTATCTTTGTTTCCAAGGAGTTTTTGCTGTTTCTAAATATTTTGTATAACCTTGGAAGCCATCCTTTTTCTATTTCAATACATCTTTGTATTTCTCCGTGACATTTTTTGTCTCCAGTGTCTTTAATACTTCCTTGTGACTCATTTGGGTTTGATGCCTACTAACCGACTTTCCCCGCTTCGAAGTGTTTAAATGCGATGGTCCAGTTTCAGTCTCAGGTCTGGTAATCGCTGAAGTTGGCTGACCGAGACAAAACTTCGAGTCTTCTTTCAGTTAAGTGCCATACATGATATACGCTTCGGGTAGGTTGCCATTTCTTTTTACGGTAGACTGGTTGGCAGCCAAGGCTATAGAACCCAATCTATCCTATTATTTAACCCGTAACTGGAGGTAAGAGACGTATTAATTCCAAGGGTATTTGGGCATAAAGGAATGCAAAGCATTCTACTAGAATTCGAACACGGTTTTCCGATTTGTCGTTCCGCGTCGATATCCACTGCACCACAACGCACACCCAGGGGCCTGCTTTACGAAAGGTATTTGGGGCAGTCACCCGTTCTTGTTCCCTTGGGAACAAAGTACTATACCTCAACGCTTCACCGGGTGTGTGATCAAGATGCAAAATCAATAGCGTTGGGGATGGGATAGGTTAAATTTTCCATAGAATTATCAGAATCATTCTGTAAAACCATATTCCTAGATATGTAAATGTTTCTAATTGCTTTTGTTTGGTAACACCAACTAGTAGTTTGCATATTGGGCTTCTTTTTGTGCTGATAACACATTTTATCTTTTTACAATTACTGCTCAATCCTTTCTCTTCGCTTTCCATTACTACATTGTCTGCAGTTTCATTTCTGTGTTTGCTCCGTCATAGCAGATCTTAATTTATAGCAAGCCCTATATCAGTGATTCTCAGCCTCCATACCGCGGCACAGTAGTGTGCTACACGATCCTTTTCGGTTGGCCGCGAAAAATTGTCACGTCATACATACGAGGATCATTCAATAAATAAGGTGAATTTTTCGGTATAAGGATTTCTATGTGGGTCATTCAATAAATAAGGTGAATTTTTCGGTATAAGGACTTCTACGAGGGTCATTCAATAAATAAGGTGAATTTTTCGGTATAAGGACTTCTACGAGGGTCATTCAATAAATAAGGTGAATTTTTCGGTATAAGGATTTCTATGTGGGTCATTCAATAAATAAGGTGAATTTTTCGGTATAAGGACTTCTACGAGGGTCATTCAATAAATAAAGTGAATTTTTCGGTATAAGGACATCTACGAGGGTCATTCAATAAATAAGGTGAATTTTTCGGTATAAGGACTTCTACGAGGGTCATTCAATAAATAAGGTGAATTTTTCGGTATAAGGATTTCTATGTGGGTCATTCAATAAATAAGGTGAATTTTTCGGTATAAGGACTTCTACGAGGGTCATTCAATAAATAAGGTGAATTTTTCGGTATAAGGACTTCTACGAGGGTCATTCAATAAATAAGGTGAATTTTTCGGTATAAGGATTTCTATGTGGGTCATTCAATAAATAAGGTGAATTTTTCGGTATAAGGACTTCTACGAGGGTCATTCAATAAATAAGGTGAATTTTTCGGTATAAGGACATCTACGAGGGTCATTCAATAAATAAGGTGAATTTTTCGGTATAAGGACTTCTACGAGGGTCATTCAATAAATAAGGTGAATTTTTCGGTATAAGGATTTCTATGTGGGTCATTCAATAAATAATATGAATTTTTCGGTATAAGGACTTCTACGAGGATCATTCAATAAATAAGGTAAATTTTTCGGTATAAGGATTTCTATGTGGGTCATTCAATAAATAAGGTGAATTTTTCGGTATAAAGACTTCTACGAGGGTCATTCAATAAATAAGGTGAATTTTTCGGTATAAGGACATCTACGAGGGTCATTCAATAAATAAGGTGAATTTTTCGGTATAAGGACTTCTACGAGGGTCATTCAATAAATAATATGAATTTTTCGGTATAACGACTTCTACGAGGGTCATTCAATAAATAAGGTGAATGTTTCGGTAGAAGGACTTCTAATACAGATAGAAGCTTTACTTCTTTTTCAAAGGGATTTAATTTTTTTTTTTTTTTTTTTTTTTGAAGATTGAAAAAAATCTTTGAGAGTTTTGGAGATTAACAAAGATGGCCAACCAAGAAGCATGTTCCAGGATTGAACAGAGGTCAAGATTTTGGATGCTGAAGTGTGCAAACCAGTTAAAATTCATAAAAGAATTTTAACTGTGTATGGCGTCACATGTTTCAGTAAAAAACAATGTCTACAAGTCGGCTAATGCTTTTTTTTAAAGAAAGACGGAGCAGTGTTGAGGATGAAGACAGGCCTGGGAGGCCTACAGAAGTGAGGTCTATTGAGGTGATCGAATCAGTTAATGACCTCACTCAATCTTGACAGAAGGGTGACAGTGGATAACATTGCAAGGACTTTGAGCCTATCTGTTGGGACAGCAGACAAAATTGTCCATGATGACTTTGACTACTCAAAGGTCTCACACAGCATCCCAAACGGTGCAGACCATCAACGAGCTGAGCTTGGAACTGCTCCCTTATTCCCCTTACAGCCCAGACGTTGCCCCTTCAGACTTTCACTTGTTTGGTCCCTTGAAAGCGTTCACGAGAGGCACAAAGTTTGAAAGTGACAATGAAGTCGAAAGTTCGATGAGCGATTGGCTGAGGCATCAGTCCAAAGGTTTTTACTCTGATGTAATACGGAAGATCGAAAACGTGTGTGACACTGCTGGGAGACTACGTTGAAAAATAAAAAAAATGTAAGCTTCTATATGTATTAGATGTCCTTATACCGAAAAATTCACCTTATTTATTGAATGACGCTCGTTTATACGTATGCAGGATTGGCCACCGTTTCTAGTGATTGATGGCTCAAAATAAAACATTACGGTAGCCGTTGATATAAAAAGAAATATGCCGTATTAGCTGAAAATATTTTATCTGGTTTATTGCAATTTTCTTCTTTAATGTAAGTTACGCTTTTCAACCTTAGATAAAAAAAAATCTAGAAAGACTACGTTCAGGTGAAGAAGAAATAATGGTCTGCTTATCTCCCATTCGAAGAAACATTGGAGAATAAACAAACACCAGACGCAGGTCTGCAACTAAATAAGCTGTGCAGAAGTTTTTTTTCCGTCTGAATCTATCCTGCACATATATAAATCTACCATCCCCCCGTTTATTGATACTGCTGCCACATCTGGTCGGGTGCCCCTGTTATTCTCCTCGGGGTTCTTGACAAAATACAACGGAGAATCTGTAATGTGATCGATACCGACTTGGCAGAGCGGCTGCAGTCCCTCTCTCACCGTCGCGACGTGGCTTCCCTGTGCCTATTCTATAAATACTTTCACGGCTTCTGCTCCGATGAACTTAGATCACTGGTGCCCTCTAGGTACGAATTTGCACGAGATACTAGATTAGCAACTAGGTCCCACCCATTTACAGTGAAACTGATAAAATATAACCGCAATTTCTACTCCAACATCTTCTTTTCTCGCACTTCCCGCCTGTGGAATTCCCTTCCACATGTTTGCTTCCTCGACAGCTACAATCTCCAGGAGTTTAAATGTAAGGTCAATAGACACCTCCTAACACACTAACTTGCATCCATTTTCTCAAACACTTTTCCCACCTACCCAACCCTCATTCACGGTATCCCTACTCGTCTATCACCCTACTTCTGACATTTCCTATATCTAACCACTCTTTCTCATCACTTTCCCCTATGTAACCAACCCCTTGCGCAATAGTGGCAGTGGAATGCCTTGTTTGGGGTGAAATGATTAAAATAAAGTTGAATAGAAATTAGAATAAAGTAACTTCATATTTGTGCGTGTATTTTTTTTTATATATATGCTTTTCGTTTATGACATTTAAATTTATACCCTTTAAAAATTTTGTTTAGTGTGCCGTGATATTTTCATTAGCTCCTAGATGTGCCGTTACTTATAAAGGATGATAAAAAGTGGACTATATTAAGATTTGGATGTGCGTTGTAGTTCAGTTGATATCGGCGTGGAGAAATCGGAGTGCCGAGTTCGAATTCTAGTTGAATTCCTTGTGTCACTTACGTGCAAATACTCTTAAGAAATGTATTAATCCGTCGCTTCTTTCCGGTTATGGGTTAAATAACAGGACAGATTGGGTTCTATAGCCTTGGTCGGCAACCAGTCTACCGCAATGGCAACCTACTGCGGGATAATCTTCTGCCCAGTCAGTCATGTCTCTTTCGAGACATGATCGCCCAACGTTACAAACCCGTCGCTACACAGCCGTTAATCTTATTTTGTAGTGAATATTGGATTAACAATTTTTTGAAAAATAATTATATTTTACAGATATAAGTCCTACCATTGAACCCATAGCTAAGGCAAAGACATATATTGGTACTGTAATATGTTACCTTGAACGGTAGATCGGCTCTGAACGAGAAAACAGGGAGCCGAGTTCAAATTACAGCTGAATTCATTGCCTTCACTTACGCGCAAATAACCTTGGGAAATGTATTAATCCGTCTCTTCCTTCCAGTTATGGGTTAAATAGCAGGACAGATTGGGTTCTATAGCCTTGGATGGCAACCAGTCTAACGCAGAATGTAATGGAAATCGACTGTGATCGAAATTCGACCGATTTGATGTCAGTGGGATTGCCTACTCCCTAATGAGAGAGGAGAACATTGTAGCGAGTAATATATCTGCAGTGTATACGCGCGCCAGCCAACGGAAGAGCTCAATTCATTAATGGAGAGTAATGCGTAGGTCGCAGAAGTGGTAATTGTTTTTAAAATTTTCCTCTCTAGAGAGCTCAATTTATGAGTCAACCACATACATGCCTGTTTCGCTGTATCACAGGCCATCAGTGTGGTTAGATATCCACTTTCTTCCAGCCGGACTGCCTTCTCACTAAGATATCGGCGCATGGAATGACAGAGAAGAAAATGTGTCATATATATGTGGTGTATATACACGACAGCCACCGAGAGAACTCAATGCATTACAGAATGAATATATATTGTTACGGATATAGACAGTCACACACACACCTACACACATATATTGAGATTGGTCTCCGCGTGGTAACAAGGAGATGATCACGTGGGAGCCTAGAGTCAGTTTTGGGCTAGCAGGTCAAGGTTGGTTGATCCAGATATCCTTAGTAACAAATTTCTAGACAGTAAATAGATAGAAGCTAGACATGAAGGTCGTGAAACAGCAGGAGCTAGAATTCGCGCCAACAAGCAAATTACGTGGAAAGCAAAGTTTTGAATTTAGTTGCAGATTGAATCTTGAACGAACAAGTCATATTTGCTGGGCGCTGAGAAATGAAGGGAAAACGCATTTGAGATAATAGCGTAATTTGACCAATTCATCTTAAGTAACTCCGCATAAGAAAAAACGAACTTATAAATTCTTATTCGTTAAAACAAGACGACGAGGCCGAATAGTTTTTATCAAAGATAAAATAGCGACAACGATAAAAGAAGAAACTGTAATGTCATTCGTGTGCTGATTCCTGTTTGTTCAAAGAAGAGAAAGAAAGCGAAGCCAAGTTGTTTATCAAGAGGAAAAAAGAAAAGAAAGAGAGATAGCGACGCAGAGAAGTAATTATATATAGGAAGAGATTTAAGATAAGAAGAAGCAGAATAGTTTGAATGCAGAAAATACGACGCTGGTTTGAATAAAACAATAAAGAAGAATGCGGATATTTCAGGATATTTGTATGCTGAAAATACAACAGTCAACCGAAAGAAAATAGAGACAGTTGTAACTAAATACATTTCAAGTGGACTGCGTTTGAATCCGAAGCTGTATAAAGAAAGAGGAGGAAGAGAAAAAAGAAAAGAAAAGATATTAAAAAAAGAGAGAAGGAACTGATATAAAGATAAGTTATTATATTCTTGGACCCATGTTAGAAAACGCATACACTTCCACGAATATTATGTTATCACATACACCATACCACGTGTTATGAATTATATGGTTCTCTCCATTTTTATTTTGTGTTAATCTCTTGCATTCATATTCACCTGTATTCATTCATAATTGTTTATATGTGTTGTAAATTGTTATTTCGATTACGTTGGGTATCCGAATATAAGTTTTAAGATTCAGGTCATTGGACCTTCTTATTCATACTTAAGGTTTTTTTTAAATTTTAATATTTCATTACTTAATAAAATTTCTATATCAAAATCATCTCGTCTTGGCGTTCATCCTTGAATTATTGGTCCGCGCATGTGTCACTATTGAAACAGACCTGGGAAGATTGCCACTCGATTATATCAATCGAACAGCAATCTTATTTTATTATTTTTAGTTATCATTGTCCATTTGTCATGATCCAGGACAGGTAGCCCGTATCTGTCCATAGATGTGGAAATGTAAATATTCCCGAATCGACATGTAATCATCTTGATGGTTATTGTCGAGGCAGGCATATGATAATATATATATATATATATATATATGATTGATTGATTGATTGCCATACAGCATATCTAAGCAAATGTACAAAGGTCAAATACACCAATGTATATATATTCAAGTTTGAAATATATATATTTCAAACATATATATATATATATAGTCTCCAACGTAAGCATGTATATATATACATGCTTGCAAACAGACACTTATTCACATCAGTCCTAGGCATCGTTGATTCAGTAATGAATTTGAACACTCTCGGCTACTGACGTGTGTTTACATTGTATACAACACGCTAAAGTCCTCCTTCCTAGCGCCCATTGCTCAGAGGTAGAATCGCCAGCTGATGTCAATTTGATCGGATTTCAATCCTGGCTAGAAGCAATCAGATGTCTAACCGTACTGATGAGCTGTGATACAGCGAAACATATCTGTCTGCGGATGACTATATATATAAATATATATATGGGTTTCAGAAGTTTGCTTCCCACTTTTCCGCCATCACATATTTCAAAAGCGTTTACACACGCTTGCATGTGATTATCACCCTTTGCCTTTTTACCACAAGAATGATTTTCACTCAAGCCATATTCATTAGTTCTACAAATTCAGTTAAAAAATACCACCTTTCGACGTACACAGAAGTGAATCATCCACATATTCCATTGGTTAAACGGAATTTCGATTCGAAAATATTCTTCCGAAGAAACACTGCATTCTGTTACAGACAGCCGAAAACATGTTTCCTAAATCACTTCGAACTTGGCCTTTTCAAGTCAAGTGCCAACCGTTATATATGTCCCCTGTCTTGTGTACCCCCACTGCCACCGGTACTTCGCGTTGATGGCCAATCGGTAGTCGATCACTTTGTTTCAAACCCTAACCCAGTCAACGTTGTGCTTAATTGATCCAAAAGCCGGGCTGGGGTGAAAATCACCCCAAATCTGCTGCATCGATGACCCAGGCAGAGGTGGGAGCCACAATAGAAAAGGAAACCTTTGTAAAATTAACAACAAGGAGTTATATATATATATATATATATATATATATATATGTAATTCATCTAGCTTTTTATTCGACCTCAACAGAATGCAGAAAGCACTGGACGGCCGTTTCGTCCTATATGTGGGACTCATCAGCAGTGCGCATCCACTACCATTCTGCAGACTGTTGAGGTCAAATAAAAAGCTCGATGAATTTCTTAATTATTCAAATCCTCCTACTACTCCAATCATATCTCTGTGCCAGCTTAACATGCTATGGATTTAACGGCTTGTGTTGGAGAAGTCGTGGCTCTGGGAGGCACCGTCCTACGGGTAAAGGAGCTTGGATGAGTTCCACCAGGGCATTTGTGAACGAGCGGCGCATCATCGAATTTAATTCATTACCTCTTCGTCACCAGGGCCCGTGGTAAATTTGGTATGGCATCAGCTTAATAACCAAAACTGTCTGGGTTCGATTCCTGGTAGCGGATGCGCACTGCTGGTGAGTCCCAAATATAGGACGAAACGGTCGTCCAGTGCTTTCTGCATTCTGTTGAGGTCGAATAAAACGATCGACAAATTACTTAATTATTCAAATCCTCCTACTACTTCAATTATATATATATATATATATATATATATAGACTGATTTTCAAAAAAATTTCTTTTGTAACGTATATTTCTCAAATCTTAACCGTTAATTATTTTTTATATTTTTTTATTTCTTTATCTCTTTTTTTATTTTTTTTTATTTTTTTATTTCTCTTTTTAATCTTATCTTTATTCTCATTTTGAGTATAGACTGACTGAATTTTGAAAATCTATTTTAATTTATATATATATATATATATATATATATATATATATATATATATATATATATCAGGCTCTTGGAATTTACCTTCCTGCTTTTACCATTTCGGATTAAAGAAAAAGAAAAATAAGTAAATATATATATATATATATATATATATATATATATATATATATATATATATATATATTCTTCCTGTTCAGTACAGTATTTGGCTAGAGTTAATCACTATTGCACGCAGACAACTATAATTCCAATCTACGTCTTCTACAGAATGTAACACTCTATACATCTGGCACCAGACTGAAGTCGGAGTCATTTCTAAGGCAGGCAGTTACGTCACAACACGTCTCACTTGTTAACCTGCTCCGTACCGGTCCAACTGTACGGTACTCAACTGCCTGTCTGCTTACATTGAGTCACGCATTTAGCGTGGATGGTTGTGACTCTTTTTGGGTACATTTGGCATTTTCAAATGACCAGTAAGGTCACATGATCAACTTCGTCTCCCTCTTTCCTATGTGATTGCCTACCGAAATCCACCAGGGCGACTTTTATTTGTCATTTGATCAACCCCGTCTATTTTTCTTCTGTGCAAGTGCCTCCCACTACAGTGTTTCACCCGAACGGTCAAATTTTAATGATCGTTCTTTTTGCTTTTCCGCTTTTGGTGTGTGTGGTCGTTTCGCATCTGCGTTTTACCATCTCAGTTCCTATAAAGAATTATCTAGCTTCAGTCGAAAAGAAAATCATATTTAATTCCCAACGTCGCAAAATTACACCAAAAAATCAAGAGACTTTATTTCTGAGAATTTTGTCTATATTTCTCAGCTAGAGGAGGCTATCACTGGGGTCATAAAATCCACCATGCCCTTAGGCAAGTCTGTTTAGTAGGCGGCAGTCGCTTCTGTCAATCGTCGTTAAGTTTTTCAATAACGGGGAAACTCATTTTGTAGTGAAAATAGATTTCAAGACTTTTGCGTTAAAACATTTGTGCCTAAAAAGATTCAATTATTATCTCGTTTTCTTCTCTTCTTCCTTTTCCTTTTCCCTTTCCTTTTCGGCATCAAAAATAATGTTACAATCTTCCTAATATGCAAGAATCTCATTCTATACACTATCTACCTTGAGTGATTCTTAAGCCTTGTGTCATTAATAGCGTAAAAAGGTAGACCTTTACCAATTCCGAAACGAGTTACCATGATAAGAAGTCGATGTCCAATTACCTCAATGAAAAACTTCACATCATCTGTTGGAATTCGGATTTTAAGTGAGATTCTCGACCATTGGGCCCGTGGACACTGAATTGAAAAAATTAAAATTAGAGATGTTTAATTAAACACTAAGTATAAATTTTATACTTATAATTTATATCTTCAGATATGTTGGACTGATGCCTGGAAACTTCTGAAGAATTGTTGACTTGAAAGGATAATAATGGTTAAGAAATAATACATGGCAGAATAGGGTTTGCGAGAAATAACAGAAAGACAAAAATTATAAAGAGTTACAAGGGAAAGGAAGATGTGGCGGACCATTATCGCCTACTTTCTGAAGAGACACGGCACATAAAAGAAGAACAGTCAGTCTCTACTTATCATCTGAAAAGTGCGTTGTGTATGAAATTGCAAATCATGCTACCGGTGAGGAATAATATCTCTCCCACTCTCTTTCTCTCTCTCTCTCTCTCTATATATATATATATATATATATACATAAATATATATATATATATATATATATATATATATATATATAATTTTGATGAATATCTAAAACCATTTTGTTTTTGCCGCTGTTGTATATCAGATTCGTTTTCTCGGCTGAAGCCATTTAATGAAAAGCCCCAAATACACAGACATTCCTCCCTCTTTTCTTTCATGACTCTAGGGAGTGGACAACCAATGGTGAAAGAAGCTATTTACCGATAACTTTGATGTTGTCCTTAATATTAAGCCGAGCCAGTAGTTGCTATTTTCTTCTTTTTCTTCTTCTTTTTTTTTTCTTCTAAAAGCATCCACCATTTTGTTTTGTAGAGATAGATTTGAGATCGATGAAGATATGTTTGGTTATTTCGGCCGGGATTTGATAAGTCTCCCGAATCCCAGGAGATTTCTCTCGTATTTTTCTCAGGTAATTTTGTTTCATAAAAACATCAATCAACCATTAGTGAATTGAAATCAGAGATGTTGTGATAGCTTTAATGGATAATGTACACTAATAATAAGAATAATCTATGTCTTTCCTCTGATGTAAAACAGAAGGCGACTTTTTATATACATCAGATGCATAAACAGATCTCCCATTCAAAGTACCGTATTTGACGGCATATAAGACCCACGACGTACACAAATTTCAGTAGGGCAAATCAAGAAAAAATTAGTAAGTAATAAAATTATGAGTAAATAAAACAGCTTATTAAATACTTAAAATTCTGATTGTATTTATACTAATGCAACTGGCATTTATCGCAAGAAAAATTTTAATGAAATAAATATATTTTACAAATATATAATTTGAATTTATTGCAAAGAATTTTAGTGAAACAAGGTACTAATATTAAACTTGATGAAATTAATATAATGAATATTATCAATGATAACACTTTTAATCTGCATAATAACCTTTTAAATAATAACAAAAGGTATTTGTAAATATTTCTGAGATGAGGTAGTATTTACAGTATTTACACTATTCGGATGATATTCCTCATCTTTGTTGCCATTTATACGACGTTTTGGCCGTTGTACGCCCCGGCATTCTTCAGGTGCTAGGAATTTCAAACCGAAATCTTTATTACAATCACTGGGGTATATCATTCTCATCCCTTGCGTAGTATTAATGCCTCGATTGGAAGTCATGTGTTATCTCCCATGAGTTATCCACTGGTCCTTGTGTCCTTTGATATGTTCGTCAGTTCCTGTGACTTGTCCCCAAGAGTTGTGAGTTCAATACAAGGCTACAGCAGTGATGAACAATTAACTTGCAAGGTTAGAGAGAGATAACTCATAACTTCCAAACGTGGCATTACTACTACGCAAGGAATGAGGATGATATACTTCAGTGATTGTAATAAAGGGTTTGATCCGAAATTCCTAGCACCTGAAGAAGGCCGGAGCGTACAATGGCCGAAACGTCTTACGAATGGCAACAAATTTGAGGACAATAGTCCGAATAATGTAAATACTGTAATGTCAATAGGTATATGAATGTTACTCTGAAGTCTAAGCTAATAAAAGCTATTTTAGACCGACAATCCGTTTTTAATAATTTTATTAGTAATTTGGGAAGATCAGTAGGCTAATTGTTAGGTAAGTTGAATAACAGCATCACGATGGTTAACTTTTCTTGTCCTATTCTAGTTTACACATTTATAAGTTGAAATAAATTGTTTGAACAAAATCTTTGATCGATACTCTTATTTACATAGTAAATGTGGATATGTTGATGGGGGTCACAGGTTCGAACCTGACGAATATGCCCACATTTTCGTAACAAAAGTTTATCGTAAATAATCAGGCTGGTAGAAATAAATATATAATACTGTTTGATTATAAACAGAATATTTACTTAAATACCGAGTATAGATAAAAAATAAAGTTCAAACAAGTCATTGTCTGTTGCTTAAAGAAATTTGAAATTGTCTGTTGTTTAAAGACCATTTCGTTAATCTTCGTTAATTTCCGTAGCATTTATAAGTCTATCATAGGTACAGGTATTGAATATTGTTACCATATCTGGTCTGGTGGTTCTCTAACGTATTTAGAGATTCCTGAAAAAAAAAAGAAGTATATGCAATATTACCAGTCCTGGCCTGGTATCTCGCCAACACTTACTTGAACAATATACATCTCGGAATGAGAAATAGGAAAATCGGAAAGCCGAGTTCATATTCCAGTTGAATTCGTTGCATTCACTTACGCGTAAATAACCTTGGGAAATATATTAATCCATCTCTTCTCCTTCCAACTATGGTTTAAATAGCATGTAAGATTGGGTTCTATAGCTTTGGTTGGTAACCACTCTACCGCAGAAAGTAATGGCAACTGACCGTATTTTCATGGTAATTGTTCTGATGAACTTTCCGATTTTGTATGATTGAGTATTCTATGTGTGGGGGTATTCAGTCAGTTAAGTGCCATACATGATACTTGCTTGGGCGATCATGTCTCAAAAGACACATGACTGACTCTGCAGAAGATTATCCCGCAGCAGGTTGCCATTACTTTCTGCGGTAGAATGGTTGCCGACCAAAGCTATAGAACCCAATCTGTTCTGATATTTTATATATGATAACACTTTTAATCTGCACAATAGCCTTTTAAATAATGACAATAGGTATATAAAAGTTACTCTAAACTTTGAGCTAATAAAAGTTGCCAGGTAGCTAATTTCGACTGACTGTCATTTTTTAATATAACAGTCTTACTAGTAATTTGGGAAGATCAGTGGGCTATTGTTTCCTATATGCAAGAAAAGTTTGTATAAATGTCTCATGCTGGTTAACCTTTCTTGCCCGATTCTAGTTTTCACACTTATAAGTCTATCATACGCCCAGGCTTTGAATATTGTTACTGTTGTAGAGGAACAGCCTATCCTACCCCGTAATGGATATGGTCTAGTCTATAAAAGACTGTGACTAGGGGCATACGTCACCATACGTCACTAGACTGATGACTCTATGACACTGTCAGCACTCTGACTTCGGGTAGAGAGCGCTCTCTGCTTCCGAGCAGAGAGTACTAACCCAGTCGTGGTTCCGCCTAAGGGTAGAATTACGACTGGGGAAAAATAGACAGACATTTTTTGGCCTGGCTATATGGCCAGGAAGACCCACCATAAATAGACCTTGTGTCACATCTAGCCTTGCGTGGGAACGTTGGTAAATACAGCATACGTCACTAGACGGGCAACGCTCGCAGTTGACGGCTTTGCGACTGTCAAGCCCTCTGCCTTGACCCAATCGTTACCACTGAGGCAAATTAGATAGAAATTTTTGGCCGGGCTATATGGCCCGGGGGATCCCACTTTAAAAAGGCCTTGTGCCGCATTTTGCCTTGAGTGGGAATGCGAATAAATATTCATACGTCACTAGACGGAAGCATACGTCATAGGCGAAGACATTTTCTACTTGATCGTTATTCCTGTTACTATACGTTGATTGTTCTTGTATGTCTATTGCTTTATTGTACTATTGTATAATAAATCTCTTCTAATCTATCTTCAGTGTTAAGTATTATTCTTACACTATTCTTTTCCCTGATATTCCTTCCCGGGATATAACAGTTACCACATCTGGTCTGGCGGTTCTGTAATGTATTTAGAAATTACAAAGGCGTATATGCAATATTACCGGTCCTGACCTGGTATCTCGCAATAAACTACTTACTTGACCAATAAACTACTCGGAATGAGAAATCGAAAAGTCGAGTACAAATTCCAGTTGAATTCGTTGCTTTCACTTATGCGTAAATACCCTTTGGAAGGTATTAATACATCTTTTCTCCCCACCAGCTTTGGGTTAAATAGCATGGAAGATTGGGTTCTATAGCTTTAGTTGGCAACCAATCTACCGCAGAAAGTATTGGAAAACTACTGCGGAAAAATCTTCTGCTCAGTCAGTCATATCTCATTCGAGACATGATCGCCCGAGCGTGTATCACCGATGGCACTTAACTGACTGATTTTCATGATATTTATTCTGATGAACTTTCCGCTTTTGTATGATTAAGTATTGTATGTGTGCGGGTATTCAGTCAGTTAAGTGACATACTTGATACACGCTTGGGCGATCATGTCACGAAAGAAACATGACTGACCGGGCAGAAGATTATTCCGCTGTAGGTTTCCATTACTTTCTGCGGTGGACTGGTTGCAAGCCAACGCTATAGAACCCAATCTTTCCTGTTATTTAACTCATAACTGGAGGGAAGAGATGGATTAATACCTTTCCCGTGGGTATTTGCCTGTAAGTGAATACAACGAACTCAGCTGGAATTCGAACTCGATTCTCGTTCCAAACCAATATTCACTGCACCACAACACACTTTTATTCATTGTAAACATACATTTTGATTTAATTTGCAAAATTTCTTATTTTTATCCTCTACCTCAACAGACAATGTACATATGAGAAGTAATTAGGACTATATAGAGATTTGTGGTATTATGTCGGCTGAAATAAAAATGTTAAGTAAAAGTGTGTCGTGTTGATTTAAAGAATACTGTGCACTGTTTGGGTCAGTGAGTGTGACTAGCTAAGTTTAAGACAGATTAAAGAGAAACCTTCCCCTATCCCCTGCTTTGGTCTTTTGGTACATTTTTGGATAATTCGAAATAAATATTACTTTCAACTTTGGTGCATCGACTTTCCGAATTGAAGTGCAGCACTAGGTTGGCATCTAGGTCTCGTTATCTTCAGTTCAATTTCAAGAGGTGGATGTTGATTTTTTGCTTAAAATCATAAATCTTCTAACTATGAATACCTGTGTCATCGGCATATAATGACTTCTGAAAAGAAAAACAAATTGTTTTAGTTGATTTGTATAGAATGTGCAATGAAATCGTTAAATCGTCAGTGTCCATCTCTATAGATTAGTGATCTATGCGAAAAGCATAATTGTGGCAAGGATTCAATAGACTGAGTTCTTCATTTTCACCTTCTGATACTCCTGATCAGGTTTGGAATGATTTGCCATTAGATTCTTCACTAGACATGCACAACTTTGTGGACTAATATAGTTCCTCTATCAGATCTAAACGTTCAGTTGAATCAGAGTTCGGAAAGTGGTCTCTAATGAATGAAACAAACAAGTCTCTATTGATGTGGTCATATGATGCTAGAGATCAGCATAGCAGGTATACAATTTTTTATTGGAAAAATATTCAATTTTCTGGACTTGTTTGATGGCATGTATGTCATTTTTGCACTACTTACTAAAATGAAAACACAATTAGTTTGTGATGGATGGACTGTCATAGAACGGTGAAAGCCTAGTTACCGCATCTTGCGGCTTAGAAGATAATTCGATGCAGTAGACAACTATCTGCAGAAGGATGCTGAGGATATCATGGATCGAGCATGTGAGCAATGATGAGGTGTTGGAAAGGATAGAAACGAAAAGGAAATTAATACTGAGCATCAGGAAGAGACAACTAAAGTTCCTGGGACATCCAATGAGGAAGGAGGGCTTGGAGAACCTGATACTAACAGGCCAGATAGAGGGAAAAAAGAGACAGGGAAAAGCAGTGGATAACATATTTGAAGGACCTGATCAGGTGGGTGACGGAACGAGGGTTTCGTGGTGTAACAAGAAAAACGTGCTCAGAGCCACTCGGGATAGGGGGATGTGGAAGGCCAAGGCACATAGAAGAAGAAGAAGAAGAAGAAGAAGAAGAAGAAGAAGAAGAAGAAGAAGAAGACTATTACATGGACCGAGAATGTGAGCAATGATGAGGTTTTGGAAATGATGGAAGCAAAAAGGAAATTAATACTAAGCATCAGAAAGCGACAGCTGAAGTTCTTGGGACATGCAATGAGGAAAGAGGGTCTGGAGAACCTGATACTAATAGGCTAGATAGAGGGAAAAAGAGACAGGGGAAAGCAACGGATAACATATTTGAAGGACCTAATCAGATGGATTATGGAACGAGGGTTACATGGTGTAACAGAAGAAGGCGTGCTAAGAGCCACCAGGGATAGGGGGACGTGGAAAGCCATGATCGCCTGCGATCGCCTGGGACAGGGCACATAGAAGAAGAAGAAGAAGAAGAAGAAGAAGAAGAAGAAGAAGAAGACTATTACATGGACCGAGAATGTGAGCAATGATGAGGTTTTAGAAAGGATAGAAACGAAAAGGAAATTAATAGTGAGCATCAGGAAGAGACAACTAAAGTTCCTGGGACAAGCAATGAGAAAGGAGGGCTTGGAGAACCTGATACTAACAAGCCAGATGGAGGGGAAAAGAGACAGGGAAAAGCAGTGGATAACATATTTGAAGGACCTGATCAGTTGGGTGACGGAACGAGGGTTTCGTGGTGTAACAAGAAAAAACGTGCTCAGAGCCACTAGGTATGGGAGACGTGGAAATCCATGATCGCCTACGTCCTCAGATTTCGAATGAAGAAATCAGAAAAACTAGTATACGTAGGCGGCGTGCCGCCCAGATTGCATGATCCATCTATTAGCCATAATGACAAGATCTAAAAAAACTACTTTTGGGGCCGGCTTGCTAAAAAGTTGTTAGTATTGACAGGCAACTACCTTCGGATTTCTAATTGATATTTTCACCCTAGATTTACTTCTATAAATTTTTATGTGTTTTCATATGACTGCAAGGCAGCAGAGGTTTAAAATAATCATTTTTCTTCACGTAGATTGACTGCTTAACGAGCTCCATCTCCCCAAAGCCGCTGGTTATGATGCGCAAGTGGTCTTCTTTCGCCTCATCTCCGGCTTTGAGCTCGACTTAGAAGCTATTTAAGGCGCAAACCATGGGAAAGTTTTATAGACTGTCCGAGCTTGACCCCAATACCATATGTGCCTTGTGGTTCAGTGGATATCGACTCTGAACATGAAATTGAAGAGCCGAATTCGAACACGAGTTGATTTCTTTGCATTAATTTACGCGCAAATACCTTTGAGAAAGGTATTAATCCACATCTTCCCACTAGTTATGGGTTAAATAAGTGGATGGCCTGGGTTCTATAGCCTTGGTTAACAACCAGACTACCGGGGAATGTAATAGTAATAAACTGCGGGAAAAACATCTGCCCAGTCAGTAATGTCTCTTTCGAGACATGATCGCCCAAGCGCGTATCGCGTATGGCGCTTAACTGACTAACAGACCGTAACCGGTTATGTTAAACGTTTTATGCACATAAACATTAAATACATTGCTGTCTCTCAATACTCTACTTTGCTTTTGGAATGCATCCTGAGCCATGCCAACGCATCTTCGGATCTCAGAGTCGCAATTTCCATCCTCTGTCCGAAAACATCCCAGGTATTTAAATTTCTACAACTCTTTGATTTTGTTGTGGTGCATTGGATATCGGCTTGAGAGCGAGAAATCGGGGAGCCGAGTTCGAATTCCAGCCGAATTCATTGCATTCACTTACGCGCAAATACCCTTGGGAAAGGTGTCTATTCCTTCCAGTTATGGGTTAAATAACAGGACAGATTGGGTTCTATAGCCTTGGTCGGCAACCAGTCTACCGCAGAAAGCAATGGCAACCTACTGCGGGATAACCTTCTGCCCAGTCAGTCATGTCTCTTTCGAGACATGATCGCCCAAGCGTGTATCACATATGGCACTTAACTGACTGACTGATCCCCGACAAGTAGTTTTGCGATCCTCTCTTTGCTGATGACCATGAATTAAATTTTTTTAAGTATATGTTTAATCATTTCTTTTCGCTTTCCTTTACTATATTCGGTAAGAGGTCCTGTATTTTGCTTTCCGTATCTGCTATCAGCACTGTGTCGTCTGCGTAACTCATATTGTTGAGATTGTGGCCGCCAATGGCGAATCCTGGAAAGGGTTCTAGCTCTCTCATAATTGTTTCGCTGTAGATGTTCAATAGATCTGGTGAGAAGACACATCATTATCTTACAACGTTTTCTATTGTTTGCATATCTACTGAATACTTTTCCTGTCCGTATACAAGCGGTTTGCTGCCAGCAGAGGTTCTTGATGTTTCTAGTGCAGTTCCCGAATATATCGGGTTTCCCGAGTATCTCTAACAAGTCTTTGTTGTGCACTTTGTCCAACGCCTTTGCGTAGTCGGTAAATTTTTTATTTGTTCCCCGAAGGCCTTTACCCCGTCAAATATTTCCAAAACATCCTTAATTCCGTGCAAATGTATATGCTGAACCCCCTTACCACCGTTCTCATATCTGATTCACCGCTGAATGACTTGAGGCATAGGATACTTATTTCGGCCTATTTACGTCCTTTGAGCAATTACACCGCGATTTGTTTGGTTCGGAACTCAATTTCCGCGTAGTAATTGCAAAAAGGGAAGTAAAAAGGCCGAAAAATCGGCAAACTACGCGTGAAGTCATTTTTGAAGCGTGGTTATAAACAGCGACAAGAAGTTCGATATTTTTCTGGTCGTTAACTTGAAAAAAGTAGGTTTCGTCAATAAACAATTACCAATTTGAGTTCAGCATTTACATTTGCACGAAATAAGGATGTTTTGGAAAGATTTGACGGGGTAAAGGCCTTCGGGGTACAAATAAAAAATTTACCGCGTAGTCCATCTAAAGCACAGGTCGGCGTCCTTCTGCATTTCTTTCGTGTGTCACTGTGTATAAAATTATTTTATTCTTTTGCATTTTTATAAAAACGGATTTAATTAACTGAAAGAGAAAGTAAATATTTTGTTTAATTTACATGATTTTATATTTTCAAAGTGACTGAGATTTTGTTTGTTAATTTCCGTGAAAGAAGCTATATTTTTATATTTAGGTTAGTAATATTGTTCATTCATTTTATTTTAGTCATTTCAAATTTACCTTCAGAATTTTATTAAAAAAGGGTAATGTTTGCATTTGACCTCTTTGCAAAAAGCTAAGGTTAATTCTATACTTTTTTTAAGAATAGTTCATGTCCTAATTTTCAAAATGTAAATTGATTAAAAAACATAAATTTAGATTTGATAATCTTCCCTTCTCTGGTAAATAATATAGGAATATTTTCCTGCAAGTTTATCATGTATGCTAAATCTGTTTTTAAACTTACTAGCAGTATAGCCCGGCGTTGCTCTGGTATAATGAAAAGTTTTAAAACTAATCCATGGTCCTGGAGCTCAGACTCTTTGGACGTTGGCACGAAAGACTAAAAAGCAATAGTTGTTTCCAGTTAAAGCGAAACCGTAGACTGAAATTAAAATGAATAGATGTAAGTCAAATTTTGATTTCCGGTATCGATATCAAATAAGTTTTTTTCGTCGTAAACTGAATTTTGAAGGCTAAATAAGTCCTCTGAGTAAATGGTATTATGGCTGAGACTAAGATCTACAATTATACCTACTTAGAGCCAAACCCGAACCAAAAACTAAAATAAAAGGGCTGAAAAAAATACAAACATAGAGGTAGATAAAGAGACACAAACACACACACACACACAAACATCTTGCTTATATATATATATATATATATATATATATATATATATATATATATTATCGATTTTCTGCACTATTGTAAGAACTCCAACCTTGAAACTTCTGAATATCGTTTCTTATGACTTTGTCTATGAGTGTATCAAATTTTATTAAAATCGGACCACTCCTTCTATAACCCGATTTTTTCGATTATCGATTTTCGATATTTATCGGTGGTGCCTCAACACAAAACCTAACTAAAAACACTCGCAGACGCTTATAGTACAACTGTACTGTGTCAATTTTCAAGAAAATCGATTCAGCCGTTTCGGAGTCTATAGGTAACGGACACACACACACACACACACACACACACACACACAAAGTTCCATTTATTATATAAGTTTAAATACACACTTCATGTTCCCATTGAAGAAAAGGAATATTTAAAAGTTTACACAGAGTAAGCAGGACCAAAATATAGATACCAACTTGGAACTTTTGGCAAATATACTGTCAAAGAATGTCAAAAACTTGCAACAAGATCAGATTAGACAGGCAGATTGAAATGAAGCAAATACAGAAATGTATACATGTTGTCTCCACAGCGGATATTTTTTCACCAATGAAGAAACAACCGATGACAGTTTTGAACGATGGAGACCGTTTAGGATAACTTACAGTCTCTAAATATTTCAAGGAACTTATTAAGGGTGGTGTAACTTCCAATTGTATGGTTTGCAAATGCCTTTTTTATTAGACCTAAACCATATGGACTTTCTTCGGCCAAGCCACAAAGGACATTATAATTATGTTAAAAACAGAATAAAAATAACAACCCATCAAAAACCTGCTTTGAACCATGAAAATATAATCTTCATTAGTGTTAATTGCAGTGTTTATTAAAGACACTTTACAATACAAAGAGTTTACAAAGAAAAACTGCAAAAAATATTAAGACATCAAAGAAACAGAGCCCTCTTTGATATTCACCAGAGATAGACAGAGAAAGTAGATATATCAACCAAAGAGTTATACCTAACATTGGTCTAACTCTTCTTGTTCTAGCAGTGGATGTTGCTGCTGTTTTGTCAGAATTCAACAGTAAAAATTCCGTTAAGGCAGTTCTTGTTGATATTACTAGTATAAACAGTGGTTGTGAGGCAAGGCTAATTACAGATCCGGAGAAAACAAAACTCAAAAGGAGGTTTGTACACTATTGGCTGGTCAATTCATCAAAATGTACTTTCATTTAGAGCTGTTTTTTAAGTACACTGTTGGAACTACAAGAAACCCTTGCTTCTTTTACTGGTCCTCTAGGGAAATGTTGCTGAAATGATTAGGATTTGCCCGAGGTAGAATTTTACACAACAAATAGATAATATTTATCTAACTGCATGGACAGTGGAAGATTTAACTAATGACCAAAGAGTGTTCTTATAATATGCCGCAGTAAAACTTATATTTACGGCCTGAAAAATTCGGTCTCTAAATCATGTATCTTACTTAAATTTCGCCATCAGGTTAGCGTGTTTATAGACCCGAGAAGTCTATCCACCAGAATTTTATGATAAATTGCACAACATTATCTAAACTTATTTATAAATGAAACTTTGTTTCTACGCGCGCGTGTGTGTGTTTTTCTTGTTTCAGAAGTAGCGAGAACCTCAGAAAAGATTAAAAAATGACACACAGTAGTGGATAAATTTGATTAAAATTTTATGAAATGGAATTTGTGAACCTGCGCTCACAGAAGGTTTGTCAATTAGTGAACTGCAACAGGTTCTCATGAATAGAAAAAAAAACTATATTGCCAAATTAACCTGCCATTCTCAATTCCTGGAAAGAGCTTTTAAATTAATTACTGGAGCTTTAAATATTGCATATGGACAAGAAGCAAGACACAGACACATTATTACTAAATTATTGTGACATCAAATATAACCTACATTACTTCAAAGAGAAATTATACTGAACAATTTAGCTATATTATGATGCAGCAATTTTGTGTGATTTCTAATAATTAAAAAAAAATAATCTCATAATTTGTGCAAAGCAGCATTAATGGTGTTATACACACTATTACTTTTTCTTTTTATTAATTACATGCCAATGGTGTAAGATCTTATACATTGATTACCATTTTTTATAATAAATTTACAATTTTTAAGGTTTTCATTTATCGAATACAGTAGAAAATTTTATATTTTGTTTGTGGTAATTCATAATAAGATTTTAAGTTTGAATATATTTTCTATTCAATATATATAATTTGGATTTATTTTTGAAATAGTAAAATTATGAAATCAGTTTGTAAGAAAAAACCTACACTAATTAAGTATTTCTGTGCATTATTCAGACGACCTTTAAAACTAAACACTCAAAAAATTGATATAAATATAAACCCAATTTTTGGTGACAATACTTACCACATCGAACCACAGCTTGTACCTGGGGTGCATTGTTAAATTTTTTTTTTTTTTGCCTGAAAAATCGACTTGCCCTAAAGGTAAATAAAGAAGACGTTTTTAGCATTATCCAATCGCTTCATCTTTTTCTTCTTCTATATGCCATGTCTTTTCAGAACGTAGTCGATCGTGCTCCTCCACGCCTCCCTATCGCTGGTGGTTCTTAGTAATCTTTCTCTTGTTACACACCCCAACCCCCGTTCTGCCATCCACCTGGTCAGGCCCGTCACTTATGTTAGCCGCTGCTTTCACTCTTTCCCTCTATCTGGCCTGTGAGTATCAGATTCTCCAAGCCCTCTTTCTTCATTACATTTCCTAGGAAATTTAGCTATCTTTTCCTGATGTTCAGTATTAATTTCCTTTTGTTTCCATTCTTTCAAAAATCTCATCATTGCTCATGTGCTCAATTCATGATATGCTCATCATCGTTCTGCAGATCCACATTCCAGTTGCGCCAAGTTTTTCCTTCATCTTTTTTTAGATTGTCCACTATTCACTACCATATTGAAGAACTGACACCACATAGCAATTCAGTACTCTCTTCTTTGTTTCTAGCAAAATTTTCCTGTCTCTTTATACTCTACTGAGCTTCTAGAATGCTACTTTCGCCATTCCAATTCGCCTTCAGATGTCGCAATTTTCGTCTTCTGTTAGAACGCTTCTCAGGTATTTAAATTTTTGAACCTGCTTGATTTTATTATCCCTCACCTGTATTTGGCATTTTGAGCTGCTCTTTTGCTGATGACCATCCATTCGGTTTTCTTGCAGTTTATTTGTAGTTCTTTCTTTTCACTCCTATCAGCTACCTTCTGTAGGAGGTTTTGTAGTTTCCTTTCCGCTATCAACACTGCTGGGATTTTACTAAGTCAAATTATATATATATATATATATATATATATATATATATATATATATATGATTGACCCTGTCATATCCAACATTCCTCGCTCCTTCTATACTAACTTTTGCTTTTGGTATAAGATTTTTTCGTTCTATAGCTGACCGGAGTTGACAATGCGTGTCTCGAACTGACATGTTGAAATACCTATCCCCACTAAATTTACAGATAGATAAATAAATATATCTGCAAATTAAATTTACATTGTGCTCTCTGTTGGATCAGTTTTAAAATTTATAATATATTATTAGGATACTCTCGGATTATTTACCAGTCTTCTGGATTTCTTTTACTATATATATATATATATATATATAGCCTTTGAGATTTGAAAAAGAATTTACTTTACCGGCAGAGTGAGAGAAAATTTACTCACCCCAAAATCATTTTACTCGACTGACTCCATTTTGTTAATAGTCGCCTTAGGTAATCATAGCGTGAATCGCTGACAGAAAACAAAAAATTTAATTTTAATTAAAATTTCGAAAGGATTTAAAAATTAAAATAAATAACAAAATTTGATCTTTCCTCTTAATAATAGCATAAACATTTTGATGTTAAAACTTTGTTTTTATTAAGTTTGAGCCCTTTTAACATCATGATATGCTTTTTTTTTTTTTTTTTTTTGGTAATTGAGTGGAGGTACCTAAATTCGTAGTTTCTTTCTTCTGTTTAACTACAACCTCCATCTCATAGATGATAAAAAAAATAACAAATCTGATTTTCACTTGTATAATTTGTTTTTCGGTGCGTGGTTGAAAGAAGTATGTGTATTTTTTTTCTTTTTATCAAATGTTCGTTTTTATTTTTCTAAGCGTCTTTAATCTGGGAGACAGAGACATTTTGGCTCCACTCTGGAAACGTTAAAGAAAAGTTTACACTGACCGGGACGATAAAAGACCAAAGAGTTCAATAATGACATTGTTGGTCATGCTAAGTAACTTGTGAATCCTCAATGGCATACTTTTGGGTTGTAAAAGGAATCAGATTACTTTTTCCTATATTTGAAGGAATGCGGTTCATTGCGAGATTTTTAATCGACCAGCGGGCGAGTAAAGCAATAAACTTTAATCGCCCAGTTATATTTTTAATCGACTGAGTCGATCGGGCGAGTGAAATTTCAAAGGCTATATATATATATATATATAGTTATTACTATTATCATCAGGCAGTGAAATATCTTAGTATGTTTACTATTTGCTATAATCATGCAATTAATTACATATGCCATTATCCCATTCAATTAATTATATATGCCTTAAAACTAAGCTTTATTAACTGTTATTTGGTGCGTATATTTATTTTCACTACTAGTCAACTATTATCTTGTACTTCTGTTAGAAAAATCTAACTTCAATTTGTAAGATGTATTTTCTATTAAAAAATTCCTTTTTTATCTCAAGAAAACACCTAAAGACGAATATATTATTTTTTATTCTTTCTTTTTTATATTTTTTCAACTATTTGATTCCTAAAATAATACATTAGTGTTGTGACCCGTTTCAACTAGGACAAAAGGCACGGAAACTAGAAGGTAGGTTTAAGCAGTCTATTAGAATAACATAACATATATGCAAATACGAGTTTTAGTAGTCAACAGATAGAAGTGTATATCCGAACTGTATAGTTACGCTGCCTCACAACTGTCTCTAGACTGCCTATCGACTGCCTCACAACTGCCTCACGACTGCCTCACGACTGCCTCCCCTGAAGTCACGCAGGTTATTATCTATTGACAGAGGAAGTGTTTCTTTCTATAGATGGGGAACCATAACAATTAGCTACTGTCTTATTCATTTCCTTTTAAATTATTTGACACGTCTGGTCTGTTAAGACTACACTTTGCCCCAATTTTTGATGTATCTTCAACCCCAATTCTTTTAAAATATAATTACCTTCCATCCCAATATGATCATCTAATATAGCGGCCTTTTTTATTTTTAGTTTAATTTTGTTATTTTAAACCTCCTATATACATGAGCAAGTAAATTGACCATATTTCACTGTCTGATGAAGTGGGTATTGAACATCGAAATTTAATAGCTTTTGAGTTGCAGTATGCTATTACTATAATAATAAAAATACCTATATATCTATGCTCTACTTCCGTATTGAGCACATTATAAATGGCTTGTATGTGGATGACTAATATATATATAGCATAATGATGATCCACGTATACTCTCTTAATATGTATAGGAAAAACTACTAAAATGTTGTAAGTTTCAAAATGTATTTTTTTGACAGTATGTATTTATTTCTATTATATATATATATATATTTGATATTATATATATAATTTTGATTATTATTATTATTATATATATATATATATATATATATATATTTGATATTATATATATATTTCTATTATATATATATATATATATATATATATATATATATATATATTTGATATTTCAGACAGGCCTCGGCCTTTCATCAGAAACAAATGATTTTAAAATTTAAACTAGAAGCGTTCGTCGTGAAAAGCTTTTTTTGCGAGATATTTACATCACGTGATGTAGAAAGCGATAGAGATTTTTGAACATTTTTAAACCTAAACCTAACTGTAATAAGACTTTAATAATAATAATTTCTATACCCAACACCAACATCAAATTACAACCACCACGCCTCACCTGTGCCAGCCAAAATATAATATATTTTCTCTTCTGTTCAATATGTCCAAATAGTGGATATATTGGTGAATCTGGAAACAGTTTCAGATTCCGTTTTAATAATCATAAACTAAGCATACACCAAAACAACCCTTATTCCCCCATAGCTGAACACTTCAATCAACCAGAACACACATTAGAAAACTGCAAATGTTTACTGATAGATTCCGATAACTCTATCGCATTCTACATCACGTGATGTAAACATCTCGCGACAGACGCTTCTCACAACAAACGCTTCTCGTTTAAATTTGAAAATCATTTATTTCTGATGAAAGGCTGAGGCCGGTTTGAATATATATAATAATAAAAATAAATACTGTCAAAAAATACATTTTTAAACTTACAACTTTATATATATATATATATATATATATATATATATATATAGAATCCGGCATAATCACCGGATTTTAGCTAAGTGTACTAACAATTTCTTTCACCGGATCTGTTCAAATTGTACAGCGAGAATATTTTGAAGACCCTAGATGATACGCCAAGAGTTTTTATTTGAAGAGGCCACATCTTGAACAACATAAGGTATTCAAATGATACAGTACTGATTGCAGACACGGAAAGGAAACAACAAGATCGCCTGCAGAAGGTAGCTGAAGAGATTGACAAAAATACTACAAAAAACTTTAAGAAAACTGAATGCATGGTCATCAGCAAAAAAAGCAACCCAAAATGCCTAATACAGGTGGTGGATACCAGAATCAAGCAAGTACAAAAATTTAAATACCTAGGAAGTGTTCTAACAGGAGATGGATAGTGCGACACAGAGATCCGAAGACGAATTGGCATGGCAAAGGACGCGTTCCAGAAGCTGAGTAAAGTACTAACACACAGGAAAATTTCACTAGAAACAAAGAAAAGAGTGTTGGATTGCTATGTGATGTCAGTTCTTCAATACGGCAGTGAATGCTAGACAATATCATCGAAAATGAGGACAAAACTGGAAGCAGCGGAAATGTGGTTCTATAGAAGGATGCTGCGGATATCGTGGACTGAGCAAGCAAGCAACGATGAGGTGTTGGAAAGAATGGCAACAAAAAGGAAATTAATACTGAGCATCAGGAAGAGACAATTGAAGTTCCTGGGACATGCAATGAGGAAGGATGGCTTGCAGAACCTGATACTGATAGACCAGATAGAAGGGAAAAGAGGCAGAGGAAGGCAGCGGATAACATATTTGAAGGAGTTGATCAGGTGGATGACGGAACGGGGGTTGCCAGGAGTAACAGGAGCAAACATACTAAGAGCCACCAAGGATAGGTAGACGTGGAGAACCATGATCGCCTACGTCCTGAAGGGACAGGGCACATAGAAGAAGAATAAGAAGAAGAAGAAGAAGAAGAAGAAGAAGAAGAAGAAGAAGAAGAAGAAGAAGAACTAACAATATGATGCTCAGATTATATTTTAAATTTCTTTTTATAATTATTTCACCCCAGACAAGGTACGACTGCCACTGATGCCCACTGGGTGACTGTGAGAGAAAAAACAAGATGCAGAAAATGTCGAAGAAAAGTCAAGAAAATAATGTACACGAAGAGGAGAAACACACTGAAATTACCTTTAAATGTCTTCAGTACCTTATATATTTTATCTTCAATCAAAAAGGAAACCCATAAAATTGTCCAAAACAAAAAACAAAAAACAAAAAAAAACTTAGTGAAAACTAATGAATCAAAAATATATTGTCATGCATACCAACTCTATCAAATATACAATGAAAAAAATCTTTTTAAACTCAACATAAAAAAATTACTACGAGATCCAAAACAATAAAAAAACTTAGTCACTACTAAAGAAAACAATAAGCTACAATTTTAACAGTTCACTACATCACTTGTAATAATTGTCACAAAAATACATCGGAAAAAACTCTATATAAATCTAAATAAAAGATTATATAAGCACAAAAAGAACATTTGACAAAATAATGTGTCAAATGCATTGTAAGGAGACTGACAACAATTCTGACATAAAAATGCTACTCTGACCAAAGGAGAAAATAATTCACAAGAATCTAATATCTAAAGAGTTCTTTAATAACAACGTCATCCGCCGTAAATTTGCTTCTGGTTCTTACAATCTTTCACCATTCCTGGCAGATCTAATGTCGATATGTGGAATACCTACTTACGAAAGTGATGGAAAGAAAATGAGATGAGCAGTCGTATCAACAGAACAAATTTATCCCGATTTAATCCTGAAGAACGTAACGTCTCCCAAGTAAACTTTTCCACTCTGTTATACAATTTCCCCATATATATATATATATATATATATATATATATATATATATATATATATATATATATATATATATAATGCAAAAATATACTCAGTTATGATCTGAGATTAAGTACAGGATGGTTAAATAAAAAGAAGACAAGAGGTAAACTGTATTTAAATCGCCTACGCGTTTCGTCCTTTGATGGAGTTTATCAAGGCAAAATAGAAATGAGCTTTTTTTTCAATTGACGTATCTATAAACAGTGTTAGCAACCGCCAAAAATGCTCAGAAATCATTTAAATTTGTAATTGCCAACACTAATTCATAGATACGTAATTAGGCGAGTTAAATGCAGTTTTCCTTTTGTCTTCTTTTTATTTAACCATATATATATATATATATATATATAAGGCGTGTATGTCAATACACACATGTGTGTGTGTTAATACACATATAAGTGTGTGTGTCAATACACACATGTGTATTTACACACACACACACACGCACACACACGCGCACATATATTTCTTATCTTTGTGAGAATGCGTATCCCAGCAAGAGATACAGGGAATAATTTGAGATATATACAATGCGCATATAGAAGTCAACTTTTACTTCTATTTCATCAGTTTCTTTTTTCGCACTTCCTGCTTATATATATATATATATCATGAAATTAACCAATCAAACTACGAACCATGTCTAATTTATTACAACTATTTTATAGGACTGTATATATAAAGTAACTGATGATATAAATATAGGGATTCGTGTTATACACGTTTTCAGACCACTTCTGAGAATCTTGGAAAACAGGTTAAGGATTGTAGGGTAGTGAAATGCTTAACAACTTGTGATGAATTATATAGTTGAAATGCGATTGTCTAAAAGCTCTAGCTGTGACATTTACGAGCAAAATATAATTTTATATGATGAAGACATTCAGCAACGCCTGTAGTTTTTGCATTGCAATGCTGTACATTTATCATGATGTCAGAAATTAAATAACGAAATAAATAAAGCTGCGATAAAAATAAAAAAAAATACTAAAAACGAAACTAAACGAAAAGCATAAATATTTCCTCGGTTTAATCTCCCTTATTTCTTTGGCCTGAAAGCAATAGTTAGGTATTTGTGTTCGTCTGGCTTCAGATTTGATTGCGTCGGAAAGTATTTATGCGCGTCGGGCGTTTTTAATGCTTGAAGGGTTCTGATGACGAGGGAGGACACCGTGTGAAGCTAAAAGCGTTATGTCGACGGAGAGCAAGTGTTTAAAATGAAGCAAGGAAGAAGAAACAAGGCTTAGATCAAGCACAAACATAAAAACATAATAATAATAAAATAAAGCAATGGGATAAAGAAAATTGCAGGGGAGAAAAACGTTAGGATAATGCTTGTTTGATGTAGTTCATCGCATCACAATGAATAGTTTATGAAGAATCAAAATTAATGCAGAGTCTTGTGAGATCAGCATGTTAATAAGAGTAGAAATTGATGGTAACATGGGATTGGCCCTTTTGATGAAGAACAAAAAAATGCTCAAAATCCCGATTTAACTGACAACTCTACAGAAGAAATACAAGAAAAAAAATCAAAGCTTCAACAAATAAATAAATAAATAACAGACACAGGTAACGAAGGAACGATGGACGAAAGAAGAAATCAGTTTCAATGGATGCAGAAAAATGAAAACAGGAAAATATAAAACAAAAATAAAAAGAATCCGTAAAATATTTGGTTAGTGGATATTGTTCAGTGTCATATCAACTAAATGGATTATTTAATGAATGAAAAGTAGAGAAAACAAGGAAAATATAAAAAAGAAACAAAAATAAAAGAATCCGTAAAATATTTGGTTAGTGGACATTGTTCGATATACATATCAACCTGTATGGATTATTTAATGGATGAAAAGTAGAGAAAACGAAAAAAGTAACAAAGAAACAAAAATAAAAAAGAATCCGTAAAATATTTGGTTAGTGGATATTGTTCAGTGTATCATAAATATAAACCTAAATGGATTATTTAATGGATGAAAAGTAGAGAAAACAGGAAAATATAAAAAGAAACAAAAATAAAATAATCCGTAAAATATTTGGTTTAATTGGATATTGTTCAGTGTCATATCACCCTATATGGATTATTTAATGGATGAAAAAGTAGAGAAAACAGAAAAATATAAAAGAAACAAAAATAAAGAATCCGTAAAATATTTGGTTAGTGTATATTGTTCGGTGTCATATCAACCTAAATGAATTATTTAATGGATGAAAAGTAGAGAAAACAGGAAAATAAAAAAGAAACAAAAACAAAAGAATCCGTAAAATATTTGGTTAGTGGACATTGTTCAAATGATAATAATCGCTGTGGATTATTTAATGGATGAAAAGTAGAGAAAACAGGAAAATATAAAAGAAACAAAAATAAAAGAATCCGTAAAATATTTGGTTAGTGGACATTGTTCGGTGTCATATCAACCTGTATGGATTATTTAATGGATGAAGAAGTAGAGAAAACAGAAAATATAAAAGAAACAAAAATAAAAGAATCCGTAAAATATTTGGTTTAGTGGATATTGTTCAATGTCATATCAACCTAAATGGATTATTTAATGGATGAAAAAGTAGAGAAAACAGGAAAATATAAAAGAAACGAAATAAAAGAATCCGTAAAATATTTGGTTGGTGGATATTGTTCAGTGTCATATCACCCTATATGGATTATTTAATGGATGAAAAGTAGAGAAAACAGAAAAATATAAAAGAAACAAAAATAAAAAGAATCCGTAAAATATTTGGTTAGTGGATATTGTTCAGTATCATATCAACCTAAGTAATTTATTTAATGGATGAAAAGTAGAGAAAACAGGAAAATAAAAAAGAAACAAAAATGAAAGAATCCGTAAAATATTTGGTTAGTGGATATTGTGTCATCGTATCGCTAAATAGATTATTTAATGGATGAAAAGTAGAAAAACAGGAAAATAAAAAAGAAACAAAAATGAAAAAGTCGTAAAATATTTGGTTAGTGGACATTGTTCAGTGTCATATCAACCTATATGGATTATTTAATGGATGAAAAATGAGAAAACAGGAAAATATAAAAGAAACAAAAATAAAAAAATCCAATGATATTTAGTTCAAATGGACATTATTAGTGTCATATCAACCTATATGGATTATTTAATGGATAGAAAAGTAGAGAAAACAGGAAAATATAAAAGAAACAAAAATAAAAGAATCCGTAAAATATTTGGTTAGTGGATATTGTTCAGTGTCTCATCACCCTATATGGATTATTTAATGGATGAAAAGTAGAGAAAACAGAAAAATATAAAAGAAACAAAAATAAAAAAAGAATCCGTAAAATATTTGGTTAGTGGATATTGTTCAGTGTCATATCAACCTAAATGAATTATTTAATGGATGAAAAGTAGAGAAAACAGGGAAAATAAAAAAACAAAAACAAAAGAATCCGTAAAATATTTGGTTAGTGGACATTGTTCAGTGTCATATCAACCTATATGGATTATTTAATGGATGAAAAGTAGAGAAAACAGGAAAATATAAAAAGAAACAAAAATAAAAGAATCCGTAAAATATTTGGTTAGTGGACGTTGTTCAGTGTCATATCAACCTGTATGGATTATTTAATGGATGAAAAATAGAAAAACAGAAAAATATAAAAGAAACAAAAATAAAAGAATCCGTAAAATATTTGGTTAGTGGATATTATTCAGTGTCATATCAACCTAAATGGATTATTTAATGGATGAAAAGTAGAGAAAACAGGAAAATATAAAAGAAACAAGCAAAGATCCGTAAAATATTTGGTTAGTGGATATTGTTCAGTGTCATATCACCCTATATGGATTATTTAATGGATGAAAAGTAGAGAAAACAGAAAAAAATATAAAAGAAACAAAAATAAAACAATCCGTAAAATATTTGGTTAGTGGATATTGTTCAGTGTCATATCAACCTAAATGAATTATTTAATGGATGAAAAGTAGAGAAAACAGGAAAATAAAAAAGAAACAAAAATGAAAGAATCCGTAAAATATTTGGTTAGTGGACATTGTTCAGTGTCATATCAACCTATATGGATTATTTAATGGATGAAAAGTAGAGAAAACAGGAAAATATAAAATAAACAAAAATAAAAGAATCCGTAAAATATTTGGTTAGTGGACATTATTCAGTGTCATATCAACCTATATGGATTATTTAATGGATGAAAAGTAGAGAAAACAGGAAAATATAAAAGAAACAAAAATAAAAGAATCCGTAAAATATTTGGTTAGTGGACATTGTTCAGTGTCACATCAACCTGTATGGATTATTTAATGGATGAAAAGTAGAGAAAACAGAAAAATATAAAAGAAACAAAAATAAAAGAATCCGTAAAATATTTGGTTAGTGGATATTGTTCAGTGTCATATCAACCTAAATGGATTATTTAATGGATGAAAAGTAGAGAAAACAGGAAAATATAAAATAAACAAAAATAAAAGAATCCGTAAAATATTTGGTTAGTGGATATTGTTCAGTGTCATATCACCCTATATGGATTATTTAATGGATGAAAAGTAGAGAAAACAGAAAAATATAAAAGAAACAAAAATAAAAGTATCCGGTAAAATATTTGGTTAGTGGATATTGTTCAGTGTCATATCAACCTAAATGAATTATTTAATGGATGAAAAGTAGAGAAAACAGGAAAATAAAAAAGAAACAAAAATAAAAGAATCCGTAAAATATTTGGTTAGTGGACATTGTTCAGTGTCATATCAACCTATATGGATTATTTAATGGATGAAAAGTAGAGAAAACAGGAAAATATAAAAGAAACAAAAATAAAAGAATCCGTAAAATATTTGGTTAGTGGACATTATTCAGTGTCATATCAACCTATATGGATTATTTAATGGATGAAAAGTAGAGAAAACAGAAAAATATAAAAGAAACAAAAATAAAAGAATACGTAAAATATTTGGTTAGTGGATATTGTTCAGTGTCATATCAACCTAAATGGATTATTTAATGGATGAAAAGTAGAGAAAACAGGAAAATATAAAAGAAACAAAAATAAAAGAATCCGCAAAATATTTGGTTAGTGGACATTGATCAGTGTCATATCATCCTATATGGATTATTTAATGGATGAAAAGTAGAGAAAACAGAAAAATATAAAAGAAACAAAAATAAAAGAATCCGTAAAATATTTGGTTAGTGGACATTATTCAGTGTCATATCAACCTATATGGATTATTTAATGGATGAAAAGTAGAGAAAACAGAAAAATATAAAAGAAACAAAAATAAAAGAATCCGTAAAATATTTGGTTAGTGGACATTGTTCAGTGTCATATCAACCTAAATGGATTATTTAATGGATGAAAAGTAGAGAAAATAGGAAAATATAAAAGAAACAAAAATAAAAGAATCCGTAAAATATTTGTTTACTGGATATTGTTCAGTGTCATATCAACCTATATGGATTATTTAATGGATGAAAAGTAAAGAAAACAGAAAAATATAAAAGAAACAAAAATAAAAGAATCCGTAAAATATTTGGTTAGTGGATATTTTTCAGTGTCATATCAACCTAAATGGATTATTTAATGGATGAAAAGTAGAGAAAACAGGAAAATAAAAAAGAAACAAAAACAAAAGAATCCGTAAAATATTTGGTTAGTGGACATTGTTCAGTGTCATATCAACCTATATGGATTATTTAATGGATGAAATGTAGAGAAAACAGGAAAATATAAAAGAAACAAAAATAAAAGAATCCGTAAAATATTTGGTTAGTGGACATTGTTCAGTGTCATATCAACCTGTATGGATTATTTAATGGATGATAAGTAGAGAAAACCGAAAAATATAAAAGAAACAAAAATAAAAGAATCCGTAAAATATTTGGTTAGTGGATGTTGTTCAGTGTCATATCACCCTATATGGATTATTTAATGGATGAAAAGTAGAGAAAACAGAAAAATATAAAAGAAACAAAAATAAAAGAATCCGTAAAATATTTGGTTAGTGGATATTGTTCAGTGTCATATCAACCTAAATGAATTATTTAATGGATGAAAAGTAGAGAAAACAGGAAAATAAAAAAGAAACAAAAATAAAAGAATCCGTAAAATATTTGGTTAGTGGACATTGTTCAGTGTCATATCAACCTATATGAATTATTTAATGGATGAAAAGTAGAGAAAACAGGAAAATATAAAATAAAGAAAAATAAAAGAATCCCTAAAATATTTGGTTAGTGGACATTATTCAGTGTCATATCAACCTATATGGATTATTTAATGGATGAAAAGTAGAGAAAACAGGAAAATATAAAAGAAACAAAAATAAAAGAATCCGTAAAATATTTGGTTAGTGGACATTGTTCAGTGTCATATCAACCTGTATGGATTATTTAATGGATGAAAAGTAGAGAAAACAGAAAAATATAAAAGAAACAAAAATAAAAGAATCCGTAAAATATTTGGTTAGTGGATATTGTTCAGTGTCATATCAACCTAAATGGATTATTTAATGGATGAAAAGTAGAGAAAACAGGAAAATATAAAAGAAACAAAAATAAAAGAATCCGTAAAATATTTGGTTAGTGGATATTGTTCAGTGTCATATCACCCTATATGGATTATTTGATGGATGAAAAGTAGAGAAAACAGAAAAATATAAAAGAAACAAAAATAAAAGAATCCGTAAAATATTTGGTTAGTGGATATTGTTCAGTGTCATATCAACCTATATGGATTATTTAATGGATGAAAAGTAGAGAAAACAGGAAAATATAAAAGAAACAAAAATAAAAGAATCCGTAAAATATTTGGTTAGTGGACATTATTCAGTGTCATATCAACCTATATGGATTATTTAATGGATGAAAAGTAGAGAAAACAGAAAAATATAAAAGAAACAAAAATAAAAGAATCCGTAAAATATTTGGTTAGTGGATATTGTTCAGTGTCATATCAACCTAAATGGATTATTTAATGGATGAAAAGTAGAGAAAACAGGAAAATATAAAAGAAACAAAAATAAAATAATCCGTAAAATATTTGGTTAGTGGACATTGATCAGTGTGATATCAACCTATATGGATTATTTAATGGATGAAAAGCAGAGAAAACAGAAAAATATAAAAGAAACAAAAATAAAAGAATCCGTAAAATATTTGGTTAGTGGACATTATTCAGTGTCATATCAACCTATATGGATTATTTAATGGATGAAAAGTAGAGAAAACAGAAAAATATAAAAGAAACAAAAATAAAAGAATCCGTAAAATATTTGGTTAGTGGATATTGTTCAGTGTCATATCAAACTATATGGATTATTTAATGGATGAAAAGTAGAGAAAACAGAAAAATATAAAAGAAACAAAAATAAAAGAATCCGTACAATATTTGGTTAGTGGATATTTTTCAGTGTCATATCAACCTATATGGATTATTTAATGGATGAAAAGTAGAGAAAACAGAAACATATAAAAGAAACAAAAATAAAAGAATCCGTATAATATTTGGTTAGTGGATATTGTTCAGTGTCATATCAACTTAAATGGATTATTTAATGGATGAAAAGTAGAGACAACAGGAAAATATAAAAGAAACAAAAATAAAAGAATCCGTGAAATATTTGGTTACTGGACATTGTTCAGTGTCATATCAAACTATATGGATTATTTAATGGATGAAAAGTAGAGAAAACAGGAAAATATAAAAGAAACAAAAATAAAAGAATCCGTAAAATATTTGGTGTGTGGACATTGTTCAGTGTCATATCAACCTATATGGATTATTTAATGGATGAAAAGTAGAGAAAATAGGAAAACATAAAATAAACAAAAATAAAAGAATCATTAAAATATTAGGTTAGTGGACATTTTTCAGTGTCATATCAACCTATATGGATTATTTAATGGATGAAAAGTAGAGAAAACAGGAAAATATAAAAGAAACAAAAATAAAAGAATCCGTAAAATATTTGGTTAGTGGACATTGTTCAGTGTCATATCAACCTATATGGATTATTTAATGGATGAAATGTAGAGAAAACAGGAAAACATAAAATAAACAAAAATAAAAGAATCCGTAAAATATTTGGTTAGTGGACATTGTTCAGTGTCATATCAACCTATATGGATTATTTAATGGATGAAAAGTAGAGAAAACAGGAAAATATAAAAGAAACAAGAATAAAAGAATCAGAACTATTTGGTTTGTGGACATTGTTCAGTGTCATATCAACCTATATGGATTATTTAATGGATGAAAAGTAGAGAAAACAGGAAAATATAAAAGAAACAAAAAGAAAAGAATCCGTAAAATATTTGGTTAGTGGACATTGTTCAGTGTCATATCAACCTATATCGATTATTTAATGGATGAAAAGTAGAGAAAACAGGAAAATATAAAAGAAACAAAAATAAAAGAATCCGTAAAATATTTGGTTAATGGACATTGTTCAGTGTCATATCAACCTCTATGGATTATTTAATGGATGAAAAGTAGAGAAAACAGGAAAATATAAATGAAACAAAAATAAAAGAATCCGTAAAATATTTGGTTAGTGGACATTGTTCAGTGTCATATCAACCTCTATGGATTATTTAATGGATGAAAAGTAGAGAAAACAGGAAAATATAAATGAAACAAAAATAAAAGAATCCGTAAAATATTTGGTTAGTGGACATTGTTCAGTGTCATATCAACCTATATGGATTATTTAATGGATGAAAAGTAGAGAAAACATGAAAACATAAAAGAAACAAAAATAAAAGAATCCTTCAAATATTTGGTTAGTGGACATTGTTCAGTGTCATATCAACCTATGTGGATTATTTAATGGATGAAAAGTAGAGAAAACAGGAAAATATAAAAGAAACAAAAATAAAAGAATCCGTAAAATATTTGGTTTGTGAACATTGTTCAGTGTCATATCAACCTATATGGATTATTTAATGGATGAAAAGTAGAGAAAACAGGAAAATATAAAAGAAACAAAAAGAAAAGAATCCGTAAAATATTTGGTTAGTGGACATTGTTCAGTGTCATATCAACCTATATCGATTATTTAATGGATGAAAAGTAGAGAAAACAGGAAAATATAAAAGAAACAAAAATAAAAGAATCCGTAAAATATTTGGTTAGTGGACATTGTTCAGTGTCATATCAACCTATATGGATTATTTAATGGATGAAAAGTAGAGAAAACAGGAAAATATAAATGAAACAAAAATAAAAGAATCCGTAAAATATTTGGTTAGTGGACATTGTTCAGTGTCATATCAACCTATATGGATTATTTAATGGATGAAAAGTAGAGAAAACAGGAAAATATAAATGAAACAAAAATAAAAGAATCCGTAAAATATTTGGTTAGTGGACATTGTTCAGTGTCATATCAACCTATATGGATTATTTAATGGATGAAATGTAGAGAAAACAGGAAAACATAAAATAAACAAAAATAAAAGAATCCTTAAAATATTTGGTTAGTGGACATTGTTCAGTGTCATATCAACCTATATGGATTATTTAATGGATGAAATGTAGAGAAAACAGGAAAACATAAAAGAAACAAAAATAAAAGAATCCTTCAAATATTTGGTTAGTGGACATTGTTCAGTGTCATATCAACCTATGTGGATTATTTAATGGATGAAAAGTAGAGAAAACAGGAAAATATAAAAGAAACAAAAAAAAAGAATCCGTAAAATATTTGGTTTGTGAACATTGTTCAGTGTCATATCAACCTATATTGATTATTTAATGGATGAAAAGTAGAGAAAACAGGAAAATATAAAAGAAACAAAAAGAAAAGAATCCGTAAAATATTTGGTTAGTGGACATTGTTCAGTGTCATATCAACCTATATCGATTATTTAATGGATGAAAAGTAGAGAAAACAGGAAAATATAAAAGAAACAAAAATAAAAGAATCCGTAAAATATTTGGTTAGTGGACATTGTTCAGTGTCATATCAACCTCTATGGATTATTTAATGGATGAAAAGTAGAGAAAACAGGAAAATATAAAAGAAACAAAAAGAAAAGAATCCGTAAAGTATTTGGGTAGTGGACATTGTTCAGTGTCATATCAACCTCTATGGATTATTTAATGGATGAAAAGTAGAGAAAACAGGAAAATATAAATGAAACAAAAATAAAAGAATCCGTAAAATATTTGGTTAGTGGACATTGTTCAGTGTCATATCAACCTATATGGATTATTTAATGGATGAAAAGTAGAGAAAACAGGAAAATATAAAAGAAACAAAAAGAAAAGAATCCGTAAACTATTTGGGTAGTGGACATTGTTCAGTGTCATATCAACCTATATGGATTATTTAATGGATGAAAAGTAGAGAAAACAGGAAAGAGAAATGAAACAAAAATAAAAGAATCCGTAAAATATTTGGTTAGTGGAATGGTTCAGTCATATCAACCTATTTGGATTATTTAATGGATGAAATGTAGAGAAAACAGGAAAACATAAAATAAACAAACATAAAAGAATCTCAAAATATTTGGTTAGTGGACATTGTTCAGTGTCATATCAACCTATATGGATTATTTAATGGATGAAAAGTAGAAAAAACAGGAAAATATAAATGAACAAAAATAAAAGAATCTGCAAAATATTAGTTAGTGGACATTGTTCAGTGTCATATCAACCTATATGGATTATTTAATGGATGAAAAGTAGAGAAAACAGGAAAATATAAAAGAAACAAAAATAAAAGTAACCTGTAAAATATTTGGTTATGGACATTGTTCAGTGTCATATCAACCTATATGGATTATTTACTTGGATGAAATGTAGAGAAAACAGGAAAACATAAAAGTAAACAAAATAAAAAAGAATCTCAAATATTTGGTTAGTGGACATTGTTCAGTGTCATATCAACCTATGTGGATTATTTAATGGATGAAAGTAGAGAAAACAGAAAATATAAAAGAAACAAAAATAAAAGAATCCGTAAAGTATTTGGGTAGTGGACATTGTCTAGTGTCATATCAACCTCTCTATGGATTATTTAATGGATGAAAAGTTAGAGAAAACAGGAAAATATAAATGAAACAAAAATAAAAAGAATCCTGTAAAATATTTGGTTAGTGGATATTGTCTAGTGTCATATCAACCTAAATGAATTATTTAATGGATGAAAAGTAGAGAAAACAGAAAACAAAAGAACAAAAATAAGAATCCGTAAAATATTTGGTTAGTGGGACATTGTTCAGTGCTTTCTCATCAACCTATATGAATTATTTAATGGATGAAAAGTAGAAAACAGGAAAATATAAATAAACAAAAAATAAAAGAATCCGTAAAATATTTGGTTAGTGGACATTATTCAGTGTCATATCAACCTATATGGATTATTTAATGGATGAAAAGTAGAGAAAACAGAAAATATAAAAGAAACAAAAATAAAAGAAATCTGCAAAATATTTGGTTAGGGACATTGTTCAGTGTCATATCAACCTGTATGGATTATTTAATGGATGAAAAGTAGAGAAAACAGAAACATATAAAAGAAAACAAAAATAAAAGAATCCGTAAAATATTTGGTTAGTGGATATTGTTCTGTGTCATATCAACCTAAATGGATTATTTAATGGATGAAAAGTAGAGAAAATAGAAAACATAAAAGAAACAAAATAAAGAATCCGTAAAATATTTGGTGCGTGAACATTGTTCAGTGTCATATCAACCTATATGGATTATTTAATGGATGAAAAGTAGAGAAAATAGGAAAACATAAAATAAACAAAAAATAAAAGAATCATTAAAATATTAGGTTAGTGAATACTGTTCAGTGTCATATCAACCTATATGGATTATTTAATGGATGAAAAGTAGAGAAAAACAGAAAATATAAAAGAAACAAAAAATAAAAGAATCCGTAAAATATTTGGTTAGTGGACATTGTTCAGTGTCATATCAACCTATATGGATTATTTAATGGATGAAATGTAGAGAAAACAGGAAAACATAAAATAAACAAAAATAAAAGAATCCGTAAAATATTTGGTTAGTGGACATTGTTCAGTGTCATATCAACCTATATGGATTATTTAATGGATGAAAAGTAGAGAAAACAGGAAAATATAAAAAGAAACAAGAATAAAAGAATCCGTAAACTATTTGGTTTGTGGACATTGTTCAGTGTCATATCAACCTATATGGATTATTTAATGGATGAAAAGTAGAGAAAACAGGAAAATATAAAAGAAACAAAAAGAAAAGAATCCGTAAAATATTTGGTTAGTGGACATTGTTCAGTGTCATATCAACCTATATCGATTATTTAATGGATGAAAAGTAGAGAAAACAGGAAAATATAAATGAAACCAAAAATTAAAAGGAATTCCTGTAAAATATTTGGTTAGTGGAAACAAAAATTGTTCCAGGTTAGTCATTATCAAACTCTATGGATTATTTAATGGATGAAAAGTAGAGAAAACAGGAAAATATAAATGAAACAAAAATAAAAGAATCCGTAAAATATTTGGTTAGTGGACATTGTTCAGTGTCATATCAACCTATATGGATTATTTAATGGATGAAAAGTAGAGAAAACAGGAAAACATAAAAGAAACAAAAATAAAAGAATCCTTCAAATATTTGGTTAGTGGACATTGTTCAGTGTCATATCAACCTATGTGGATTATTTAATGGATGAAAAGTAGAGAAAACAGGAAAATATAAAAGAAACAAAAATAGAAGAATCCGTAAAATATTTGGTTTGGTAGAAACATTGTTCAGTGTCATATCAACCTATATGGAAGATTATTTAATGGATGAAAAGTAGAGAAAACAGGAAAATATAAAAGAAACAAAAAGAAAAGAATCCGTAAAATATTTCGTTAGTGGACATTGTTCAGTGTCATATCAACCTATATCGATTATTTAATGGATGAAAAGTAGAGAAAACAGGAAAATATAAAAGAAACAAAAATAAAAGAATCCGTAAATATTTGGTTAGTATATTGTTCAGTGTCATATCAACCTATATGGATTATTTAATGGATGAAAAGTAGAGAAAACAGGAAAATATAAATGAAACAAAAATAAAAGAATCCGTAAAATATTTAAGTTAGTGGACATTGTTCAGTGTCATATCAACCTATATGGATTATTTAATGGATGAAAAAAGTAGAGAAAACAGGAAAATATAAATGAAACAAAAACAAAAGAATCCGTAAAATATTTGGTTAGTGGACATTGTTCAGTGTCATATCAACCTATATGGATTATTTAATGGATGAAATGTAGAGAAAACAGGAAAATATAAAATAAACAAAAATAAAAGAATCCTTAAAATATTTGGTTAGTGGACATTGTTCAGTGTCATATCAACCTATATGGATTATTTAATGGATGAAAAGTAGAAAAACAGGAAAATATAAATGAACAAAAATAAAAGAATCCGTAAAATATTAGGTTAGTGGACATTGTTCAGTGTCATATCAACCTAGTATGGATTATTTAATGGATGAAAAGTAGAGAAAACAGGAAAATATAAAAGAAACAAAAATAAAAAGAACTATAAAATATTTGGTTAGTGGACATTGTTCAGTGTCATATCAACCTATATGGATTATTTAATGGATGAAATGAAAAACAGGAAAACATAAAGAAATTAAAATAAAAGAATCCTTCAAATATTTGGTTAGTGGACATTGTTCAGTGTCATATCAACCTATGTGGATTATTTAATGGATGAAAGTAGAGAAAACAGGAAAATATAAAAGAAACAAAATAAAAGAATCCGTAAAATATTTGGTTTGTGAACATTGTTCAGTGTCATATCAACCTATATTGATTATTTAATGGATGAAAAGTAGAGAAAACAGGAAAATATAAAAGAAACAAAAAGAAAAGAATCCGTAAAATATTTGGTTAGTGGACATTGTTCAGTGTCATATCAACCTATATCGATTATTTAATGGATGAAAAGTAGAGAAAACAGGAAAATATAAAAGAAAACAAAAATAAAAGAATCCGTAAAATATTTGGTTAGTGGACATTGTTCAGTGTCATATCAACCTCTATGGATTATTTAATGGATGAAAAAGTAGAGAAAACAGGAAAATATAAATGAAACAAAAATAAAAGAATCCGTAAAATATTTTATTAGTGGACATTGTTCAGTGTCATATCAACCTCTATGGATTATTTAATGGATGAAAAGAGAAAACAGGAAAATATAAAATGAAACAAAAATAAAAGAATCCGTAAAATATTTGGTTAGTGGACATTGTTCAGTGTCATATCAACCTATATGGATTATTTAATGGATGAAAAGTAGAGAAAACAGGAAAATATAAAAGAAACAAAAAGAAAAGAATACGTAAAGTATTTGGGTAGTGGACATTGTTCAGTGTCATATCAACCTCTATGGATTATTTAATGGATGAAAAGTAGAGAAAACAGAAAAATATAAATGAAACAAAAATAAAAGAATCCTTCAACATTTGGTTAGTGGACATTGTTCAGTGTCATATCAACCTATATGGATTATTTAATGGATGAAAAGTAGAGAAAACAGGAAAATATAAAAGAAACAAAAAGAAAAGAATCCGTAAAGTATTTGGGTAGTGTACATTGTTCAGTGTCATATCAACCTATATGGATTATTTAATGGATGAAAAGTAGAGAAAACAGGAAAATATAAATGAAACAAAAATAAAAGAATCCGTAAAATATTTGGTTAGTGGACATTGTTCAGTGTCATATATCAACCTATATGGATTATTTAATGGATGAGATGTAGAGAAAACAGGAAAACATAAAATAAACAAACATAAAAGAATCCTTAAAATATTTGGTTAGTGGACATTGTTCAGTGTCATATCAACCTATATGGATTATTTAATGGATGAAAAGTAGAAAAAACAGGAAAATATAAATGAACAAAAATAAAAGAATCCGTAAAATATTAGGTTAGTGGACATTGTTCAGTGTCATATCAACCTATATGGATTATTTAATGGATGAAAAGTAGAGAAAACAGGAAAATATAAAAGAAACAAAAATAAAAGAATCCGTAAAATATTTGGTTAGTGGACATTGTTCAGTGTCATATCAACCTATATGGATTATTTAATGGATGAAATGTAGAGAAAACAGGAAAACATAAAAGAAACAAAAATAAAAGAATCTTTCAAATATTTGGTTAGTGGACATTGTTCAGTGTCATATCAACCTATGTGGATTATTTAATGGATGAAAAGTAGAGAAAACAGGAAAATATAAAAGAAACAAAAATAAAAGAATCCGTAAAGTATTTGGGTAGTGGACATTGTTCAGTGTCATATCAACCTCTATGGATTATTTAATGGATGAAAAGTAGAGAAAACAGGAAAATGTAAATGAAACAAAAAAAAAAGAATCCGTAAAATATTTGATTTAGTGGACATTGTTCAGTGTCATGTCAACCTATATGGATTATTTAATGGATGAAAAAGTAGAGAAAACAGGAAAATATAAAAGAAACAAAAAGAAAAAGAATCCGTAAAGTATTTGGGTAGTGGAACGTTGTTCGGTGTCATGTCAACCTATATGGATTATTTAATGGATGAAAAGTAGAGAAAACAGGAAAATATAGGCGAAACAAAAATAAAAGAATCCGTAAAATATTTGGTTAGTGGACATTGTTCAGTGTCATATCAACCTATATGGATTATTTAATGGATGAAATGTAGAGAAAACAGGAAAACATAAAATAAAAAAACATAAAAGAATCCTTAAAATATTTGGTTAGTGGACATTGTTCAGTGTCATATCAACCTATATGGATTATTTAATGGATGAAAAAGAAGTAGAAAAAACGGGAAAATATAAATGAACAAAAATAAAAGAATCCGTAAAATATTAGGTTAGTGGACATTGTTCGGTGTCATGTCAACCTATATGGATTGTTTAATGGATGGCTAGAAAACAGGAAAATATAAAAGAAACAAAAATAAAAGTCCGTAAAATATTTGGTTAGTGGACATTGTTCGGTGTCATATCAACCTATATGGATTATTTAATGGATGAAATGTAGAGAAAACGGAAAAACGTAAAAGAAACAAAAATAAAAGAATCCTTCAAATATTTGGTTAGTGGACATTGTTCAGTGTCATATCAACCTATGTGGATTATTTAATGGATGAAAAGTAAACTTGAGGAAAATATAAAGAAACAAAAATAAAAGAATCCCGTAAAATATTTGGTTTGTGAACATTGTTCAGTGTCATATCAACCTACTATGGATTATTTAATGGATGAAAAAGTAAGAAAACAGGAAAATATAAAAGAAACAAAAGAAAAAGAATCCGTAAAATATTTGGTTAGTGGACATTGTTCAGTGTCATATCAACCTATATCGATTATTTAATGGATGAAAAGTAGAGAAAGCAGGAAAATATAAAAGAAACAAAAATAAAAGAATCCGTAAAATATTTGGTTGGTGGACATTGTTCAGTGTCATATCAACCTCTATGGATTATTTAATGGATGAAAAAGTAGAGAAAACAGAAAAATATAAATGAAGCAGAAATAAAAGAATCCGTCAAAATATTTGGTTGGTGGACATTGTTCAGTGTCATATCAACCTCTATGGATTATTTAATGGATGAAAAGTAGAGAAAACAGGAAAATATAAATGAAGCAAAAAATAAAAAGAATCCGTAAAATATTTGGTTAGTGGACATTGTTCAGTGTCATATCAACCTATATGGATTATTTAATGGATGAAAAGTAAGAGAAACAGGAAAAATATAAAAGAAACAAAAAGAAAAGAATCCGTAAAAGTATTTGGTTGGTGGACATTGTTCAGTGTCATATCAACCTATATCGATTATTTAATGGATGAAAAGTAGAAAGCAGGAAAATATAAATGAAACAAAAATAAAAGAATCCGTAAAATATTTGGTTAGTGGACATTGTTCAGTGTCATTTCAACCTATATGGATTATTTAATGGATGAAAAGTAGAGAAAACAGGAAAATATAAAAGAATCAAAAATAAAAGAATCCGTAAAATATTTGGTTAGTGGACATTGTTCAGTGTCATATCAACCTATATGGATTATTTAATGGATGAAAAGTAGAGAAAACAGGAAAATGTAAATGAAACAAAAATAAAAGAACGTAAAATATTTGGTTAGTGGAGTATTGTTCAGTGTCATATCAACTCATATGGATTATTTAATGGATGAAATGTAGAGAAAAACAGGAAAACATAAAAATAAACAAAAATAAAAGAATCCTTAAAATATTTGCTTAGGGACATTGTTCAGTGTCATATCAACCTATATGGATTATTTAATGGATGAAAAAGTAGAAAAAACAGGAAAATATAAATGAACAAAAATAAAAGAATCCGTAAAATATTAGGTTAGTGGACATTGTTCAGTGTCATATCAACCTATATGGATTATTTAATGGATGAAAAGTAGAGAAAAACAGGAAATATAAAAGAAACAAAAATAAAAGAATCCCGTAAAATATTTGGTTAGTGGACATTGTTCAGTGTCATATCAACCTATATGGATTATTTAATGGATGAAATGTAGAGAAAACAGGAAAACATAAAAGAAACAAAAATAAAAGAATCCTTCAAATATTTGGTTAGTGGACATTGTTCAGTGTCATATCAACCTATGTGAATTATTTAATGGATGAAAAGTAGAGAAAACAGGAAAACATAAAGAACAAAATAAAAGAATCCGTAAAATATTTAATTTGTGAACATTGTTCAGTGTCATATCAACCTATATGGATTATTTAATGGATGAAAAGTAGAGAAAACAGGAAAATATGTTAGGCACAAAAGAAAAGAATCCGTAAAATATTTGGTTTGTGAACATTGTTCAGTGTCATATCAACCTATATGGATTATTTAATGGATGAAAAGTAGAGAAAAAGGAAAATATAAAAGAAACAAAAAGAAAAGAATCCGTAAAATATCGGGTTAGGTGGACATTGTTCAGTGGTCATATCAACTATATCGATTATTTAATGGATGAAAAAGTAGAGAAAACAGGAAAATATAAAAGGAATGAAAAATAAAAGAATCCGTAAAATATTTGGTTAGTGGATACATTGTCTAGTGTCATATCAACCTCTATGGATTATTTAATGGATGAAAAGTAGAGAAAACAGAAAAATATAAATGAAACAAAAATAAAAGAATCCGTAAAATATTTGGTTAGTGGACATTGTTCAGTGTCATATCAACCTCTATGGTTTATTTAATGGATGAAAAGAAGAGAAAACAGGAAAATATAAATGAAACAAAAATAAAAGAATCCGTAAAATATTTGGTTAGTGGACATTGTTCAGTGTCATATCAACCTATATGGATTATTTAATGGATGAAAAGTAGAGAAAACAGGAAAATATAAAAAGAAACAAAAAGAAAAAAGAACTGGTAAAGTATTTGGGTAGGACATTGTTCAGTGTCATATCAACCTATATCGATTATTTAATGGATGAAAAGTAGAGAAAACAGGAAAATATAAAAGAAACAAAAAATAAAAGAATCCGTAAAATATTTGGTTAGTGGACATTGTTCAGTGTCATATCAACTCATGGATTATTTAATGGATGAAAAGTAGAGAAAACAGGAAAAATATAAAAAGAAACAAAAATAAAAGAATCCGTAAAATATTTGGTTAGTGGACATTGTTCAGTGTCATATCAACCTATATGGATTATTTAATGGATGAAATGTAGAGAAAACAGGAAAACATAAAATAAAACAAAAATAAAAGAATCTCAAAATATTTGGTTAGTGGACATTGTTCAGTGTCATATCAACCTATATGGATTATTTAATGGATGAAAAGTAGAAAAAAACAGGAAAATATAAATGAACAAAAATAAAAGAATTCCTAAAATATTTGGTTAGTGGACATTGTTCAGTGTCATATCAACCTACATGGATTATTTAATGGATGAAAAGTAGAGAAAACAGGAAAATATAAAATAAACAAAAAATTAAAGAATCCTTAAAATATTTGGTTAGTGGACATTGTTCAGTGTCATATGAACCTAAATGGATTATTTAATGGATGAAAAGTAGAGAAAACAGGACAATATAAAAGAAACAAAAATAAAAGAATCCGTAAAATATTTGGTTAGTGGACATTGTTCAGTGTCATATCAATCTATATAGATTATTTAATGGATGAAATGTAGAGAAAACAGGAAAACATAAAATAAACAAAAATAAAAGAATCCTTAAAATGTTTGGTTAGTGGACATTGTTCAGTGTCATATCAACCTATATGGATTATTTAATGGATGAAAAGTAGAGAAAACAGGAAAACATAAAAGAAACAAAAATAAATGAATCCGTAAAATATTTGGTTAGTGGACATTGTTCAGTGTCATATCAACCTATATGGATTATTTAATGGATGAAAAGTGGAGAAAACAGGAAAATATAAAAGAAACAAAAATAAATGAATCCGTAAAATATTTGGTTAGTGGACATTGTTCAGTGTCATATCAACCTATATGGATTATTTAATGGATGAAAAGTAGAGAAATCAGGAAAATATAAAAGAATCAAAAATAAATGAATCCGTAAAATATTTGGTTAGTGGACATTGTTCAGTGTCATATCAACCTATATGGATTATTTAATGGATGAAAAGTAGGAAAACAGGAAAATATAAAAGAAACAAAAATAAAAGAATCCTTAAAATATTTGGTTAGTGGATATTGTTCAGTGTCATATCAACCTAAATGGATTATTTAATGGATGAAAAGTAGAGAAAACAGGAAAATATAAAAGAAACAAAAATAAAAGAATCCGTAAAATATTTGGTTAGTGGACATTGTTCAGTGTCATATCAACCTATATGGATTATTTAATGGATGAAATGTAGAGAAAACAGGAAAACATAAAATAAACAAAAATAAAAGAATCCGTAAAATATTTGGTTAGTGGACATTGTTCAGTGTCATATCAACCTATATGGATTATTTAATGGATGAAAAGTAGAGAAAACAGGAAAATATAAAAGAAACAAAAATAAAAGAATCCGTAAAATATTTGGTTTGTGAACATTGTTCAGTGTCATATCAACCTATATGGATTATTTAATGGATGAAAAGTAGAGAAAACAGGAAAATATAAAAGAAACAAAAAGAAAAGAATCCGTAAAATATTTGGTTAGTGGACATTGTTCAGTGTCATATCAACCTATATCGATTATTTAATGGATGAAAAGTAGAGAAAACAGGAAAATATAAAAGAAACAAAAATAAAAGAATCCGTAAAATATTTGGTTAGTGGACATTGTTCAGTGTCATATCAACCTCTATGGATTATTTAATGGATGAAAAGTAGAGAAAACAGGAAAATATAAATGAAACAAAAATAAAAGAATCCGTAAAATATTTGGTTAGTGGACATTGTTCAGTGTCATATCAACCTATATGGATTATTTAATGGATGAAAAGTAAAGAAAACAGAAAAATATAAAAGAAACAAAAATAAAAGAATCCGTAAAATATTTGGTTAGTGGATATTTTTCAGTGTCATATCAACCTAAATGTATTATTTAATGGATGAAAAGTAGAGAAAACAGGAAAATAAAAAAGAAACAAAAACAAAAGAATCCGTAAAATATTTGGTTAGTGGACATTGTTCAGTGTCATATCAACCTATATGGATTATTTAATGGATGAAATGTAGAGAAAACAGGAAAATATAAAAGAAACAAAAATAAAAGAATCCGTAAAATATTTGGTTAGTGGACATTGTTCAGTGTCATATCAACCTGTATGGATTATTTAATGGATGAAAAGTAGAGAAAACAGAAAAATATAAAAGAAACAAAAATAAAAGAATCCGTAAAATATTTGGTTAGTGGATATTGTTCAGTGTCATATCACCCTATATGGATTATTTAATGGATGAAAAGTAGAGAAAACAGAAAAATATAAAAGAAACAAAAATAAAAGAATCCGTAAAATATTTGGTTAGTGGATATTGTTCAGTGTCATATCAACCTAAATGAATTATTTAATGGATGAAAAGTAGAGAAAACAGGAAAATAAAAAAGAAACAAAAATAAAAGAATCCGTAAAATATTTGGTTAGTGGACATTGTTCAGTGTCATATCAACCTATATGAATTATTTAATGGATGAAAAGTAGAGAAAACAGGAAAATATAAAATAAACAAAAATAAAAGAATCCGTAAAATATTTGGTTAGTGGACATTATTCAGTGTCATATCAACCTATATGGATTATTTAATGGATGAAAAGTAGAGAAAACAGGAAAATATAAAAGAAACAAAAATAAAAGAATCCGTAAAATATTTGGTTAGTGGACATTGTTCAGTGTCATATCAACCTGTATGGATTATTTAATGGATGAAAAGTAGAGAAAACAGAAAAATATAAAAGAAACAAAAATAAAAGAATCCGTAAAATATTTGGTTAGTGGATATTGTTCAGTGTCATATCAACCTAAATGGATTATTTAATGGATGAAAAGTAGAGAAAACAGGAAAATATAAAAGAAACAAAAATAAAAGAATCCGTAAAATATTTGGTTAGTGGATATTGTTCAGTGTCATATCACCCTATATGGATTATTTAATGGATGAAAAGTAGAGAAAACAGAAAAATATAAAAGAAACAAAAATAAAAGAATCCGTAAAATATTTGGTTAGTGGATATTGTTCAGTGTCATATCAACCTATATGGATTATTTAATGGATGAAAAGTAGAGAAAACAGGAAAATATAAAAGAAACAAAAATAAAAGAATCCGTAAAATATTTGGTTAGTGGACATTATTCAGTGTCATATCAACCTATATGGATTATTTAATGGATGAAAAGTAGAGAAAACAGAAAAATATAAAAGAAACAAAAATAAAAGAATCCGTAAAATATTTGGATAGTGGATATTGTTCAGTGTCATATCAACCTAAATGGATTATTTAATGGATGAAAAGTAGAGAAAACAGGAAAATATAAAAGAAACAAAAATAAAATAATCCGTAAAATATTTGGTTAGTGGACATTGTTCAGTGTCATATCAAATTATATGGATTATTTAATGGTAGAAAAGTAGAGAAAACAGGAAAATATAAAAGAAACAAAAAATAAAAGAATCCGTAAAATATTTGGTTAGTGGACATTGTTCAGTGTCATATCAACCTATATGGATTATTTAATGGATGAAAAGTAGAGAAAACAGGAAAATATAAAAGAAACAAAAATAAAAGAATCCGTAAAATATTTGGTTAGTGGACATTGATCAGTGTCATATCAACCTATATGGATTATTTAATGGATGAAAAGCAGAGAAAACAGAAAAATATAAAAGAAACAAAAATAAAAGAATCCGTAAAATATTTGGTTAGTGGACATTATTCAGTGTCATATCAACCTATATGGATTATTTAATGGATGAAAAGTAGAGAAAACAGAAAAATATAAAAGAAACAAAAATAAAAGAATCCGTAAAATATTTGGTTAGTGGATATTGTTCAGTGTCATATCAACCTATATGGATTATTTAATGGATGAAAAGTAGAAAAACCTGAAAAATATAAAAGAAACAAAAATAAAAGAATCCGTACAATATTTGGTTAGTGGATATTTTTCAGTGTCATATCAACCTATATGGATTATTTAATGGATGAAAAGTAGAGAAAACAGAAAAATATAAAAGAAACAAAAATAAAAGAATCCGTAAAATATTTGGTTAGTGGATATTTTTCAGTGTCATATCAACCTATATGGATTATTTAATGGATGAAAAGTAGAGAAAACAGAAACATATAAAAGAAACAAAAATAAAAGAATCCGTATAATATTTGGTTAGTGGATATTGTTCAGTGTCATATCAACTTAAATGGATTATTTAATGGATGAAAAGTAGAGACAACAGGAAAATATAAAAGAAACAAAAATAAAAGAATCCGTGAAATATTTGTTTACTGGACATTGTTCAGTGTCATATCAAACTATATGGATTATTTAATGGATGAAAAGTAGAGAAAACAGGAAAATATAAAAGAAACAAAAATAAAAGAATCCGTAAAATATTTGGTGTGTGGACATTGTTCAGTGTCATATCAACCTATATGGATTATTTAATGGATGAAAAGCAGAGAAAATAGGAAAACATAAAATAAACAAATATAAAAGAATCATTAAAATATTAGGTTAGTGGACATTGTTCAGTGTCATATCAACCTATATGGATTATTTAATGGATGAAAAGTAGAGAAAACAGGAAAATATAAAAGAAACAAAAATAACAGAATCCGTAAACTTTTTGGTTAGTGGACATTGTTCAGTGTCATATCAACCTATATGGATTATTTAATGGATGAAATGTAGAGAAAACAGGAAAACATAAAATAAACAAAAATAAAAGAATCCGTAAAATATTTGGTTAGTGGACATTGTTCAGTGTCATATCAACCTATATGGATTATTTAATGGATGAAAAGTAGAGAAAACAGGAAAATATAAAAGAAACAAGAATAAAAGAATCCGTAAAATATTTGGTTTGTGGACATTGTTCAGTGTCATATCAACCTATATGGATTATTTAATGGATGAAAAGTAGAGAAAACAGGAAAATATAAAAGAAACAAAAAGAAAAGAATCCGTAAAATATTTGGTTAGTGGACATTGTTCAGTGTCATATCAACCTATATGGATTATTTAATGGATGAAAAGTAGAGAAAACAGGAAAATATAAAAGAAACAAAAAGAAAAGAATCCGTAAAATATTTGGTTAGTGGACATTGTTCAGTGTCATATCAACCTCTATGGATTATTTAATGGATGAAAAGTAGAGAAAACAGGAAAATATAAATGAAACAAAAATAAAAGAATCCGTAAAATATTTGGTTAGTGGACATTGTTCAGTGTCATATCAACCTCTATGGATTATTTAATGGATGAAAAGTAGAGAAAACAGGAAAATATAAATGAAACAAAAATAAAAGAATCCGTAAAATATTTGGTTAGTGGACATTGTTCAGTGTCATATCAACCTATATGGATTATTTAATGGATGAAAAGTAGAGAAAACAGGAAAATATAAAAGAAACAAAAAGAAAAGAATCCGTAAAGTATTTGGGTAGTGGACATTGTTCAGTGTCATATCAACCTATATCGATTATTTAATGGATGAAAAGTAGAGAAAACAGGAAAATATAAATGAAACAAAAATAAAAGAATCCGTAAAATATTTGGTTAGTGGACATTGTTCAGTGTCATTTCAACCTATATGGATTATTTAATGGATGAAAAGTAGAGAAAACAGGAAAATATAAAAGAAACAAAAATAAAAGAATCCGTAAAATATTTGGTTAGTGGACATTGTTCAGTGTCATATCAACCTATATGGATTATTTAATGGATGAAAAGTAGAGAAAACAGGAAAATGTAAATGAAACAAAAATAAATGAATCCGTAAAATATTTGGTTAGTGGACATTGTTCAGTGTCATATCAACCTATGGATTATTTAATGGATGAAATGTAGAGAAAACAGGAAAACATAAAATAAACAAAAATAAAAGAATCCTTAAAATATTTGGTTAGTGGACATTGTTCAGTGTCATCAACCTATATGGATTAATAATGGATGAAAAGTAGAAAAAACAGGAAAATATAAATGAACAAAAATAAAAGAATCCGTAAAATATTAGGTTAGTGGACATTGTTCAGTGTCATATCAACCTATATGGATTATTTAATGGATGAAAAGTAGAGAAAACAGGAAAATATAAAAGAAACAAAAATAAAAGAATCCGTAAAATATTTGGTTAGTGGACATTGTTCAGTGTCATATCAACCTATATGGATTATTTTAATGGATGGAAATGTAGAGAAAACAGGAAAACATAAAAGAAACAAAATAAATGAATCCTTCAAATATTTGGTTAGTGGACATTGTTCAGTGTCATATCAACCTATGTGGATTATTTAATGGATGAAAAGTAGAGAAAACAGGAAAATATAAATGAAAACAAAAATAAAAGAATCCGTAAAATATTTGGTTTGTGAACTTTATTCAGTGTCATATCAACCTATATGGATTATTTAATGGATGAAAAGTAGAGAAAACAGGAAAATATAAAAGAAAACAAAAAGAAAAGAATCCGTAAAATATTTGGTTAGTGGACATTGTTCATGTCATATCAACCTATATCGATTATTTAATGGATGAAAGTAGAGAAAACAGGAAAATATAAAAGAAACAAAAGAAAAGAATCCGTAAAATATTTGGTTAGTGGACGTTGTTCAGTGTCATATCAACCTCTATGGATTATTTAATGGATGAAAAGTAGAGAAAACAGGAAAATATAAATGAAACAAAATAAAAGAATCCGTAAAATATTTGGTTAGTGGACATTGTTCAGTGTCATATCAACCCTTATGGATTATTTAATGGATGAAAAAGTAGAGAAAACAGGAAAATATAAATGAAACAAAAAATAAAAGAATCCGTAAAATATTTTGGTTAGTGGACATTGTTCAGTGTCATATCAACCTATATGGATTATTTAATGGATGAAAAGTAGAAAAAATGAGAAAATATAAATGAACAAAATAAAAGAATCCGTAAAATATTAGGTTAGTGGACATTGTTCAGTGTCATATCAACCTATATGGATTATTTAATGGATGAAAAGTAGAGAAAACAGGAAAATATAAAAAGAAACAAAAGAAAAGAATCCGTAAAATATTTGGTTAGTGGACATTGTTCAGTGTCATATCAACCTCTATATGGATTATTTAATGGATGAAAAGTAGAGAAAACAGGAAAATATAAATGAAACAAAAATAAAAGAATCCGTAAAATATTTGGTTAGTGGACATTGTTCAGTGTCATATCAACCTCTATGGATTATTTAATGGATGAAAAGTAGAGAAAACAGGAAAATATAAATGAAACAAAAATAAAAGAATCCGTAAAATATTTGGTTAGTGGACATTGTTCAGTGTCATATCAACCTATATGGATTATTTAATGGATGAAAAGTAGAGAAAACAGGAAAATATAAAAGAAACAAAAGAAAAGAATCCGTAAAGTATTTGGGTAGTGGACATTGTTCAGTGTCATATCAACCTATATCGATTATTTAATGGATGAAAAGTAGAGAAAACAGGAAAATATAAATGAAACAAAAATAAAAGAATCCGTAAAATATTTGGTTAGTGGACATTGTTCAGTGTCATTTCAACCTATATGGATTATTTAATGGATGAAAAGTAGAGAAAACAGGAAAATATAAAAGAAACAAAAATAAAAGAATCCGTAAATATTTGGTTAGTGGACATTGTTCAGTGTCATATCAACCTATATGGATTATTTAATGGATGAAAAGTAGAGAAAACAGGAAAATGTAAATGAAACAAAAAATAAAGGAATCCGTAAAATATTTGGTTAGTGGACATTGTTCAGTGGTCATATCAACCTATATGGATTATTTAATGGATGAAATGTAGAAAAAACAGGAAAACATAAAATAAAACAAAAAATAAAAGAATCCTTAAAATATTTGAGTTAGTGACATTGTTCAGTGTCATATCAACCTATATGGATTATTTAATGGATGAAAAAAACAGGAAAATATAAATGAACAAAAATAAAAGAATCCGTAAAATATTAGGTTAGTGGACATTGTTCAGTGTCATATCAACCTATATGGATTATTTAATGGATGAAAAGTAGAGAAAACAGGAAAATATAAAAGAAACAAAAATAAAAGAATCCGTAAAATATTTGGTTAGTGGACATTGTTCAGTGTCATATCAACCTATATGGATTATTTAATGGATGAAATGTAGAGAAAACAGGAAAACATAAAAGAAACAAAAATAAATGAATCCTTCAAATATTTGGTTAGTGGACATTGTTCAGTGTCATATCAACCTATGTGGATTATTTAATGGATGAAAAGTAGAGAAAACAGGAAAATATAAATGAAACAAAAATAAAAGAATCCGTAAAATATTTGGTTTGTGAACTTTATTCAGTGTCATATCAACCTATATGGATTATTTAAAGATGAAAAGTAGAGAAAACAGGAAAATATAAAGAAATAAAAAGAAAAGAACTGTAAACATTTGGTTAGTGGACATTGTTCAGTGTCATATCAACCTATATCATTTAATGGATGAAAAGTAGAGAAAACAGGAAAATATAAAAGAAACAAAAGAAAAGAATCCGCTGTAAAATATTTGGTTAGTGGACGTTGTTCAGTGTCATATCAACCTCTATGGATTATTTAATGGATGAAAAGTAGAGAAAACAGGAAAATATAAATGAAAACAAAAAAAAAATAAAAGAATCCGTAAAATATTTGGTTAGTGGACATTGTTCAGTGTCATATCAACCTCTATGGATTATTTAATGGATGAAAAGAGAGAAAACAGGAAAATATAAATGAAACAAAAATAAAAGAATCGTAAAATATTTGGTTAGTGGACATTGTTCAGTGTCATATCAACCTATATGGATTATTTAATGGATGAAAAGTAGAAAAAACAGGAAAATATAATGAACAAAAATAAAAGAATCCGTAAAATATTAGGTTATGGACATTGTTCAGTGTCATATCAACCTATATGGATTATTTAATGGATGAAAAAGTAGAGAAAACAGGAAAATATAAATGAAACAAAAATAAAAAAGAATCCAAATATTTGGTTAGTGGACATTGTTCAGTGTCATATCAACCTATATGGATTATTTAATGGATGAAATGTAGAGAAAACAGGAAAACATAAAAGAAACAAAATAAAAGAATCCTTCAAATATTTGGTTAGTGGACATTGTTCAGTGTCATATCAACCTATGTGAATTATTTAATGGATGAAAAGTAGAGAAAACAGGAAAAATATAAAAGAAACAAAAATAAAAGAATCCGTAAAATATTTGGTTTGTAGCCATTGTTCAGTGTCATATCAACCTATATGGATTATTTAATGCATGAAAAGTAGAGAAAACAGGAAAATATAAAAGAAACAAAAAAAGAAAAGAATCCGTAAAATATTTGGTTAGTGGACATTGTTCAGTGTCATATCAACCTATATCGATGATTTAATGGATGAAAAGTAGAGAAAACAGGAAAATATAAAAGAAACAAAAAGAAAAGAATCCGTAAAATATTTGGTTAGTGGACATTGTTCAGTGTCATATCAACCTCTATGTATTATTTAATGGATGAAAAGTAGAGAAAACAGGAAAATATAAATGAAACAAAAAATAAAAGAATCCGTAAAATATTTGGTTAGTGGACATTGTTCAGTGTCATATCAACCTCTATGGATTATTTAATGGATGAAAAGTAGAGAAAACAGGAAAATATAAAAAGAAACAAAAATAAAAGAATCCGTAAAATATTTGGTTAGTGGACATTGTTCAGTGTCATATCAACCTATATGGATTATTTAATGGATGAAATGTAGAGAAACAGGAAAACATAAAAGAAACAAAAGTAAAATAAAAGAATCCTTCAAATATTTTTGGTTAGTGGACATTGTTCAGTGTCATATCAACCTATGTGAATTATTTAATGATGAAAAGTAGAGAAAACAGGAAAATATAAAAGAAACAAAAATAAAAGAATCCGTAAAATATTTGGTTTGTGAACATTGTTCAGTGTCATATCAACCTATATGGATTATTTAATGCATGAAAAGTAGAGAAAACAGGAAAATATAAAAGCAAAACAAAAAGAAAAGAATCCGTAAAATATTTGGTTAGTGGACATTGTTCAGTGTCATATCAACCTATATCGATGATTTTAATGGATGAAAAGTAGAGAAAACAGGAAAATATAAAAGAAACAAAAGAAAGAAATCCGTAAAATATTTGGTTAGTGGACATTGTTCAGTGTCATATCAACCTCTATGTATTATTTAATGGATGAAAGTAGAGAAAAATAGAAAATATAAATGAAACAAAAATAAAAGAATCCGTAAAATATTTGTTATGGGACATTGTTCAGTGTCATATCAACCTCTATGGATTATTTAATGGATGAAAAAGTAGGAGAAAACAGGAAAATATAAATGAAATAAAATAAAAGAATCCGTAAAATATTTGGTTAGTGGACATTGTTCAGTGTCATATCAACCTATATGGATTATTTAATGGATGAAAAGTAGAGAAAACAGGAAAATATAAAAGAAACAAAAGAAAAGAATCCGTAAAGTATTTGGGTAGTGGACATTGTTCAGTGTCATATCAACCTATATCGATTATTTAATGGATGAAAAAGTAGAGAAAACAGGAAAAATATAAATGAAACAAAAATAAAAGAATCCTTCAAATATTTGGTTAGTGGACATTGTTCAGTGTCATATCAAACTATGTGAATTATTTAATGGATGAAAAGTAGAGAAAACAGGAAAATATAAAAGAAACAAAAATAAAAGAATCCGTAAAATATTTGGTTTGTGAACATTGTTCAGTGTCATATCAACCTATATGGATTATTTAATGTATGAAAAAGTAGAGAAAACAGGAAAATATAAAAGAAACAAAAAGAAAAGAATCCGTAAAATATTTGGTTAGTGGACATTGTTCAGTGTCATATCAACCTATATCGATGATTTAATGGATGAAAGTAGAGAAAAACAGGAAAATATAAAAGAAACAAAAGAAAAAGAATCCGTAAAATATTTGGTTAGTGGACATTGTTCAGTGTCATATCAACCTCTATGTATTATTTAATGGATGAAAAGTAGAGAAAACAGGAAAATATAAATGAAACAAAATAAAAGAATCCGCAAAATATTTGGTTAGTGGAATAAGTTCAGTGTCATATCAACCTCTATGGATTATTTAATGGAGATTAAAAGTAGAGAAAACAGGAAAATATAAATGAAACAAAAATAAAAAGAATCCGTAAAATATTTGGTTAGTGGACATTGTTCAGTGTCAGAATATCAACCTATATGGATTATTTAATGGATGAAAAGTAGAGAAAACAGGAAAATATAAAAGAAACAAAAAGAAAAGAATCCGTAAAGTATTTGGGTAGTGGACATTGTTCAGTGTCATATCAACCTATATCGATTATTTACTGGATGAAAAGTAGAGAAAACAGGAAAATATAAATGAAACAAAAATAAAAGAATCCGTAAAATATTTGGTTATTGGACATTGTTCAGTGTCATTTCAACCTATATGGATTATTTAATGGATGAAAAGTAGAGAAAACAGGAAAATATAAAAGAAACAAAACTAAAAGAATCCGTAAAATATTTGGTTAGTGGACATTGTTCAGTGTTATATCAACCTATATGGATTATTTAATGGATGAAAAGTAGAGAAAACAGGAAAATGTAAATGAAACAAAAATAAAAGAATCCGTAAAATATTTGGTTAGTGGACATTGTTCAGTGTCATATCAACCTATATGGATTATTTAATGGATGAAAAGTAGAAAAAACAGGAAAATATAAATGAACAAAAAATAAAAGAATCCGTAAAATATTAGGTTAGTGGACATTGTTCAGTGTCATATCAACCTATATGGATTATTTAATGGATGAAAAGTAGTGAAAACAGGAAAATATAAAAGAAACAAAAATAAAAGAATCCGTAAAATATTTGGTTAGTGGACATTGTTCAGTGTCATATCAACCTATATGGATTATTTAATGGATGAAATGTAGAGAAAACAGGAAAACATAAAAGAAACAAAAATAAAAGAATCCTTCAAATATTTGGTTAGTGGACATTGTTCAGTGTCATATCAACCTATATGGATTATTTAATGGATGAAAAGTAGAGAAAACAGGAAAATATAAAAGAAACAAAAATAAAAGAATCCGTAAAATATTTGGTTTGTGAACATTGTTCAGTGTCATATCAACCTATATGGATTATTTAATGGATGAAAAGTAGAGAAAACAGGAAAATATAAAAGAAACAAAAAGAAAAGAATCCGTAAAATATTTGGTTAGTGGACATTGTTCAGTGTCATATCAACCTATATGGATTATTTAATGGATGAAAAGTAGAGAAAATAGGAAAACATAAAATAAACAAATATAAAAGAATCATTAAAATATTAGGTTAGTGGACATTGTTCAGTGTCATATCAACCTATATGGATTATTTAATGGATGAAAAGTAGAGAAAACAGGAAAATATAAAAGAAACAAAAATAAAAGAATCCGTAAAATATTTGGTTAGTGGACATTGTTCAGTGTCATATCAACCTATATGGATTATTTAATGGATGAAATGTAGAGAAAACAGGAAAACATAAAATAAACAAAAATAAAAGAATCCGTAAAATATTTGGTTAGTGGACATTGTTCAGTGTCATATCAACCTATATGGATTATTTAATGGATGAAAAGTAGAGAAAACAGGAAAATATAAAAGAAACAAGAATAAAAGAATCCGTAAAATATTTGGTTTGTGGACATTGTTCAGTGTCATATCAACCTATATGGATTATTTAATGGATGAAAAGTAGAGAAAACAGGAAAATATAAAAGAAACAAAAAGAAAAGAATCAGTAAAATATTTGGTTAGTGGACATTGTTCAGTGTCATATCAACCTATATGGATTATTTAATGGATGAAAAGTAGAGAAAACAGGAAAATATAAAAGAAACAAAAAGAAAAGAATCCGTAAAATATTTGGTTAGTGGACATTGTTCAGTGTCATATCAACCTCTATGGATTATTTAATGGATGAAAAGTAGAGAAAACAGGAAAATATAAATGAAACAAAAATAAAAGAATCCGTAAAATATTTGGTTAGTGGACATTGTTCAGTGTCATATCAACCTCTATGGATTATTTAATGGATGAAAAGTAGAGAAAACAGGAAAATATAAAAGAAACAAAAATAAAAGAATCCGTAAAATATTTGGTTAGTGGACATTGTTCAGTGTCATATCAACCTATATCGATTATTTAATGGATGAAATGTAGAGAAAACAGGAAAATGTAAATGAAACAAAAATAAAGGAATCCGTAAAATATTTGGTTAGTGGACATTGTTCAGTGTCATATCAACCTATATGGATTATTTAATGGATGAAATGTAGAGAAAACAGGAAAACATAAAATAAACAAAAATAAAAGAATCCTTAAAATATTTGGTTAGTGGACATTGTTCAGTGTCATATCAACCTATATGGATTATTTAATGGATGAAAAGTAGAAAAAACAGGAAAATATAAATGAACAAAAATAAAAGAATCCGTAAAATATTAGGTTAGTGGACATTGTTCAGTGTCATATCAACCTATATGGATTATTTAATGGATGAAAAGTAGAGAAAACAGGAAAATATAAAAGAAACAAAAATAAAAGAATCCGTAAAATATTTGGTTAGTGGACATTGTTCAGTGTCATATCAACCTATATGGATTATTTAATGGATGAAATGTAGAGAAAACAGGAAAACATAAAAGAAACAAAAATAAATGAATCCTTCAAATATTTGGTTAGTGGACATTGTTCAGTGTCATATCAACCTATGTGGATTATTTAATGGATGAAAAGTAGAGAAAACAGGAAAATATAAATGAAACAAAAATAAAAGAATCCGTAAAATATTTGGTTTGTGAACTTTATTCAGTGTCATATCAACCTATATGGATTATTTAATGGATGAAAAGTAGAGAAAACAGGAAAATATAAAAGAAACAAAAAGAAAAGAATCCGTAAAATATTTGGTTAGTGGACATTGTTCAGTGTCATATCAACCTATATCGATTATTTAATGGATGAAAAGTAGAGAAAACAGGAAAATATAAAAGAAACAAAAAGAAAAGAATCCGTAAAATATTTGTTTAGTGGACATTGTTCAGTGTCATATCAACCTCTATGGATTATTTAATGGATGAAAAGTAGAGAAAACAGGAAAATATAAATGAAACAAAAATAAAAGAATCCGTAAAATATTTGGTTAGTGGACATTGTTCAGTGTCATATCAACCTCTATGGATTATTTAATGGATGAAAAGTAGAAAAAACAGGAAAATATAAATGAAACAAAAATAAAAGAATCCGTAAAATATTTGGTTAGTGGACATTGTTCAGTGTCATATCAACCTATATGGATTATTTAATGGATGAAAAGTAGAAAAAACAGGAAAATATAAATGAACAAAAATAAAAGAATCCGTAAAATATTAGGTTAGTGGACATTGTTCAGTGTCATATCAACCTATATGGATTATTTAATGGATGAAAAGTAGAGAAAACAGGAAAATATAAAAGAAACAAAAATAAAAGAATCCGTAAAATATTTGGTTAGTGGACATTGTTCAGTGTCATATCAACCTATATCGATTATTTAATGGATGAAATGTAGAGAAAACAGGAAAACATAAAAGAAACAAAAATAAAAGAATCCTTCAAATATTTGGTTAGTGGACATTGTTCAGTGTCATATCAACCTATGTGAATTATTTAATGGATGAAAAGTAGAGAAAACAGGAAAATATAAAAGAAACAAAAATAAAAGAATCCGTAAAATATTTGGTTAGTGGACATTGTTCAGTGTCATATCAACCTATGTGAATTATTTAATGGATGAAAAGTAGAGAAAACAGGAAAATATAAAAGAAACAAAAATAAAAGAATCCGTAAAATATTTGGTTTGTGAACATTGTTCAGTGTCATATCAACCTATATGGATTATTTAATGCATGAAAAGTAGAGAAAACAGGAAAATATAAAAGAAACAAAAAGAAAAGAATCCGTAAAATATTTGGTTAGTGGTCATTGTTCAGTGTCATATCAACCTATATCGATTATTTAATGGATGAAAAGTAGAGAAAACAGGAAAATATAAAAGAAACAAAAAGAAAAGAATCCGTAAAATATTTGGTTAGTGGACATTGTTCAGTGTCATATCAACCTCTATGGATTATTTAATGGATGAAAAGTAGAGAAAACAGGAAAATATAAATGAAACAAAAATAAAAGAATCCGTAAAATATTTGGTTAGTGGACATTGTTCAGTGTCATATCAACCTCTATGGATTATTTAATGGATGAAAAGTAGAGAAAACAGGAAAATATAAATGAAACAAAAATAAAAGAATCCGTAAAATATTTGGTTAGTGGACATTGTTCAGTGTCATATCAACCTATATGGATTATTTAATGGATGAAAAGTAGAGAAAACAGGAAAATATAAAAGAAACAAAAAGAAAAGAATCCGTAAAGTATTTGGGTAGTGGACATTGTTCAGTGTCATATCAACCTATATCGATTATTTAATGGATGAAAAGTAGAGAAAACAGGAAAATATAAATGAAACAAAAATAAAAGAATCCGTAAAATATTTGGTTAGTGGACATTGTTCAGTGTCATTTCAACCTATATGGATTATTTAATGGATGAAAAGTAGAGAAAACAGGAAAATATAAAAGAAACAAAAATAAAAGAATCCGTAAAATATTTGGTTAGTGGACATTGTTCAGTGTCATATCAACCTATATGGATTATTTAATGGATGAAAAGTAGAGAAAACAGGAAAATGTAAATGAAACAAAAATAAAAGAATCCGTAAAATATTTGGTTAGTGGACATTGTTCAGTGTCATATCAACCTATATGGATTATTTAATGGATGAAAAGTAGAAAAAACAGGAAAATATAAATGAACAAAAATAAAAGAATCCGTAAAATATTAGGTTAGTGGACATTGTTCAGTGTCATATCAACCTATATGGATTATTTAATGGATGAAAAGTAGTGAAAACAGGAAAATATAAAGAAACTTAAATAAAAGAATCCGTAAAATATTTGGTTAGTGGACATTGTTCAGTGTCATATCAACCTATATGGATTATTTAATGGATGAAATGTAGAAGAAAAGCAGGAAAACATAAAAGAAACAAAAATAAAAAGAATCCTTCAAATATTTGGTTAGTGGACATTGTTCAGTGTCATATCAACCTATGTGAATTATTTAATGGATGAAAAGTAGAGAAAACAGGAAAATATAAAAGAAACAAAAATAAAAGAATCCGTAAAATATTTGGTTTGTGAACATTGTTCAGTGTCATATCCAACCTATATGGATTATTTAATGGATGAAAAGTAGAGAAAACAGGAAAATATAAAGAAACAAAAGAAAAGAATCCGTAAAATATTTGGTTAATGGACATTGTTCAGTGTCATATCAACCTATATCGATTATTTAATGGATGAAAAGTAGAGAAAACAGGAGAAAATATAAAAGAAACAAAAATAAAAGAATCCGTAAAATATTTGGTTAGTTGACATTGTTCAGTGTCATATCAACCTCTATGGATTATTTAATGGATGAAAAGTAGAGAAAACGGGAAAATATAAATGAAACAAAAATAAAAGAATCCGTAAAAATGTTTGGTTAGTGGACATTGTTCAGTGTCATATCAACCTATATGGATTATTTAATGGATGAAAAAGTAAGAAAAACAGGAAAATATAAAAGAAACAAAAGAAAAGAATCCGTAAAGTATTTGGGTAGTGGACATTGTTCAGTGTCATATCAACCTATATCGATTATTTAATGGATGAAAAAGTAGAGAAAACAGGAAAATATAAATGAAACAAGAAGAAATAAAAGAATCCGTAAAATATTTGGTTAGTGGACATTGTTCAGTGTCATATCAACCTATATGGATTATTTAATGGATGAAAAGTAGAGAAAACAGGAAAATATAAAAGAAACAAAAAGAAAAGAATCCGTAAAAGTATTTGGGTAGTGGATATTGTTCAGTGTCATATCAACCTATATCGATTATTTAATGGATGAAAAGTAGAAGAAAAACAGGAAAATATAAAAGAAACAAAAATAAAAGAATCCGTAAAATATTTGGTTAGTGGACATTGTTCAGTGTCATATCAACCTATATATGGATTATTTAATGGATGAAAAGTAGAGAAAACAGGAAAATATAAAAAGAAACAAAAGAAAAGAATCCGTAAAGTATTTGGGTAGTGGACATTGTTCAGTGTCATATCAACCTATATCGATTATTTAATGGATGAAAAGTAGAGAAAACAGGAAAATATAAAAGAAACAAAAATAAAAGAATCCGTAAAATATTTGGTTAGTGGACATTGTTCAGTGTCATATCAACCTATATCGATTATTTAATGGATGAAAAAGTAGAGAAAACAGGAAAATATAAAAAAGAGAAACAAAAAATAAAAGAATCCGTAAAATATTTGGTTAGTGGACATTTGTTCAGTGTCATATCAACCTCTACTGTGGATTATTTAATGGATGAAAAGTAGAGAAAACAGGAAAATATAAATGAAACAAAAAATAAAAGAATCCGTAAAATATTTGGTTAGTGGACATTGTTCAGTGTCATATCAACCTATATGGATTATTTAATGGATGAAAAGTAGAGAAAACAGGAAAATATAAAAGAAACAAAGAAAAAGAATCCGTAAAGTATTTGGGTAGTGGACATTGTTCAGTGTCATATCAACCTATCGATTATTTAATGGATGAAAAGTAGAGAAAACAGGAAAATATAAAAGAAACAAAAATAAAGAATCCGTAAAATATTTGGTTGGTGGACATTGTTCAGTGTCATATCAACCTATATCGATTATTTAATGGATGAAAAGTAGAGAAAACAGGAAAATATAAAAGAAACAAAAATAAAAGAATCCGTAAAACATTTTGGATTCACGTGTGGACATTGTTCAGTGTCATATCAACCTATGGATTATTTAATGGATGAAATGTAGAGAAAACAGAGAAAACATAAAATAAACAAAAATAAAAAGAATCCTTAAAATATTTGATTAGTGGACATTGTTCAGTGTCATATCAACCTATATGGATTATTTAATGGATGAAAAGTAAGAGAAAACAGGAAAATATAAATGAAACAAAAATAAAAGAATCCGTAAAATATTTGGTTAGTGGACATTGTTCGGTGTCATATCAACCTATATGGATTATTTAATGGATGAAAAGTAGAGAAAACAGGAAAAATATAAAAGAAACAAAAGAAAAGAATCCGTAAAGTATTTGGGTAGTGGACATTGTTCAGTGTCATATCAACCTATATCGATTATTTAATGGATGAAAAGTAGAGAAAACAGGGAAAATATAAATGAAACAAAAATAAAAGAATCCGTAAAATATTTGGTTAGTGGACATTGTTCAGTGTCATATCAACCTATATGGATTATTTAATGGATGAAAAAGTAGAGAAAACGGGAAAATATAAAAGAAACAAAGAAAAGAATCCGTAAAGTATTTGGGTAGTGGACATTGTTCAGTGTCATATCAACCTATATCGATTATTTAATGGATGAAAAGTAGAGAAAACAGGAAAATATAAAAGAAACAAAAATAAAAGAATCCGTAAATATTTGGTTAGTGGACATTGTTCAGTGTCATATCAACCTATATGGATTATTTAATGGATGAAAAGTAGAGAAAACAGGAAAATATAAAGAAACAAAAAGAAAAAGAATCCGTAAAGTATTTGGGTAGTGGACATTGTTCAGTGTCATATCAACCTATATCGATTATTTAATGGATGAAAAGTAGAGAAAACAGGAAAATATAAAGAAACAAAAATAAAGAATCCGTAAAATATTTGGTTAGTGGACATTGTTCAGTGTCATATCAACCTATATCGATTATTTAATGGATGAAAAGTAGAGAAAACAGGAAAATATAAAAGAAACAAAAAAAATAAAAGAATCCGTAAAATATTTGGTTAGTGGACATTGTTCAGTGTCATATCAACCTCTATGGATTATTTAATGGATGAAAAGTAGAGAAAACAGGAAAATATAAATGAAACAAAAATAAAAGAATCCGTAAAATATTTGGTTAGTGGACATTGTTCAGTGTCATATCAACCTATATGGATTATTTAATGGATGAAAAGTAGAGAAAACAGGAAAATATAAAAGAAACAAAAGAAAAAGAATCCGTAAAGTATTTGGGTAGTGGACATTGTTCAGTGTCTTATCAACCTATATCGATTATTTAATGGATGAAAAAGTAGAGAAAACAGGGAAATATAAAAAAGAAACAAAAATAAAAGAATCCGTAAAATATTTGGTTAGTGGACATTGTTCAGTGTCATATCAACCTATATCGATTATTTAATGGATGAAAAGTAGAAAAAACAAGGAAAAATATAAAAAAGAAACAAAAATAAAAGAATCCGTAAAACATTTGGTTAGTGGACATTGTTCAGTGTCATATCAACCTATATGGATTATTTAATGGATGAAATGTAGAGAAAACAGGAAAACATAAAATAAACAAAAATAAAAGAATCCTTAAAATATTTGGTTAGTGGACATTGTTCAGTGTCATATCAACCTATATGGATTATTTAATGGATGAAAAGTAGAAAAAACAGGAAAATATGAATGAACAAATATAAAAGAATCCGTAAAATATTTGGTTACTGGACATTGTTCAGTGTCATATCAACCTATATGGATTATTTAATGGATGAAAAGTAGAGAAAACAGGAAAATATAAAATAAACAAAAATTAAAGAATCCTTAAAATATTTGGTTAGTGGACATTGTTCAGTGTCATATGAACCTAAATGGATTATTTAATGGATGAAAAGTAGAGAAAACAGGACAATATAAATGAAACAAAAATAAAAGAATCCGTAAAATATTTGGTTAGTTGACATTGTTCAGTGTCATATCAATCTATATAGATTATTTAATGGATGAAATGTAGAGAAAACAGGAAAACATAAAATAAAGAAAAATAAAAGAATCCTTAAAATGTTTGGTTAGTGGACATTGTTCAGTGTCATATCAACCTATATGGATTATTTAATGGATGAAAAGTAGAGAAAACAGGAAAACATAAAAGAAACAAAAATAAATGAATCCGTAAAATATTTGGTTAGTGGACATTGTTCAGTGTCATATCAACCTATATGGATTATTTAATGGATGAAAAGTGGAGAAAACAGGAAAATATAAAAGAAACAAAAATAAATGAATCCGTAAAATATTTGGTTAGTGGATATTGTTCAGTGTCATATCAACCTATATGGATTATTTAATGGATGAAAAGTAGAGAAATCAGGAAAATATAAAAGAATCAAAAATAAATGAATCCGTAATATATTTGGTTAGTGGACATTGTTCAGTGTCATATCAACCTATATGGATTATTTAATGGATGAAAAGTAGGAAAACAGGAAAATATAAAAGAAACAAAAATAAAAGAATCCTTAAAATATTTGGTTAGTGGATATTGTTCAGTGTCATATCAACCTAAATGGATTATTTAATGGATGAAAAGTAGAGAAAACAGGAAAATATAAAAGAAACAAAAATAAAAGAATCCGTAAAATATTTGGTTAGTGGACATTGTTCAGTGTCATATCATCCTATATGGATTATTTAATGGATGAAATGTAGAGAAAACAGGAAAACATAAAATAAACAAAAATAAAAGAATCCGTAAAATATTTGGTTAGTGGACATTGTTCAGTGTCATATCAACCTATATGGATTATTTAATGGATGAAAAGTAGAGAAAACAGGAAAATATAAAAGAAACAAAAATAAAAGAATCCGTAAAATATTTGGTTTGTGAACATTGTTCAGTGTCATATCAACCTATAGGGATTATTTAATGGATGAAAAGTAGAGAAAACAGGAAAATATAAAAGAAACAAAAAGAAAAGAATCCGTAAAATATTTGGTTAGTGGACATTGTTCAGTGTCATATCAACCTATATCGATTATTTAATGGATGAAAAGTAGAGAAAACAGGAAAATATAAAAGAAACAAAAATAAAAGAATCCGTAAAATATTTGGTTAGTGGACATTGTTCAGTGTCATATCAACCTCTATGGATTATTTAATGGATGAAATGTAGAGAAAACAGGAAAATATAAATGAAACAAAAATAAAAGAATCCGTAAAATATTTGGTTAGTGGACATTGTTCAGTGTCATATCAACCTCTATGGATTATTTAATGGATGAAAAGTAGAGAAATCAGGAAAATATAAATGAAACAAAAATAAAAGAATCCGTAAAATATTTGGTTAGTGGACATTGTTCAGTGTCATATCAACCTATATGGATTATTTAATGGATGAAAAAGTAGAGAAAACAGGAAAATATAAAAGAAACAAAAAGAAAAGAATCCGTAAAGTATTTGGGTAGGGACATTGTTCAGTGTCATATCAACCTATATCGATTATTTAATGGATGAAAAGTAGAGAAAACAGGAAAACATAAAAGAAACAAAAATAAATGAATCCGTAAAATATTTGGTTAGTGGACATTGTTCAGTGTCATATCAACCTATATGGATTATTTAATGGATGAAAAGTAGAGAAAACAGGAAAATATAATATAAACAAAAATTAAAGAATCCTTAAAATATTTGGTTAGTGGACATTGTTCAGTGTCATATGAACCTAAATGGATTATTTAATGGATGAAAAGTAGAGAAAAACAGGACAATATAAAAGAAACAAAAATAAAAGAATCCGTAAAATATTTGGTTAGTGGACATTGTTCAGTGTCATATCAACCTCCATATAGATTATTTAATGGATGAAAGTGGAGAAAACAGAAAAATATAAAAGAAACAAAAATAAATGAATCCGTAAAATATTTGGTTAGTGGATATTGTTCAGTGTCATATCAACCCCATATGGATTATTTAATGGATGAAAAGTAGAGAAATCAGGAAAATATAAAAGAATCAAAAATAAATGAATCCGTAAAATATTTGGTTAGTGGACATTGTTCAGTGTCATATCAACCTATATGGATTATTTAATGGATGAAAAGTAGGAAAACAGGAAAATATAAAAGAAACAAAAAAAATAAAAGAATCCTTAAAATATTTGGTTAGTGGATATTGTTCAGTGTCATATCAACCTAAATGGATTATTTAATGGATGAAAAGTAGGAGAAAACAGGAAAATATAAAAGAAACAAAAATAAAAGAATCCGTAAAATATTTGGTTAGTGGACATTGTTCAGTGTCATATCATCCTATATGGATTATTTAATGGATGAAATGTAGAGAAAACAGGAAAACATAAAATAAACAAAAATAAAAGAATCCGTAAAATATTTGGTTAGTGGACATTGTTCAGTGTCATATCAACCTATATGGATTATTTAATGGATGAAAAGTAGAGAAAACAGGAAAATATAAAAGAAACAAAAAAAATAAAAGAATCCGTAAAATATTTGGTTTGTGAACATTGTTCAGTGTCATATCAACCTATAGGGATTATTTAATGGATGAAAAGTAGAGAAAACAGGAAAATATAAAAGAAACAAAAAGAAAAGAATCCGTAAAATATTTGGTTAGTGGACATTGTTCAGTGTCATATCAACCTATATCGATTATTTAATGGATGAAAAGTAGAGAAAACAGGAAAAATATAAAAGAAACAAAATAAAAAAGAACTGTAAAATATTTGGTTAGTGGACATTGTTCAGTGTCATATCAACCTCTATGGATTATTTAATGGATGAAATGTAGAGAAAACAGGAAAATATAAATGAAATAAAAATAAAAGAATCCGTAAAATATTTGGTTAGTGGACATTGTTCAGTGTCATATCAACCTCTCTATGGATTATTTAATGGATGAAAAGTAGAGAAAACAGGAAAATATAAATGAAACAAAAATAAAAGAATCCGTAAAATATTTGGTTAGTGGACATTGTTCAGTGTCATATCAACCTATATGGATTATTTAATGGATGAAAAGTAGAGAAAACAGGAAAATATAAAGAAACAAAAAGAAAGAATCCGTAAAGTATTTAGTAGTGGACATTGTTCAGTGTCATATCAACCTATATCGATTATTTAATGGATGAAAAGTAGAGAAAACAGGAAAACATAAAAGAAAAAAACAAAAATAAATGAATCCGTAAAATATTTGGTTAGTGGACATTGTTCAGTGTCATATCAACCTATATGGATTATTTAATGGATGAAAAGTAGAGAAAACAGGAAAATATAATATAAACAAAAAATTAAAGAATCCTTAAAATATTTGGTTAGTGGACATTGTTCAGTGTCATATGAACCTAAATGGATTATTTAATGGATGAAAAGTAGATAAAACAGGACAATATAAAAGAAACAAAAATAAAAGAATCCGTAAAATATTTGGTTAGTGGACATTGTTCAGTGTCATATCAACCTATATAGATTATTTAATGGATGAAATGTAGAGAAAACAGGAAAACATAAAATAAACAAAAATAAAAGAATCCTTAAAATGTTTGGTTAGTGGACATTGTTCAGTGTCATATCAACCTATATGGATTATTTAATGGATGAAAAGTAGAGAAAACAGGAAAACATAAAAGAAACAAAAATAAATGAATCCGTAAAATATTTGGTTAGTGGACATTGTTCAGTGTCATATCAACCTATATGGATTATTTAATGGATGAAAAGTGGAGAAAACAGGAAAATATAAAAGAAACAAAAATAAATGAATCCGTAAAATATTTGGTTAGTGGACATTGTTCAGTGTCATATCAACCTATATGGATTATTTAATGGATGAAAAGTAGAGAAAACAGGAAAATATAAAAGAAACAAAAAATAAATGAATCCTAAAATATTTGGTTAGTGGACATTGTTCAGTGTCATATCAACCTATATGGATTATTTAATGGATGAAATGTGGAGAAAACAGGAAAATATAAAAGAAACAAAAATAAAAGAATCCGTAAAATATTTGGTTAGTGGACATTGTTCAGTGTCATATCAACCTATATGGATTATTTAATGGATGAAAAGTAGAGAAATCAGGAAAATATAAAAGAATCAAAAATAAATGAATCCGTAAAATATTTGGTTAGTGGACATTGTTCAGTGTCATATCAACCTATATGGATTATTTAATGGATGAAAAGTAGGAAAACAGGAAAATATAAAAGAAACAAAAATAAAAGAATCCTTAAAATATTTGGTTAGTGGATATTGTTCAGTGTCATATCAACCTAAATGGATTATTTAATGGATGAAAAGTAGAGAAAACAGGAAAATATAAAAGAAACAAAAATAAATGAATCCGTAAAATATTTGGTTAGTGGACATTGATCAGTGTCATATCAACCTATATGGATTATTTAATGGATGAAAAGTGGAGAAAACAGGAAAATATAAAAGAAACAAAAATAAAAGTATCCGTAAAATATTTGGTTAGTGGACATTGTTCAGTGTCATATGAACCTATATGGATTATTTAATGGATGAAAAGTAGAGAAAACAGGAAAATATAAATGAAACAAAAATAAAAGAATCCTTAAAATATTTGGTTAGTGGACATTGTTCAGTGTCATATCAACCTATATGGATTATTTAATGGATGAAATGTAGAGAAAATAGGAAAACATAAAATAAACAAAAATAAAATAATCCTTAAAATATTTGTTTAGTGGACATTGTTCAGTGTCATATCAACCTATATGGATTATTTAATGGATGAAATGTCGAGAAAACAGCAAAATATAAAATAAACAAAAATAAAAGAATCCTTAAAATATTTGGTTAGTGGACATTGTTCAGTGTCATATCAACCTATATGGATTATTTAATGGATGAAATGTAAAGAAAACAGCAAAACATAAAGTAAACAAAAATAAAAGAATCCTTAAAATATTTGGTTAGTGGACATTGTTCAGTGTCATATCAACCTATATGGATTATTTAATGGATGAAATGTAGAGAAAACAGCAAAACATAAAATAAACAAAAATAAAAGAATCCTTAAAATATTTGTTTAGTGGACATTGTTCAATGTCATATCAACCTATATGGATTATTTAATGGATGAAATGTAGAGAAAACTGCAAAACATAAAATAAACAAAAATAAAAGAATCCGTAAAATATTTGGTTAGTGGACATTGTTCAGTGTCATATGAACCTAAATGGATTATTTAATGGATGAAATGTAGAGAAAGCAGGAAAATATAAATGAAACAAAAATAAAAGAATCCGTAAAATATTTGGTTAGTGGACATTGTTCAGTGTCATATCAACCTATATGGATTATTTAATGGATGAAAAGTAGAGAAAACAGGAAAATATAAAAGAAACAAAAACAAAACAATCCGTAAAGTATTTGGTTAGTGGACATTGTTCAGTGTCATATCAACATATATGGATTATTTAATGGATGAAAAGTAGAGAAAACAGGAAAATATAAAAGAAACAAAAATAAATGAATCCGTAAAATATTTGGTTAGTGGACATTGTTCAGTGTCATATCAACCTATATGGATTATTTAATGGATGAAAAGTAGAGAAAACAGGAAAATATAAAAGAAACAAAAATAAAAGAATCCGTAAAATATTTGGTTAGTGGACATTGTTCAGTGTCATATCAACCAAAATGGATTATTTAATGGATGAAAAGTAGAGAAAACAGGAAAATATAAAGAAACAAAAATAAAAGAATCCGTAAAATATTTGGTTAGTGGACATTGTTCAGTGTCATATCAACCTATAAGCATTATTTAATGCCGAAATCTAATGTTATATGCCGCCGCTGAATCTTGACAAGCAACGAGGAACTAATATGAAAAAAAAAAAATCTTATATTTTTATTCTTCTTCGGTGATGCTTGTGTGGAGTAGAAAAGCAACAGGAGAGAATCACGCACACAAGGAGCCATCGGGAGTCGGAAACCAGCGGAAGTTCTTTCTATCTTCAGCCCAAAATTCTACACTTTATAAAACTCCCACTCATTTTTGCTTTGTTGGGCTGTCCTTTCGTCGACTTCTATACAACCGGATGTATCTGTCAATCACACCCGGTAGTCTGTTGCTTTTCAGGCTGGTTTTTTCCGTTGCACTTTGACATCATCTACGGCCAGATATATCTGTCGTCTGTTAATCATTCCCGCCGCCGGATGTACGCGTCAATTACCTTTGCAGTTCAAGATATCACCTTAAATATTTTGAATATTATTTTCTGCCTTCATGTAAATAGAATTTAAACGAAACTGTATATCTTTAACTAAAAATAAAATGCATTCTTGGTCATTTAACTTTATATATATGAACGATATAAATAACAAGGTGAATTTCAAATGTAAAGGTTTACCCAACACGTAAGGGGTAAACAAATAACAAAGTTTATTGTACGAAAAAGTACAATTAACAGTGAGTTCATAAAATGGTAAGTCAAGATTGAATGAGAGCGGAATTCGAATCGTCTTGTACTTCCTTGCTTCGATACTTCTTAATCTCTTGGGCGAATCAACTGTCGGGAGTGATAGGATGTTCCATTATAACATCTTCCTTCCGAGCTAAATTCTTCCCTAGGGCGTTGCTTTTAATATTTTTTACACTCTGGATTTGTACATAGGCGGTTAATCATTTTCCTCGTCCTATCAAACTTTCTCTTCACATTTCGATATGGTATACCCTCGGATGTGCGTTGTGGTCCAGTGGATATCGGCTCGGAACGAGAAGCCGGGGAGCCGACTTCGAATTCCAGTTGAATCCATTGTATTCACTTCCGCGCAAATACCCTTGGGAAAGGTATTAATCCGTATCTTCCTTCCAGTTATGGGTTAAATAGCAGGACAGATTGGGTTCTACAGCCTTGGTCGGCAACCAGTCTACCGCAGAAAGCAATGGCAACCTACTGTGGGATAATCTTCTGCCCAGTCAGTCATGTCTCTTTCGAGATATGATCGCCCAAGCGTGTATCGCGTATGGCACTTAACTGACTGACTGAATATAATAGTTGTAATAATGATTAAGGCTTATATTGGTCATAAAGTGGGGGGTCAGTTTATTACTTCATAACAATAGGAAACCGATCCCCCATTAATTACTACATAATAATATAATAGATTTCTTTTCCCTTTACCTATGAGTCAAATAACAGTAGAGATTGGGTTCTATAGCCATGGTCGGCAACCAGTCTACCGCAGAAAGCAATGGCAACCTACTGTGGGATAATCTTCTGCCCAGTCAGTCATGTCTCTTTCGAGACATGATCGCCCAAGCGTGTATCGCGTATGGCACTTAACTGACTGACTGATACCTTCAGATTTTGGAGAATCAGCGATTTTTAGAGCCAATATTCCCACCATCGGTACTTCACTATTAATGGAGAAAGTTGAATCTAGAAATCGTCGTATAATACTCCCTCGTCATTTTTAACAGTTTCTATGCACCGGAATCTCATCTTCGTCGCCACTGCGGGGAACGATATAAATAAGAAGGTAAATTCCGAATGGAAAGATTTACCCAACACGTAAAGGGTAAACAAATAACAGAGTTTATTGTACGGAAAAGTCGAAGTAGCAAATAGTAAGTCAAAGCGGAATTGAAGCAGAAGTCGAATCATCTTCCCTTGCTTCGATACTTCTTAATCTCTTTGGCGAATCAACTGTCGGGGATGATAGGATGTTCCATTATAACAATACGTATTTTAATACTTTCAATAGTGTTTTGTTTGTGTTTGGTAATTCACTATTTACTTATGGCTGAAACCCTAACAGATACTACCACCCAATGTCAGGGGTAACCTGGAAACAATCATAATTAGTGGTTTCATGCTCCTCAAATCCTCTAATCTTCAAATTAGAGGTCTAACTGCCAGATACAGTTCATCGTCATACACATGAATCAATACGAAGAAAAGAATAAAGAAAAGTATAGAAAAAATAAATTAAATCAATGAATAAAATAATAATAATGATTAAAAAAAAGAGAAATATTTTCCACATGATGCTAGTAATAAAAGAACCTGGAATTTTATTACACCCTTAGGTTTGTCAAACGCCATTCGGTGGTGCGTGTAAGTATATAAAAAACAAAAAATCGTTCTCTTTCTCCCTCTGGCTTCAACATGAAGCAGATATTGGGGCAGGATCGTTTCCTCAGCTCACTGACAACTGAATTTTTTTTCTACCTCACAGCGCATGACACTCGCACTTGTCTTCCAAAATCGCCACCTATGAAGCAAATTAACCTTTTCTTTGGTCCTTCTAACTCAGTGCAGGGCCAACTTGAGATCGCCTATTTAAACCAATCTTGAAGCCTCAAACAATATCGTAAGTACAAATTTCTCTTTGGTCTTTCCAACTCTGCGCAAATCTGACTTAAAATCGCCTATTATAACAATGCTTACAATAAATACTGTAACAGGGGAGCATAAAAGGAGAAATCTATTATTTTTTTTGCTTCATTTTTAATTTTTGTTACATATGAACACGTACACATCTACAATGCATAAAGAGGCAACATTTTCTTGGGTCGTGCCAGCTCATTAAAAGTCTGATTTCAGTGAAAGCATGTTAACCATGTTTAAAGATAAAGTAAATAGTAACTTTTTTTGGTCGCTCCAACTCTTTGCAAGGCTGACATGAGCGCGAAGTTTTATTCACGGAGTCTTGCTAAACAATTCTTTTCTTCAGAATCTCACTTATATATTTATAAGTTTACCATTCGTTTTTGCTTTAAATATCGCTGCCATATATGATCTGGAGATCCTTCTATACAATTAAATGTTCTTGAACAACTCCACACAAGAATCAGCAATATTATTAGTCTTTACCTAGCATCTTAATTTCAGTCATTTTCTCATTGGCCTAAAGTAGCTTACCTGTGTCATTTATATGAATACCTTCATGGTAATTGTTCGGTTGAAAATGGTAAATAAATAAAAAAGAAAAAAAAATGAAAAAAAAAAACGATAGAAAGGCGGGCGTAGAAGAAAAGCAAGAAAAGTTGAATGAACAAACAAACGAAAGAAAATAAGATATACAGAGGGACAGAAAGAAATGAAAAATGACAGAAAGGAAAGAGAGAAATAAAAAAGAGGGAGATGGAAAGAAAACTTAGGAAGATAGATAAACTAATGAAATAATAAAAGAAACGTGAGTGGATTTGGAAAAGCCAGAGAGAAAGAAAGAAATCGTCAATTTGGAGGAAAAGTGATAAATATGTCAATATCGTTTAAAATGACAAAAGTCAAAGGAAGAAGGTTGAAAATCACGAACAACAAAGAAATAAGGAAGGCAAATGAGGAGAATGCAAGTGTCTGCTTCATAGGCAAAGAAGCTTTTGAATAGATACGATTCAATTAATTAGGATACAAACGCCGTAAATAACAGACAAGTCGAGGCAGACATTGTATTTGTAATCCAATTTGTGCAGCATTCTTTTTTTTTTCTTTTTGTTTTTTGTTTTTTTTTTACTTTCTTTACCGTACACTGGTCCTCATATTATCGCAAGAGTTATGAGAGGTTTCAAAGCAAGTGAAAGCTATAGACAACATTCAGGTCTCTCATTACATGAAAAAGACGCCAACCAGGCAAGTCTTCGGTAATCGCATTAAGATGGTATGTAAAAAAAAGTGCTTTTCACATTCCTGTTCATAAAGTGTTTTTTCTCTCACGAATGCACGCAAAAATATTTACACACACACACACACACACACACACACACACACACACACACACACACACACACATATATATATATTTATTTACACACACACGCGTACACACACACACACACACATATATATATATATATATATCTTCTTCTACCGAACGCCCATAGCCCAGAGGTAGAATCGCCGACTGACGCCAATTCAGTTGGGTTTCAATCCTGGGTTAAAGGCAATCGGAGTCTAACCGTACTGTCAGGCTGTGATACAGCGAAACAGATCTGTCTGCAGATGACTACATATATATAAATAATTTTACTTCAATCACTATTTTAGCGGATCTCCGTATTATAATAGATGCTCCATTTTTATTTTCTTAAATAGTGTTTATAGTATGTACTACTGCAAATTAAACACTTTAAAACGAAAAATAAAACAGAGTGTTTAATTAAATATGGTTTGGTTGGTTCGTTTAAAGGCATATCAACACATTATGGGTCATTTAATAATTTTGTTTATCAAAATATGCATTGCCGGTAATTTTTTTATTTTTGTATTTTTTCTGGTAATTTTTTGTTGGTCTCAGTTATTTTCTTTTGCAGAATATAAACCTGAAAGGGATATTTAATGACGACAATTTTTTCTGGATAGATTCGTATTTTTTTTTAATCATATCACCCCGAGCAAGGCGGTAACGCCACTGATGTGCAGGGGGCTACGTAAGAGTGAAAAGACTGGAAAAGAGAAAGCCGGAAACCACATCCTAAATTGGGAACAAGGGATGAGCCTCTTCACCTGTTCAATAGACGTGGGTGGAGTGTGAATCGGGCGATAGTTTAGTCTATCTACTCCAATTGAAAAAAAAAAAAGAAAAGAGTGAAAAGATTGGAAAAGAGAAAGCCGGAAACCACATCCTAAACTGGGAACAAGGGATGAGCCTCTTCACCTGTTCAATAGACGTGGGTGGAGTGTGAACCGGGTGATAGTTTAGTCTATCTACTCCAATTGAAAAAAAAAAAGAAAAGAGTGAAAAGATTGGAAGAGAGAAAGCCGGAAACCACATCCTAAACAGGGATCAAGGGATGAGCCTCTTCGCCTGTTCAATAGACGCGGGACAGGTGAAGAGGCTCATCCCTTGTTTCCTGTTTATGAATAGAATATGTATTTATTGGAATATATCAGTTTGCAAATCAGGATTATTGTAAAGATTGTTTTTGGATTGGTTTATCTTGCTCGAATTCCACTTGAATTCCTTGCATTCACTTACGCACAAATACCCTTGGGCAAGGTATTGATCCGTCTCTTCCCTCCAGTTAAAGGGTTAAATAACAGAACAGATTGGGTTCTATAGACTTAGTTGCAAACGAGTCTACCATAGAAAGTAATTAATAGCAATCTACTGCAGGATAACTTTCGGCCCAGTCAGTCATGTCTCTTTCGAAACATGATCGCCTAAGCGTGTATCACGTATGGCACTTAACTGACTGACAGACTATCTTATTTTACGGCACATCAACTTCAATGAAGTGAATTGATTCATCGTAATTTTTTCTCACACACATGGTACCCAACTGACCCTACTATACTCTGCAGTCAAGAAAATAAAAAACGAGCAATGCGTAATTAAAAATATATATATTGCCGATTGGATTATATATATATATATATATATATATAAGCTTATTTATAAATAGAACTCTGTGTGTGTGTGTGTCTGTGTGTCCGTGTCCGTTACCTATAGACTCCAAAACAGCTGAACCGATTTTCTTTAAAATTTACACAGTTCTACTATAAACGTCTGCGAGTGTTCTTAGCTAGGTTTTGTGTCAAGGCACCCTCGATAAATATCGAAAATCGATAATCGAAAAAATCGGGTTATAGAAGGAGTGGTCCGATTTTAATCAAATTTGATACACTCATAGACAAAGACATAAGAAACGATATTCAGAAGTTTCAAGGTTGCAGTACTTACAATTGTGCAGAAAATCGATAATATATATATATATATATATATATATAAGGCAAGATGCTTGTGTGTGTGTGTCTGTTTATCTGCCTGTATGTCTGTATTTTTTTCAGGCCTTTTATTTTAATTTTTGCTTCGGGTTTGGCTCTAAGTAAGTATAATTGTAGTTCTTAGTCTCAACCATGATGTCGGATCGGAGGGGGAAATCGGTGAACCGAGTTCCAATTCCAGTCGAACACTTTGCATTCACTTACGCACTGGTACCCTTGGGAAAGGTATTAATCCGTCCCTTCCCTCCAGTTATGGGTTAAATAATTGAGGTCTGTTGTTCATGCGATCTGTGGCAGACGTCTGCACCGATTGTTTGTTATCAGCAGTTGGATAGTGCTACACAAGCCTTCACCACTTTAAACAATTCTTTGTGTGGTTGTCTAACTCTGTTAGACGCTCATACGTCGAAATCGACAGGAGAGTCCATAATAATATAATCATATTGCCCTAAGCAAGGTATTTTACTGCCACTGCTTTGCAGGGGGTTACATAGGAAGAAAGTTTTGCGAAAGAGTGACAGGTTATTGGGGGTGCCAGGAAGTGGGTAAGAGAAGGATGAGAATACTGATGAGCGTGGAGTACACGGAGAAAAGAGCATGAGAGAGAGGATGCAGTTTAGTGAGATAGGAGATTATATATAATTTGTTGTTAACATAAAAAACTTAGTCAAAAAATAATAATAAACATAAGATAAAACAACGTAGTAGTGAGTACGCGATTGTATTCATTTGGGAAGAGGCAAGTCACTGTCAGATTTTTACCAAGAACCACAGCTTTGAGGAAATTTATAGTTTTTTTGTTACTCATTATTAAGTAAAGAAATTATTCTTTTTTCCAACAGTTTAATTTGCATAAGATTCTTAGTATTTTTTTCAGTAAGGTTCGTCTAGTACAAGGCCCGGGAGCCACTCGAATTAGTGGGTTACGTTAACCGATAGTTTATATAGATAGGAAGGGAAGATACACGTTGCCTCTAGACTTTAGCATGTTAAGATTGTCTTAATCGTGAAAACGTCGTCCTAGGCGTCTGTTCCACAGAGATGAGCTTCAGGAGAAGAAGATAATTGAATAGAACTTGTTCGTGCTGGATAAAGATGCAGGGAATGTAGGCGGTTCTGTACTTCTCAGATGAGGTAGTATTTACATTATTTACAATGTTCTGTCTGTTGTTCTCATCTTTATTTGCCATGTTTATGACGTTTCGGCCATTGTAATCTTTAGCCATCTTCAGGTGCGAGGAATTTCGAGCCGAACCATTTATGCTAATTCCGGATGTCATGTAGTTATCTCTTTTTAACTCAGCTCTTTAAGTTATTTGTTCACCACTGCTGTAGCTTGGTATTGAACTCACAACTCTTTGGGTCAAGTCAACGCCTATATCTACGGGGCCATGTGTGGACATAAGTAAGAGTCTTCCATATGGCCTGCGGCTTTGATGAAATATCACCAGCAACCTACAGACTTGGTTGAGACAACTCTTGATTTAAGAATCTTTAATTATCTGAATAATATTCACATTGTATCTGCAATTATTAACAATCAAACGAAAAAACAAATTCCCTTACACTGAAACCTGTATATAACTTTTTTAAATTAAAATATCACCATTTCTGTATTAAAAAGTGTACAATACGTATCTAATGTACAGGCTTTAAATATTTTTATTCGGAGAGCAGTCGATTACGTAAACTTGATTTTTTCCGAATATATATATATTAAATTGTGTATATTTAGCAGCATTTTTTCATTGATGCATGTTTCATTAAATATTATAGACAAGTTCTGTAGATTTATTTTATGTAATTTTTTTTTCACATCGGCTGATAAGATTAATAGCAGTATCGTTGAAAGAGGAAAGAAAATCACAATATTGTTACATTATCTATTATGAAACGATTGGTTATCCCAATGGCTTTTCATACTTAATACTTCTCGCTTCCACTCTCGCGTGGTCATGTGTGACGCCACAAGCTGTAGTGCAAGTTTCGCTTCCAGCACACACACGCGTGTTCGCCAGTCTTCCATACAAAGAAAATAGGCGACTACTATTATCGTCCGTCCGCGAACTGCTTCATACACTCAATACAATTGTCATATTTTGATAATGGCTGATGTAAGCCGAAGGCTCAGAAAGGATTAAATCAAAACATGTCTCAATATTGTGATTTTCTTTTACTCTTTCAACGACAATGCTATTAAGCTTATCAGACGATATGAAAAAAATTTACATAAAATAAATCGACAAAACTTGTGTATATTATTAATGAAACATGCAACAAAATATATATATATATATATGTCAGTGTGTCTGCGTGGTATATCCCGGACCCTCTAGACCTTATCTTACGCAATGAACATACATCAGATTAATTTTATACCTACTTTGCCAGACTTTGAACTTTCTACACTCATTACAAAACTTACAGTTTTCGCTATTTTAAATAGCCTTCCTAGATATGCAAATTAGTTAAAGATAGTACAATTCAGATATCAGCTGCCAATCGCTGATCATCTCAAATTTGGAGGTCCCCCCATATACCACTGCATATTCAGTATAGATAATCACAAATAATTAGAGTATAGTTTTAGGCAGATCATTTATATGATGTAAGAAGGAAGCCGGTCTGCGAAAGGACCCCTGCGGAATTCCTGCGTTGATTGCTAGGGCCCACAGGACTGGATGTTAACAACTACATTCAGGGATCTATCCTTAGGGAAAGACTTTCAACCACTTTCTATTCATCTCGAAATACGCTGTCATATGGGTCTTAATCTAATTAATTAATGTATGTTTCTTTTTTTTTTCTTTAAATTCTTTCTATAATTTTATTTTAATTCTTGTTCATTTTCATTTTTTCTTCCTTCATATTTATTTTTTTAATTTCCCTCAGTTGTTCGCATTCTTTTCTCTTCACAACGTTTCCATGACATTTTCCTTTACTTTATCATCTTTAATATTTTCCATTATTTCTTTCTTTTTTCAAATTTTTTTCCTGTGTCGTTCTTCTTGCTATTTACTGTTTTATCTTATTTGTATTAGCCATTTTCTTTATTCTATGTTTATCTCTTTCTTTATTGGTTGCGGTGTTTTATTAATTAATCTTCTTGTTTATTTATAGATTTATTTATTTTTTCGTTATTACGTTTGTCTTTTTTTCTTCTCTCATTTCTATTTTTTTCTTTACATTTCTTTTTTTTTCTTATCCAATCTTTCCTTTGTTTTTTTTTCCATTTTCTATTCTTTTCGTTATTTTATGCTTTCTTTCTTATCTGAATTATTTCTTTCTTTCTTCCTTTCTTTCTTTCTTATTAATTGATTTTATATTTTTTTCTTTTTTCTTTTTTCTTTCTTTCAATATAATTAGTTATTTTTACATCTTATTTTTCTATTTCTATCTATCTATCTATCTATCTATCTATCTATCTATCTATCTATCTATCTCTATCTCAGTCTGTTCATATCTATCTATCTATCTATCTATCTATCTATCTATCTATCTATCTAGTCTATTCTATCTATCTATCTATCTATCTATCTATCTATCTATTATATATATATATATATATATATATATATTCCTTTTCCAGACTGTTTCTATCTATCTATCTATCTATCTATCTATCTATCTATCTATCTATCTATCTATCTATCTATCTATCTATCATATCTATCTATCTATCTATCTATCTATCTATCTATCTATCTATCTATCTATCTATCTGTCTCATAGTCTATCTATCTATCTATCTATCTATATATATATATATATATATATATATATATATATATATATATCTATCTATCTATCTATCTATCTATCTCAGTCTGTTCTATATCTATCTATCTATCTATCTATCTATCTATCTATATATATATATATATATATATATATATATATAGATAGATAGATAGATAATAATATATATATATATATATTCCTTTTCCAGACTGTCTATTTCTATCTATCTATCTATCTATCTATCTATCTATCTATCTGTCTATCTCAGTCTGTTCATATCTATCTATCTACCTATCTATCTATATCTATCTATCTATCTATCTATCTATCTATATATATATATATATATATATATATATTCCTTTTCCAGACTGTTTCTATCTATCTATCTATCTATCTATCTATCTATCTATCTATCTATCTATCTATCTATCTACCTATCTCAGTCTGTTCATATCCATCTATCTATCTATCTATCTATCTATCTATCTATCTATCTATCTATCTATCTATCTATCTTTGTGTCTTTCATTTTTTTGCATTTTTTCGTCAATTAAGTCCCATATATTTTATAAGTAATCACTTTACAACCGAAAATATTTCTCCCAACCGACGTGCCTTCATAAATAAAATAATTCTGTCGACCGAAATCAAAATATTTCTCCTAAACTACGTACATCCATGGATAAAATCATTTCATCGACCGAAATCAAAATATTTTTCTTCACCTATGCCTCCATGAATAAAATCATTCCGTCGACAGAAATCAAAATATTTCTCCTAAACTACGTACATCCATGGATAACATAATTTCATCGATGGAAATCAAAATATGTTTCTTAACCTATGCCTCCATGAATAAAATAATTCCGTCGACCGAAATCAAAATATTTCTCTTAAACTACGTACATCCATGAATAAAATCATTTCATCGACCGAAGTCAAAATATTTCTCTAAACCTACGTGCCTACATGATAAAAACTAGGTACCTTCACTTTTTCAGGGTATAAAGAGCATAGTGTCATGCTAAACGCTACAAACTTAACGAAAATAAAGTTTTATAGTCAAAATGTTGCTATTATTATTAAGAGGAAAGATCAAATAATTTTTTAATGTTTTTAATCCTTTCTAACACGTTCAAAATTTTGGTTAGAATGCTTGCTTGTTTACGTCATCGTTTTCTACAAAGTTTAACATTGATTTTTTTGCGCTTTTTTTCTGTTAAAACACATTAATTTAAAAATTCTTGTACAAATCAAATAATTGTCCGATTTTAATGAAATTTTCCGAACTTATTCACAAATAAATGAAATTATTTCTGAAATGTTTCTTTTTAGAAAATATTGGCAAAAACGTTTTAAAAATGTTTTACTTACTTAATTTTATTAAATTTTGCACAAAACCTTCACGTTTATGGAATTTGTTTTTTTTTTTTTGTTTTTTTGTTAAAAATAGGAGTCATTGGAAATTGCAAATCACCTATTTTTTTTTCGAATTTGTACTGTTGAACTGGAAATCTGCTCTGAATTGAAAAATAAAGAATCCAATAAAACTATGACATTACTTAATTAGAAAAGCTTTTAATTGTTTTTGTATATAAGTAATATTAAGGATATTATTGTCTGAAGAAATAAATTTTTTCTTATGAATAATGAATTTTTACAAGAATTTTTTAATGTTTTTTATATCTTAATTATGATAATTTATAATAGTTTAAAATCGTGTAAAATTATGTATTAGCACGTTTATTGAATGTGATATAGTAATTAATTGGAAACGAAATTTACGAGTCCAAAATTGCAAAGATTAATAAATGTAATTACGCTATTGCTATTATTTTTAAAAAGTAATTTTTAATTTAATATATTTTTACCTTATTTTCATGTATGGTAGACTGAAAGTGCCATTATTATGAAACGGTCACGTAATTTAAGAGTTTTGTCCCTTCACTTTGATTTATGAAAATTGTCGATTTTGGGCATGCGTACAACCTGTCATCACCAAATCAATCACGAATCCGTCAAACCTTCGATCAGATGAACACGACAAATCGTTAATAATTGGTTGTATATTACTTTTTTATACTATAAGTAAGTAATATTTCTTTTTAAATCAGCTTAGTTTAACTTCCACTTTTCTAATTTTACTAAAATAAAGTGTCAGAAATGTTTTAAAATATTTTTAAAATCAATAAATTTTTGTTTGTTTACAAATTTCTTCAGATTAAGAAAATGGCCGTTTTTAAGAAAATTTAAGAAATTGAAATTAAATGTGATTTCAAATTTATATAGTTTCTATCTGAAATACACCATAAATTTTTACTGAATGGAAATAATAAATTTCAACATTGGGCTTTTAATTAAATCTAAAATAAAATCTTCAAAAATGATTTTAATTTTAAAAATTTCATTTTAAAATCCGGTATCGAAAATTTATACTGAAAAGTGGAGGTACCTAAAAAACTATTCAATTGCTTGAAATCAAACCGTTTATTCAATTTAAAGAAGTTTTCCTTTTTAACTTACTAGCAGTATAGCCCGGCGTTGGTCGGGTGAAATGAAATCTTTAAAACTAATCCATGGTCCTGGAACTCAGACTCTTTGGACGTTGGCACGAAAGACTAAAAACCAATAGTTGTTTCCAGTTAAAGCGAAACCGTAGACTGAAAGAAAAATGAATGGATGTAAGTCAAATTTTGATTTCCTTGTATCGATATCAAATAAGTTTTTTTCGTCATAAACTGAATTTTGAAGACTAAATAAGTCCTTCGAGTAAATGGTATCATGGCTGAGGCTAAGAACTACAATTATACTTATTTAGAGCAAAACCCGAAGAAAATCTGATTTTGATCAGACCCGGTATCTTGCCTTTTATATATATATATATATTATCGGTTTTCTGCACTATTGTAAGAACTGCAACCTTTAAACTTCTGAATATCGTTTCTTATGTCTTTGTCTATGAGTGTATCAAATTTGATTAAAATCGGACCACGCCTTCTATAACCCGATTTTTTCGATTTTCGCTATTTATCGGGGGTACTTCGAAACAAAACCTAGCTAAGATGACTCGTAGACGCTTATAGTACAACTGTATAAATTTTCACGGAAATCGGTTTAGCCGTTTCGGAGTCTATAGGCAACGGATACACACACAGACAGACAGACAGACAGACACACAGACACACACACACACACACACACACACACACACACACACAGACAAAGTTCCGTTTATAATTAAGTTTAGATTTAAATAGATTCATTTAAACAGCTAAAAATCTAGTGTGTTACAATTCTATGCTCTACGCTAATTCTCGGTCTATTCAGTTATACTATAACGGATTTTATAACTAGACAAATCTACTGGAGTATGCGCAGATGACATAAGTGTAAATGGTTGAAAAGAAATGAGTTTAAACTTTAGCTCGGATTTTACGTTCACTTTGCGCTAGTTTCCTGAGAAAAGACACACATTTTCATTTCCTTCAGTGTTTAAGGAAATTGAGGAATTTTTTAAACCTTGTTAAGTCGTCGGATGTGCATTGTTGTGCATTGGATATCGGCTCGGAACGAGAAATCGGGGAGCCGAGTTCGAATTCCAACCGAATTCATTGCATTCACTTACGCGCAAATACCCTGAGGAAAGGTTTTAATCCGCCTATTCCTTCCAGTTATGGGTTAAATAACAGGACAGATTGGGTTCTATAGCCTTGGTTGGCAACCAGTCTACCGCAGAAAGCAATGGCAAACTACTGCGGGATAATCTTCTGCCCAGTCAGTCATGTCTCGAAAGAGACATGATCGTCCAAGCGTGTATCACGTATGGCACTTAAGTGACTGACTGGTGCTTATTACAGAAAACGCAGTATTGTTGCTTGCGATACTTGTGAGCAAACACTACATCAATATGGTTATATTGAAGAATGTTGAGATTAGAATGGAGAGAGCTTGTAAAAACCAAAGAATTCTTAAGAAAATGGGAAGTACAAGAAACCAGTATACCTAAAATCGGACAGATAATCTGAATTTTGAGAACACATAATGAAGAACGAGGGCTTACAAAATCTGATACTTACATTATATATCCAAGGATTAATGAAAGACGGTGTGTTACCGACCTGACGGATGTATCTAAATGGCTGGGCAGATCGGGATAAGGAAAATATGATAAAAAGTCAAACCTTGCAAAATCAACAAAATGGGGAATTTTTGAAGAGGGGTGATCATACATGCCCTGAATGGACTCGGCACATTGAAGAATATCTCTAATTATGGTTTGGGCGTGCCTAAATATTATTTTATGTACAACAGTATGCAGCCATATAAAAGAAAATTAGCAACTTCTTTCAATTACAAAAATGTTGCAAGGCAATAAAGTCACTAAGATAATATGGGGTACTGAGAGTTAGAGGAGAAAGAACAATAAAAGAGCAAGAAATAAGAAGATAACGATTGAAATTGAATTTAAATTATAGAAGATCAAAGTTGACTAGAAAAGGAGAAGTTGAAAAATAATTCCACAAGCGGTGAAGTGCGAGAGACGAAACTGTTAGCAATGAACTTACTGTTGCATCAGTAAAATGGGACCTAACCACTAATCTAGTAGTGAGCTTAATTTCTTAAATCAAGATACTAAAGACGAAAGTTCAATAGAACGATTACCATGGAAATATTTGTATGAAATTCCTAGGGAACCATAGTAAGAGGGATGGGGAAATGATTGAAGCTTAAAAACGAAATTCAAAACGAAATTAATTTGTATTAATCATCTCAGAAAACCCTTTTTACCTTCCATTAATATGGCTGTTGTTTAACTCCGATAGAGGAAGTCATTGGGACTCTACGAGTTAACCTTCTTTGGTGACATGAAGTGGAAAGATTAAAATGTCTGCTTCTAGCAAAGTTCACTCATCTTAGATATTTACAAGTGTACCTTTCATCCATACTTTGAATATTGCTGCTATATATGATCTGGTGCTTCTGTTTTGTATTTAGAGATTCTTAATAAGATTCAAAGAAGAATCTGCAATGTTATTTGTCCTGACCCGGCAACACGATTCCAGTCACTTTCTAGCCGCCGTAATGTGTCTTCCCTCTGTCCTTTCTTTAAACGCTTTTTGACAATTTTTCTGATGAATTTTCCAATATCGTACCAAGACTATATACTTCTAGGCTGGGTGAGATTGGCAAGAAGGTCTCATCATTTTTACAAATGAATTGTATAGATGTAACCGTACGTTCTATGGCAAGAGATTCTTCTCTCGAATTTCACGCTTCTGGAACTTTCTTCTAGTTTCTTACTTTTCCGCCGAATTTCTGAAAATTTAAATGCAACGTCACTAGTTATTTGTCTTCTTGATTCTAATTCTTTTATTTTGCTTTCTCTTTAATGTTTTATGTTGTTGGATATCTCCCTTTTTGTATATGATAATGGACTCGACTGAGTGTATATATAATCCTGCCATAGAGAGAACAGCTGGTGGAAGATCTGGAATCTCAGTTGTAGTTGCAGTTTACAGTGGAGAGTAATCGTAGAGATCCGTTAAAGTTATCGAAGAGTTCCGACAGATACCGAAGTTACCCAGAGACCAGACTAGCTCTGAGCTCCACTCCGCTAAAATAAGTTACCTGTACATACTATTTCACTTCAAGATTTGAATATATTTATTTCTACTAATAGTATTCCTGAATTGACTAATCCGCGTTCCAGCTTGTATATTACGTTCATTATAACCTACTTTCTATCTCCATACCGGTTTTTGTTGTTCATTATTTTGGCGGTTTCTCCCCCCGGAATCCACAACAAATTGGCGACGAAGACTCGAACTCACATATACCTCAAGTCCCACCACAGTTTCTTATATTCAAATGAAAATCGTTGTCACAACAATGAGCTAACCCGCATTCCAGTTTCTATATTACGTTCAATATAACCTACTTTCTATCTCTATACCGGTTTTTGTTGTTCACTATTTTGGCGGTTCCTCCTCCGGAATCCACAGCAGATAGATAGATAGATAGATAGATAGATAGATAGATAGATAGATAGATAGATAGATAGATAATGCGTTCAATATAACCTGCTTCCTATTTCCATACCGGTTTTTATTGTTCATTATTTTGGATTTTTCTTATAATTTCACACTTAGTAATTTTTGTGTCTTAGTAGCTTTAGTGTCTTGCTTGGTGTGAAATGATTAAATAAAAGATAAATTCTGGCACGAAAAAAACTGTCTAGGAGAGTGAACCACCTGTTCTAACAGATCTGCATTCTTATCCTATTAAAAGAAGGAGGATTTGCCACAATAAATTTAGAATAATCTGCGATAGAATCTACACAATTTACATTATTCGGAGTACTGTCCTCATCTTTGACCTTAAGAACACATGGCCAAGTAGATATAGACGTTGTTTAGTTCCAGTGACTTGACCCAAAGAGTTGTGAGTTCAATACCAGGCTACAGCATTGGTGAAAAAGTAAATTAGAGAGTCCGGTTAGAGAGAGATAACTCATGACTACCCAAACAGGCTTCGCACAAGGAATGAGAATAAAATACCCCAGTGATCTTTATGAAGGGTTCGGTTCGAAATTCTTAGCACCTGAAGAAGGTCGAAGCGTACAACGGCCGAAACGTCGTAGGAAAGGCAACAAAGATGATGACAATAGTAAATAGTGTAAATACTTCCTCATCTCAGAAATATGAACAAATGCTGCTATCGAATATTTTCATAACTGATTATGAAGCTGTTTTGCAAGGGCAAACGCCAGAAACTTCTTGGAAGAACGTTGTAGAAAAAACCTCTACCAAAAACATTTGTAAAAGACGCTGTAAAATTTGCTTGGCTGTTTTGAACAGAGGAAAGCAAACACAGGTATAACATTTAAAAAATGGTAAAAAAACATCAACTTTTATTAAAAATTGGGTTGAGCAACCATCAAATTAAATAAAATTATAGCTACATTAGCAAGGAAATTATTTAGTAGAAAAAAAATGAACTCGCTTTATAATGAAAAATATATTAAATTGAACGTATTAATTGTAAAAAAAACATATAAAAAACAGAAAACAAATATCAACAAAATTAGATTCCTTTCAAAGCGAAAAGTAAAATTATTATTAATTTGGGTATTTTTCCATTTCGAATTTCTCGTTTCATATGAGGACAATGGTGTAATTTCGAAAAAAAAAAAATGGAAAACGGAAAAATGCGTCAGCATTTAATTTATGCGTACAAACGAACATCTGAGATATTACTAACATTCATGCAGGTATATCTGAACACTTCTGCTATACACAGAATCAGGTGAAGCGTAAATATATACAAGCAACTTGTGTGCATGCGTGCGTGTGCAATTGTGTATTTGTGTGGGCTTATGAAAATATAATTTTGTAAATTTTAAGATGTAGGCGAGAGAAAGAATTGAGATAATCAGGACGGAATAATTATTCTGTAAAAATGAGATCAATTTCAGGCAAAGATATTTTATCAGCAATTTTACCTGAATTCTCATTGGGGAAAAAAGAAGAAGAATGCGCATCGCCAGTATTTAGCATTATCGTAAAGAGACTTCTTGTAAAAGATTTCTCGGCAGTACGCCACGGCCATTGCACAAATCATTCAATATAAGCAGAAGAAATAAAATGCCGTTACAGCCATTGTTAACCTTGAAAAAAAAAATCAGCAAATTTCACACATAACTATACCATACATATTTTTTTCTCGCCACGTTCAAATATATATATGCTGCTTAAAATTTGTTTATCCTGATGCCTTTAGCTTACGGTCATATCATGTTGAATACACCGGTTCTCGCTCGATCACCGAAGTTAAGCAACGTTGAGCCTGGTCAGTACTTAGATGGGCGACCGCTTGAGTAATACCAGGTACTGTAAGCGATTATTGGCGGATGTGCGATGTGGTGATGTGGATGTCGGCTCGGAAAGAGAAATCGGTGAGCCGATTTCGAAATCCAGTTGAATGCCCTGCATTCATTTACGCGCTAGTATCCTTGGGGAAGGGTATTAATCCGTCCCTTCCCTCCAGTTATGGGTTAAATAACAGTGTAGGACTTACCACCCTACCCTTAAACAAATCCCACTGAAACTGTCTCCGTCGGGGAGGAAGCTCGCTAAACCCACCTTGGGTGTATGCGACACACCCACTATGTCTTTACAAGAGTCAGAACGGATAAAAATGGAGATTCGCAGCCGTTTCTTCGCTGGAGCTGATAAACCCTTATTTTTCAAAATTGTATACGAAGTTTTCTACCAGGCAGCCTTTTTCGTGCTATTTTTTACCTTCACAAAAGTCAGATTCGACCTCAAATGGAGATGGTGCTACCAAAACTTGTCTGAGACTGCGCAGTCCTCACTTTTCAGCCTTGATATAGCTCAAAATTGTTTATGCTGTCTTCTACAGGGCGACCTTATCCCTGCAATAATTTGCATTAAAAGAGGTCAGCTTTGGTTCATATCTGTGCTGGGACTGCCCACTCCTTTGCAGTTTTGATCAGTCAGTCAATTAAGTACCATACGTGATACACGCTTGAGCGATCATGTCTTAAAAGAGATAAGACTAACTATGCATATTTTCCCGCCATAATTTTTTTTAGTTAAACTGGTTGCTAACCAAGCCTATAGAACACAATCTGTCCTACAATTTAACCCATACCAGTAGAAAAATAGATAGATCAATACCTTTTCCAAGGGTATTTGCGCGTAGGTGACTGGAGTGAATTCAACTGGAATTAGAACTCGTCTCTCCGATTTGCTTGTTCCGAGCCGATATCCATCGCACCACAAGGTACAGCTAAGTTATCAGAGTTCAAAATTGTTTACGCCGTCCTCGACTCGGCAGTCAGTGCCATGTTTTAACATTTACGGATTTCAGTGTCACATTTTTCATTCTCTGTTAACACACCTTTCAGGTATTTCAATTGTTGTACTAAATTGGTTTTGGTATCTTTAATTTCTAATTTTCATGTTGTGTATTCTCATCCTTCTCTTACCCACTTCCTGACATCCCCTATAACCTGCCATTCTTTCTCATCACCTTCCACCTATGTAACCCCTGCAAAACAGTGGCAATAAAATGCTTTGATTGGGGCGATATAATTAATTTTTTTTTTCAGACTAGCAGTATATAGCACGGCGTTGCTCGGGTGTAATGAAAGCTTTAAAACTAATCTATGGTCCTGGAGCTCAGACTCTTTGGGCATTGGCACGAAAGACTAAAAAGCAATAGTTGTTTCCAGTTAAAGCGAAACCGTAGACTGAAAGAAAATGAATGGATGTAAGTCAAATTTCGATTTCCTGGTAGCGATATCAAATAAGTTTTTTGTCGTCGTAGACTGAATTTTGAAGGCTCTGAGTAAATGGTATCATGGCTGAGACTAAAAACTACAATTATACCTACTTAGAGCCAAACCCGAAGCAAAAACTAAAATAAAAGTGCTGAAAAAATACATGCAGGCAGATAAACAGACACACACACAAACATCTTGCCTTATATATATATATATATATATATATATATATATTATCGATTTTCTGCACCACTGTAAGAACTCCAACCTTGAAAATTCTGAATATTGTTTCTTATGTTTTTGTCTATGAGTGTATCAACTTTGATTAAAATCGGACCACTCCTTCTATAACCTGATTTTTTCGATTATCGATTTTCGATATTTATCGGGGGTACCTCGACACAAAACCTAGCTAAGAACACTTGCAGACGCGTATAGTACAACTGTGTAAATTTTCAAGAAAATGAGTTCAGCCCTTTCGGAGTCTATAGGTAACGGACACACACACACACTCACACACACACACACACACACACACACACACACACACACACACACAGAGAGAGACCAAGTTCCATTTATAAATAAGTATATATATATATATATATATATATATATATATATATATATATTAGCGTGAATGTAACGAGCGGTAGCCGCAGCAAAGATGGGGATATTAGCCCGAAGGTAACGAACGTTATATATATATATATGTGTGTGTGTGTCAGTCTGTCTGTGTGTCTGTGCGTCTGTTTGTGTTTGTGTGTGTATGTGTGTGTGTGTGTTTGTCTGTCTGTGTGTGCGTGTGCAGGGGTGTCTGTGTGTGAATTCAAAAAAATAGGGGTTCTTTCAATAGGAGAAATTAGTACTTTTTTAAAAATGTGGGAAACTGTTTTTTCAAAAGTGTAGATTTATTGTTATTATTATTCATAATATTATTTGTAATTTTATAATAAATTAAGTGTCCATAATTATATTTGTGTCTCTACAGGTGTTTAGAGTTTAAAGTTGACTCTTCAGCCGAATAAATTTCTGCCTTTACATACAGTTTCTTATATTAAGACATAAAAAAACATTTGCTTAAACTCTAGGTTATATATATATATATATATATACCATCCGTCCGTGCATGGAGTACTGCTGCCATTTATGGTCAGGTGCCCCTGCCGTTCTCCTCAGTGACAAGGAGAGTCTGTAATGTGATAGGTACTGATCTGGCGACTCGACTGCAGCCACTTCCCCATCGTCGAAATGTGGCCTCCCTTTGTCTCTTCTATAAATACTTTCATGGCTTCTGCTCGGATGAGCTTAAGTCACTGATGCCTCCTCAACAGGTGTTTACTCGTGCAACTAGACTGGCGACTGGGTCCCACCCATTCACAGTCAGGTTAGTCAAATGCAGACGACAATTCTATTCCTGCAGCTTCCTCTCTCGCACTTCCCGCCTGTGGAACTCGCTCCCGTATTCTTGCTTTCCTGACGGCTACAACCTCCAGAAATGTCAATGCAAATTCAATACTCATCTACTAACCACTGGACTCTAGCTCTCTCCCCTCCCCTGTATAACCTTCCCTTTCTCTCCACCTATGTATCTGTCATCGCACCTGCTTTCTCAGCTTTCTATTGTTCCTTTCTAACTAGTTTGTACTCCTCACTCTTTTCTAATTAATCTTTTTACATTTATGTAACCCCCTGCACATCAGTGGCGTTTCCGACTTGCTCGGGGTGAAATGATTAATATATATATATATATATATATGTAAAAATGTTCTACAATTTTCGACCTTCCGAGCACTTTCAGTTTCTTCACAGTCCATTTTCAAGGATTTTATTTTTCTGGTATTATTATGTTCTCATTTTTGACTGTTTTTTGGGGGGGTTGGGTTTGGTTTTTTGAAAAGTAGAGTTCTTTAAAGCTGTCACGTGATGTACGCTGCGCGCATCTTGCAAACGCCAGCCTATTTGGGTTTTTTTTTAACTTTTAAAATTCTATTTCCACTCCTAAATAGAGTAAGGTTGATGGTATAGGAAAATTTGCTTAATATAGAGTATCTCTCTTATAGCGAGGTGCCTTTAATATATTTCCTTAAAGGGCCTTGTTTTGTAAGTTATGGATTAAAAGTTTTTTTATTTCACATTTATTACTTGATAGGTGTTATGTAAGGCGTCTACTCAATGAGTGGGTAGTATGGCCAATATAGGTAATTGATTTATAACAAGAAACACATTCTTGTACAGGACATTGACATTCATACACTATATTAGTCATCGCTAGTTAAGATTTGATAGGGTTATTATTATTATTAGAAATAACATTGTTTGCTGTATTCCATTTTATATAATATTATGAATTTTACATATTTTTGAGGAATTACGGCAGAAATATAGTGTTTGATAAGTTTTCGTATAGAAAATTTATCTTGTTTGTAATTAATGTACATTTGGCTGCAATAAAATATATTGATGTTTTCGTGTGTGTTATTTTTAATACTAGTGTCGTGTACTTTTGTAAGAATAATTTTATTTGTTTATCAATGATGTAATTGAGAAAATTATTGTTGACTTGTCTTTGTTTTATGTGTTTTAGTTAGCTCACAAAAATTATTTGGTTAGAAGAATTTTGATGTGCTCTATTTAAGAAGTTCGTTATTACTGTTATTTTATAATTTTTTGGGCATTCACCATTATAATTAAAAGACAAGCCTTATTACTGGTGGCTTTTTTTTTTAGAGATAAGTGTAAATTTGTTAAATTTTAGGTCTATATGAACGTCAAGAAACGGGATTTTGTTGTTGCCCATGCGGTCATAAGTGAATTTTAGTGAATTTTCATATTTTTTTCTTAAGAGAAAAATGTCGTCGACGTACCTGGAGTAAATCTCCGGTTTGTCGGTTCTCCTAAATACTTTGTTTTCAACGTGTAATAATCCGAGAAAATAGGACCAAATGGGTTTCCCATACTGACACCGTTAGTTTGTATGTAGATGTTACTATCATGGTCCGAAAATTTAATTTGTTTGGTGAACACGGTAAGAAATTTGCGAAAAAGTGCAGGTTGGATATTTGGAGCAGGGATACATCGATGTTTGTAAACACAGTCGCTAATTATACTCAATATTTTGTCAATTAGGACGTTAGTAATACACACACACACACACACACACATATATATATATATATATATACGAGTGGGCCGATGTAGTCAAAAATGAGTGTAAAGTATATCGATATACCGTCAAATATTATATATATTGATGTACATATTACTGAGAATCTTACGACATAAGAAAAAATTTTCAAACCCCTATGCGACACACACACACACACACACACACACACACACACACACATATATATATATATATATATATATATATATATATATATATATAAATTAGAGAAAATTTTCAAAATTCAAAAGTGTCGGATGCACATTTCGACATGGGATCTCTAACAGAGATTCCTCGTCACATCAGCGACATTGTTTTGTTCCAAATGGCGAAGGCCCTGGGGTAAAGGGGGAAGGGGCAAGGTTAACAACGGTCAAGAATTGAGAGTTCCCTTAAGGTCAGGGAAGTGGGATTTTTTAAGCAAAATAGAAGAGATAGACGGGGTATCAAATATCAAATGGTAGAGGCTAGTGAATGTTTACAGGGGTTTGAAACGGTATATTTAGGAGAGGAAGGAATAGATTTATATGTAAGATCTTAAAATCTTTTAATTAAGTTTATCCATTACAGGAAGTCATGAATTTAAAGTTATTAAAGAAATATATATATATATATATATATATATATATATATATATATGTGTGTGTGTGTGTGTGTGTGTGTGTGTGTTAAGAAAGGAAAAGAGGGGTTTGGTACAGGAGTCCGTATTTTATAAAGATAGACAACTAAATGAGTTAAATTACTTCTTTAAGGTTAAGATTTTGAGCTGTTTGAAGAGGTGTATTTATGGGGGAAAGAATAGGTTTCAATATAAGATCTTAAAAAATTTTTATTTAAGTTTATTTAATTAAACCTTTTTGGTAGATGCGAGCTAAATGCCAATTACAGGAAGTTATCAGTTTAAAAATTATTAGAGAAAAATATATATATTTATATATATGTATTAACCAAGGAAAAAAGGGGTTTAGTAAAAGAATCCATATTTTATAAAGATAGACAATTAAAGGAGATTGGAATAGGAAGGTAGGAGGGTTAAAATGCTTTTTAAGGTTAACGTTAAGGTAAAATTAAGATTAAAATTTAAATTGAATCCATTTAATTTATATTCTAACATCTAGCAAACGGGGATTTAAATTCTAAATTGAAGTATTCAAAAAATTTGCATTGTGGTAGCACTTACTGATGAATTCCCTTCTAAGATTCAGTAGCCGGTGTTGGTGGGGGTATTTTAATATTGAACTTTTTTCCAGTAAACATAGACAGCACCTATCACGAAAATTTCTCGGAATACGGGCTGAACCTATCAGTTTCCAGCTAATTTCAGGATCCAGCCCTTCCTTTATCTCATTTTCCAGAATGCTCGCGAAAGGGATGTCTGATACCTCTGACCGGTGTTCGAAAAAGAGTACCTTTGGTTATACAGTCTTTGTTTGAAAGGACCGGCGGACATACCGATATAGGTCCGGAAGTCGTTTTTTTTTTGTTTGTTTGATGGGGAAATGCGGCCTTCATGAATCACCTGGGTGGATTTGCATTTCCCTCCACCGGGCAGGCGTCCACAGAATTACAGCTGCATTCGTTTAGAATTCCGGACCTAGATTCAGCATTGCGCAAGTTCACCAGAATACTCCTATTATGGGAACCAATAAAGCTGTCCATATTCGGGGTGCAAGAATAACTAATTTTAAGGGTGTACCTATTAAAAATCTTCCGTAGAGGGTTATTGTTATTAAAATGTTTGTCTATTAACTTGAGAAAATATTTACCAATATTGATGTTAGTTTACAATAAGGGGGGTTAAACCAAATTATCTTTCTTTTTCTACAGTTTCCTTTATTTTTATTTTTGGATGATTCGGAGTCTATTGTAGGTTTATTATATGTTAATTTGTTATTATATCCGCTTTTTTGAAGGGCCTTATTGTAAATATTTTACTTGCGTTGAAAGTTTTAATGTTGGATGATAATTGGTTGATTCTATTATTCACTATATTGGGTATCTGTTTTATAATATTTTTGGGGTGTTTGGTTGAAATATTAATATAAGTGGGGGAACTATTTTCTTTAAGAAATGGGAAGGTAGGATCCATCATTTAAGTTAAGGGTGATGTATATATATATATATGCACGAATAAATACACAACGGTTTTTATTATAATCAAGAGGACATATATTTTTCATTTCTTGAAGACAAAATATTTGCAAAAAAATAAATTTTAGTAACTGGTTGTAAAGCAAATGAACTGAACCGATGCTGCTTCGCTATTGTCTCTCCCGCCATGAGCGTGACAGGATAAATATATATACGAGGGTCATTCAATAAATAAGGTAATTTGTTTGGTATAAGGACTTCTAATACAGATAAAAGCTTACTTCTTTTTAAAAATTTTCCTTTACTTCTTTTTCAAAGGGATTTCAATATTTTTGCAGATTGAAAAAACTTTGAGAGTTTTGGAGATTAACAAAGATTGCCGACCAAGATGGATGCTCCAGGATTGAACACAGGTGATTTTTCAAGATTTTGGTTGCTGAAGGGTGCAAACCAGATGAAATTCATAGGAGAAATATCAACTGAGTAAGGTTCCACGTTTCAGCCAAAACAAATGTCTACAAGTGGGCTATATTGTTTAAAGAAGGAGTAGTGTTGAGGATGAAGACAGACCTGGAACCCTACAGAAGTGAGGTCTCTTGAGGTGATCGAATCAATAAATGACCTCATTCAGTCTGACAGAAGGGTGACAGTAGATGACATTGCAAGGACTTTGAGCCTATCTATTGGGACAGCACACAAAATTGTCCATGATGATCTTGACTACTCGAAGGTCTCACACAGCAGCCCAAACGGTGCAGACCATCAACGAGCTGGGCTGGAAACTGCTCCCTTATCCCCCTTACAGCCCAGACCTTGCCTCTTCAGACTTTCATCTGTTTGGTCCCTTGAAAGCATTCACGAGAGGAACGAATTTTGAAAGTGTGGATGAAATCAAATGTGCTGTGAGCGATTGGCTGAAACATCATATTTTTACTCTGAGGGAATACGGAAGCTTGTGCACAGATGGGAAAAGTTTGTGACACTGCTGAGAATCTACTTTGAAAAATAAAAACAAGTAAGCTTCTATCTGTATTAGAAGTCTTTCTACAGAAAAATTCAGCTCATTTATTGAATGACCCTCGTATATATATATATGGTAACGACAACCTTCATTCCATTTTATCTGCCACAATGCCGCAAGAGACAAAATTGCACTATTTCTTCCAGTGTTGGAAATCCAGTTTGTGCCTGCTTTGAAAATCAGCATTTGAGACGTTGTTTTTCTTGCTCATCATGAACACAGAGAATTACCAAGGCTATTAAAACGATGAAGAAATAAGCAAATATCTTGATTACGTTTTGCTGCTTGTGTTTAATTACAAATGCATTTAGTCTATTATTATTATTATTATTATTATTATTATTATATTTGAAATGTGAACGCAATGTAAATCCTCTCGTTTAATTTCAAATCATCTCATATAGGATTACATTTTGCGATCTTTCGCGTCCGGTAATTAAAGGTTTATCGAGTGCAGAATTTATGGCCGCAAGACAGAGAAAGAGTTCGTTTCAAAAAGATGAAATTGTTCATTAAATTTAGCGAGACGAAACGAATGTTAATCAATCTCCTTGAAATCGTCGAAACACGTCAAAGACTCCTAGAGAATAGGATATATCTACAATTTGAGTGATTTTCTCTAGGTTTCCTTATATATATATATATATATATATATATATATATATATATATGTATGCTTTGTTAAGAACGACCGACCAGAAGGATTTTAGTAATTTTTTATTTAATTTTTTCAGTATTTTGTTCTCTTTTTGCTGGAGATCTTCTTCTATGTACCTTGTCCTTTTAGGACGTAGACGATCATAGCTTTCCTCGTCTCCCTGTCCCTGGTGGCTCTTGGAACGCTCTCTTCTGTTACACCACGCAACCCCCGTTTTGTTACCCACCTGCTCAGGCTCTTCAAATATCTTATCCGTTGCTTTCCCCTGTCTTTTTTTTCTCTCTATCTGGCCTGATAGTATCAGGTTTCCCAAGCCCTCCTTCTTCATTGCATGTCCCAGGAACTTTAGGTGTCTTTTCCAAATGCTTAGTATTAATTTCCTTTTCTTTTCTATCCTTTCCAAAACCTCATTATTGCTCACATACTCACATATTCTCAGCATCCTTCTGTAGAACCACGTTGCAGTTGCTTCAAGTTTTACCTTAATCTTCGATTATATTTTCCAGTATTCACTGCCATATTGAAGAAGTGACATCACATAGCAATCAAGTACTCTCTTCTTTGATTCTAGCGAAAATTTTCTGTCACTTAATACTCTCTTCAGCTTCTGGAATGCGTCCTTTTCCATGCCAATTCTCCTTCGGATCTCTGTGTCACACTTTCCATCTTCTGTTATAACACTTCCCAGGTATGAAAATTTTTGTACCTGCTTGATTTTAGCATCCCCCATCTGTATTTGTTATTTTGGGCTGAGCTTTTTGATGATGAATATTTATTCGGTTTTCTTGCTGTTTATTTGTAGTTCTTTCTTGTCAGTCTCTTCAGCTACCTTCTGTAGTTTCCTTTCCGAGTCTGCTATTAGCACTGTATCATCTGCGTACTTTATATTGTTCAAATTCAGGAAGAGACAGCTAAAGTTCCTGTGACATGCAATGAGTGCAATGAGGAAGTATGGCTTGAAGAACCTGATACTAATAGGCCAGATAGAGGGAAAAAGACACAGAGGAAAACCGCGTGTAACGTACTTGACTGACCTGAGCAGGTGGATGGCACAGCAGAGATTGCGTTGTGTAACAGAAGAGAGCTTGCTTAGAGCCACCAGTGATAGGGAGACGTGGATACCTATGATCGTCTACGTTCTGAAAGGACAAGGCACATAGAAGAAGAAGAAGAAGAAGAAGAAGAAGAAGAAGAAGAACCTGCGCAAAAATTTCCCTAGACGAGACTCTACCCTCTGTTGGAGTCCCGTCTCTGTTAATCTTAACCCGAAAGCAGAGATTCCTACAATGTCAGAATTGCTTCTGGGGGACGTTAATCGCTCGGTGGCAATCTAATCCCTTCACAATGGTGTCCAACGTATTTATGAGGATTGGGACATATCCATTAATGTTCATAGGTATGTATATAACAATATCATGACATAAATTGCTAATACTCCTTGAAAATTGGGTGGAGAAGCTCCGGCTACAAAACTCTGAAGTCGGCATGTTGAAGCTCACATCAATCCGGTAAGTCACAAACCTTCATATATATATATATATATATATATATATATATATATATAAGTACTGTTGGAATAATATTCCTTGTCAAAAGAAACACTATTTTTAAGAAAGTGCTCAATACAAAAGTACAGCTAATAATATTATATATATATATATATATATATATATATATATATATATATATATTTTACAAAAATAAATAAATTTGACGTGTAGATATAAAAGAATCCAAAATGGTAGGATAACTGTCTAGGAGAGCTCTAAATGTATATGTGTCTGTCTTAACTTTTACACACACACACACACACACACACACACACACACACACACACATACACATATATATATATATATATATATATATATATAAAGAGAGAGAGAGAGAGAGAGAGAGAGAAAAAGAAAGAAAGGAGAGAGTTGTTGAAAAATAAGTTCTCATTTTCAATAACTTTTAAAATATTTATTAACTATAATTTTGACATGAAGTTTTATTTACAATTCTATATACGCACCATATATCTCTACCAGTTTCTCCAGATACCCATGAATCGCGACAACTGATTTCACCAGGAACTCTTGTTAAGGCATTTCTTCTTGTATTCACCCTTCAAATTCTAGCAAAATCTTTGGTTTGTTAAAGCAGACTTCCTCCTCTAATTAATTCCAAAGAAAATAGTCAGAGGGTATTAAATGAGGACACCTACCTTCCTACTTATACGGACGACGACGACAACCCATCCATCTCTTGGAGAAGTGGGCATTCAGCCATTCACGAACAATAGCAAAATTTGGAGCGCCATCTTGCATGAAAATTAAATCTTCAACATTCTCTCAAGCTCTGAAAACTGGCAGGGTTTCTTCTTGCAGGATGGTAAAGTGTTTTTCGGCATTCATGGTATCGCGAAGAATAAATGAATCCATAATTCTGTCCGAACTCATCACACAACATATCGTTACTTTGGGTCGTTTCTACATTTCTTAAGAGATAACAAGAGGATTTTTCTCTACCCAGTAATTGCAATTGTGACAATTTACAAACCCACAGATGGAAGATACCGCTTCATCACTCCAAATGATATTTTTCAAGAGATCTTATCAATCTACATACTAAGCCAGCATATTCTCTCCATACAACATGCGAATATCGAAGCTTTTCACAGACTGTGATTGGAAGCCGTGCGGTTCCAAACAAGCCCTTTAAGCTCTTTCTTGGGCACAGTTCGTATTGTGTGGAAAGAATAAACACTTCCTCTTGCTGTTTGTCGAAATTACTTGAATTATATGTAAAACTTTTTTGAACAGTTTGCACTGTTTCCTGGTCAATGGGTTTAGAAGAGCGTCTTATTCTTCAAGTATCAACTACAGATCTTGTCGCCATGAGTTTTGCATGACCATTTTTTATTGTTTTTAGTTCAACTTCAGCATGTAATTCTCTTATGACCCTCTACCATCATTGCACTCGAAAAACTAAATTCTGAACTTCATATCGTGAAGCTAGCTAGGCACGATCCTGCACGGTTAGAAGTTAATACATTTTATTGCGTTTCCAAATTTCAAGAAAAATAATTTGTCTGAAAAGACAGATTAAAAATATTCAATTTTCATACATTAAAAATTAAACGCAAATAATTTAAGGCGACAATTAACACACACACACACCCACCCACACCCACACACACACACACACACATATATATATATATATATATACACACACACACATATATATATATATATATATATATGGAAATACGTATATATATATATATATATATATATATATATATATATATTAATTAAAATAAATTTTCAAAATTTAAAAATGCTGAATGAACATTTCAACATGAAATCCCTAAGAGAGATTTCACGTCTCCTCAGCAACAGCAACAGTCAGTCTATATCAAAATGAGAAAAATTAGATTAAAAAGAGAAATAAAAAATAAAAATATATAAAAATAAAAATATATAAAATATAAAAAATATTAAAAAAATAATATAAAAAATAAAAAAATAAAAAAGATAAAGAAATAAAAAATAAAAAATAAAAAATAAAAAAATAATAAATAACGGTTAAGATTTGAGAAATATACGTCACAAATTTTTTTTTGAAAATCAGTCTATTTTTGGTTGTTACTTTTTGATAGAGTTGTAAATGAAGAGATGGGAAATTTGGCATGTCTAGCTTAATAAACGAAAAGGGTTAAGGAATGGGAAGTCGTTAAATTGAGGATTGGGTTAAACAGAACAGAAAGGAAAGGGGCGGGATATAAAAAATGTATAGAGAAAAAACATAAAGAAGGGGGAAAAAGAAAAGAAAGAAAGAGGAAAAATTTCAAATAGAAAACGCTCGATACGCGTCAAACAGATTTAACTTTAAATGTTTAAAAGGGTTAAAATTTTAGACAAAAGAGACTTATTTGAAAAAGTATATTTAGGGGAAAAATATAAGAAGATGTTAAAAAATTTAATTAAGTTAATCTAATTAAAGATATTTTTAGGTATAGACAAACTAAATAACAATTAAAGAAAATTATAAATTTAAAAAAAATTAATCTTAAAAAAATTTTATATAAATTCTAAAAATTATTTTTATAGATAGAAAATTTATGCAATTTATGATGTGAAAAAAGTAATTAAAAAGATATATACTAACAGAGGAAAAAGAGGTTTAGTGAAAGAATCCATATTTTATAAAGATAGACAAATTAAAGGAGACTGGAAGAGGAAGGTAAAGGGATTAAATTACTAATTTTTTTTTTTGAAGGGCCTTATTGTAAATATCTTTACTTGCGTTGAAAGTTTTAATGTTGGATGATAATTGGTTGATTCTATTATTCACAAAATTGGGTATCTGTTTTATAATATTTTTGGGTTGGTTGGATAAAATATTAATATAAGTGGGAGAAGTATTTTCTTTGAGAAATGGCTGGTAGGATCCATCATTTAAATTAAGGGCGATATCTAGATAGTTTACAGTTTTAAGATTAGAAGTAACTTCAACCTTAAAACCGAGGTAATTTAGGGCTCTAATTATTTTTTGTGTATTCTATTTGTATAGGGCACATTGGAATTAGGGATAAATATTATTCCATCATCCCGATATAGGCCTATTTGTTTTGGGTCTAAGAATCTACTTAGAACATCTAAAATATAAATGCCTACAAGATCTGCTACCTGAGCTGAATCATTCGCTCCCAAAGAGACATCAAAGCTATCCTTTGGCCCTTTCGTCCATGTGGAATTAATAAAGGTGAGAATGGATTTTCTAGTCGCTAAGAAAATCTTATAGTCCCTATCCGAAATATCCACGTAATTTTTAGCAAAATTTAAGCAACTTTCAAGGTCTTTTGATATAGAAGAATAGAAGTCAACAATATCGAATTTAAGTAAGGTGGACTTAGATTTATTATTGATGTTATTAAACCAGTATATGTTATCCGAAGAACTTTTGGTTTGCTTGTAAATTCGATTGCAACTTCTCTATTAGGTGTTTTAGAATCTCCCTAGAAATTATGCCTAAGTCACTTTTGGTAGGATTAATCAGTCTAGTTTGTAATTTGTTTTGAAAGTTTGGTTTGTGGTCCTTAAATAAAACGTAATCTTCTTTGGTAGAAACTTTGCCAATTCTGTCACTAATATTTAATTCGTTAGTAAATTTAGCTGTATCTATATTAATTTCAGATAATGTTAGGTTTTTTTCTGTCTACTTTATAATTACTAGTTATATTATTTTTAAGAATACTTAGGTAATTTGAAGGATCACATTTATAAATGTTATTAGATTTGTCAGATTTTACCCACAGGTATTTACAGTTTTTTTATACAGATTATCCTACGTCTATGGCACGACTCGGAGTTTCATGCGTTATGCAATCATCAGGTGCATATTTTAAATTGACAGTTTAATAGAGTTGAATTTATGTTCACTCGATGTTCATGGGAATTAAAGTCAGGACACCAAATTGCTATTTGGCCCACATAAACAACATCCGTCACACAACTAATAGCAAAAAATGAGCCTTATAAAAATAATTGCAACTGCCGAAAAATGACATCTGCCCATTGAATTGCCAGTGCATGTCTGAAAGTATTGTTTATACAGCTCGAATTCATTTGGATAATAATTATCTTAAATTTTACTTTGGAAGCAATTCTAACAGGTGGAAGATAGGATTTAACAACTACGTCTTTAAACGACAGTAAATACAGCAAAAGTGCAGCTTTATTCATATACAAGGTAACCAAAAAGGTCCTGTCCGTTTTTAAAAGAAAAATAAGAAAATGATTCACAGTATGTGTAATTTATATTTAGTCTTCGCAAGTAATCGCCATCGGCATCCAGCAGCTTCTACCAATGTGTCTCCAACTGTTCAATGCCCTTGCTGTAGATCTCGAGGGCGTTTGACGCTAAGAAGTCCTTGAAAGCTTTGCGAAATTCTGCTTCATTGGTGAAGGATTTCCAACGAAGATGATTATCCAGGGAGTGGAACAGGTGGTAATCGGATGGCGCAATGTCCGGTGAATAAGGTCGATGGCACAAAGTCTCCCACCCAAGTTGCTGTATGGTATCCCTGAATACTCGTGTGACATGCGGCCTGGCTTTGTCATGGAGGAAAAGCACACCTTTGCGATTCACCAGTGTTGGCTCCTTCTGGCGCAATGCCTGTTGCACACGTTTCAATTGCTGCGAGTATAGGTCTCCAGTAACCGTTTGGCCCGTTGGTCGCAGTTCATAATGAACCACTTGACCACCTGTCCCCCAGACACAAAGCATAATCTTGCGTGGGTGCATAGGTGGTCTTGCAGTATGAGGGACAGCATCCTGAGGAGACAACCAATGTCTTGAACGCTTGGGAGTTTCGTACAGAACCCACTTTTCATCGCTGGTAAACGCCCGATTGAATAAGGATGCGGTACAGTGGTGAGAAACAGCGATACGCAGGCTGCCACTCGTTGTCCCTTGTGGACCTCCAACAGCGTTTGCGGAACCCACTTGCTCAGTTTGTACGTTTTACCTAGGCGGTGCAGGTGAAGTCTAACTGTTTCATCGGAAATGTTGAACTGTCTTGCAAGTCACGTTAGACTACTGTCCTCTCCAATAGCCGCCTTCAGGACTCTGTCATTCAAGACCCGTGGTCGTCCACTGCGAGAATCATCATGGAGAGACAAATCTCCCGACTTGAATTTTTGAAACCAAAGCCTTGCAGTACGTGCATCCACTAACTTTTGACATCTACAGCAATTTGATGCAGCTACTGATAAGCCCCCTTTGAAGTCGTAAGGCAAACTGCCACGAACGAGATCTCTAGACACTTCCATCATTCTCACAGCTGTCCGGCTTATAACTGAGGGCCGGGCACGGTGCGCGTGTTTTTTATAACATCTGATGTTCCTACTTCCGGCTGTCCGAATTTGCAAACAATTGCTACACGCATTTCGTATATATTTCAACTTCATTCAATGACTAATCAAAAAACGGACAGAACTTTTTTGGATACCTTGTATTATTGGAAATTAAAAAACAACGGTCAGAACATAATAATTACCTGGAATATCGTAGCTAAGATCAAGCATTGCAGTGGAAAAGAATATAAATATAATCTACCTCTCTTAGAAAAACGTGTCATCTTAAACCATATCAAGAATCCAAATTTACTTAATAAGAAAAGTGATTTAATGACCACATGCTGTCATAGAAAAAAATACTTAAAATCTTACACTCTATCGATATAGATCCGTCTTTACAGCTCTTTCTTTCTTCCGAAAAATTAATAATTATGAATTAAACCCATTTTATTTTCGCTTCTTACATTTTGAAATTTTACTTTTAAATTTTAGTTCTTAATTTTGCTTTTCAGTTTTTCATTTTTGTTTTATTTTCTTGTATTTTATTTTATCTTATTTTTGTTTTTATTTTAAAAAATTCTTTACTTTTCCCTACATTTTTATGTACATGTAATATTTGAATATTTACATTTTTAAGACTCATGATTTACGCTTCTTTGATTTCTTCTCTCTGCATTTTAATATTTTTAATTTTAATTCTAAATTTAAATTTTGAATTTTTATCCACGCGTAACCGTAGAATATTTAAATTCTCAATCTTGTTATTAAAAAAGTGTAACATAACTTTATAAGATTTAATTCCCATGAACAGTGAGTGAACTTAAATTCAAATCTATTAAACAGTCAGTTTAAAATCTTATAATGTTGAGTGACTCCATTTTTAAGAACAAGATTGAAAATTTAAATATTGTAAGGTAACATGTAGATAAAAATTTTAAATTTAAATTTAGAATTAAAATTAAAATTAAAAGAATATAAAAAAAATAATTAAATGCAGATTTTATAAGATATAATTCTCATAAATATCGAGTGAACTTAAATTCAAATTTATTACTTACTAGCAGTATAGCCTGGCGTTGCTCAGGTGAAATGAAAGCTTTTATATATATATATTATCGATTTTCTGCACTATTGTAAGAACTGCAACCTTGAAACTTCTGAATATCGTTTCTTATGTCTTTGTCTATGAGTGTATCAAATTTGATTAAAATTGGACCACTCCTTCCATATCCCGAATTTTTCGATTATCGATTTTTGATATTCATCGGGGTTACCTCGACACAAAACCTAGCTAAGAACACTCGCAGACGATTATCGTACAACTGTGTAAATTATCAAGAAAATCGGTTCCGCCGTTTCGGAGTCTATAGGTAACGGACACACACACACAGAGACACATACACACACAGACAAAGTTCCATTTATAAATAAGTTTAGATCTGTTTGAAATATGCACCTGATGATTGCATAATTCATGAAACTCCGATTTGTGCCATAGATGTAGGATAATATGTAGATTTATTAATATATATATATATATATATATATATATATATATATATATAACACAGCTCTGTTGGTATATTTAGCACTGTTTTGGTAACAACTGCATAATAATACTATACTTACGTGCACACTTATCTGCATATCTATCAATTTGCGTCAAGAATCTACGCATCGTTCATTCAGTAATAAATTTGAACACTCTCAGGTACTGGTCTATGTTGCATTGTATATAACACGCTAAAAAGCCCGCTTTCTTCTACCGAGCGCCCACTGATCAGTGGTAGAATCACCCACTGATGTCAATTCGGTCAGGTTTCTAATCCTGACTAGAAGCAATCGGATGTCTAACTGTACTGATGAGCTGTGATATAGTGAAACAGATCTGTCTGCGGATGATTATATATAATTAAATTATTTTATTTAAAATTAATTTAATTTACATTGCGACACGGAAATTTCTATGTTTCAAGTTTTTACCTCGTTCTCAGGCAATGTTGACTCACTGTTGTGAAAATCATTTACATTTATGTGTAGAAAATAATACGCTTGTTATTTAAATAGTTAATATGGATGAGGGAAGAATGGACAATTTATGTGTGGGTTTGATTTAACTTATTAGAATGATGTTCAACTTTTAAATTTAAAAATATAGGTTATATGTTTTCGGGAATACAAGGTTTCTTTTTTTCAATCTTAACGGGAAAGTGTCACTCTATTGAGTTAGTCTAGACTGATCTTTTCCGGTGAGATGTATACGTTATTGTTACAAGATTATTCTTAACTTTCTTTGTATTTCAGCACTTTTTAAAAAATAAAAATAAATATTTATTTTTTATTTTTTATCTAACTTAAAGGTAACTTTTAGTATGATTATACTATTTTTATTTCGATTCAAAGTGATTTTCTCAATTTTTCATAAACTCCTAATTTGTAAAAAATTTAATATCTATTTAAATAATATTATATCATAATAAAAACAAATACTCGGATATATGTACATTAATCGATATTCTCTTATGAAAACGAAGGATGTGCGTTGTGGTACAGTAGATATCGGCTCGGAAAGAGGAAACCGGGGAGCCGAGTTCGAATTCCAGTCGAATCCATTGTATTCACTTACGCGCAAATACCCTTGGGAAAGATATTGATCCTTCTTTTCCTTCCAGTTATGGGTTAAATAGCAGGACAGATTGGGTTCTATAGCTATAGCCTTGGTTGGCAACCAGTCTACCGCAGAAAGCAATGGCAACCTACTGCGGGATAATCTTCTGCCCAGTCAGTCATGTCTCTTTCGAGACATGATCGCCCAAGCGTGTATCACGTATGGCACTTTAACTGACTTATGAAAACTTTTGGACCATATCTTAAGGTTATTATTTTGCAATATTTACATATGACATTTCCTTCATTATGTTTATTTAATAGATTTTTATACATAAGAAATTTTATAATATATAGTTTTTCATATAGACAAAAAGGGCATGGGTCATTTAAAGACTTACATTTCTTTTTAAATGAGTCAACATTTCTGATGAAGAGATAAATTCCCGAAACATAGAAATTTCTGTGTTGCAATCTAAATTAAATTAATCTCAAATAAAATACAAATTTAATTATAATTACATTATACTCTACGATATTTACTGTATTCAGCACTTAAAAAAAAGTAAATACCGGTGAAATCGGAATTCTGAAACGGTGGTTCTCTTCACCTGGATATATATATATATATATTGTGTGTGTGTGTGTGTGTCTGTGTCTGTGCGTGTGAGAAACAAAAATCAAGCAAATAGACACTCTCTTGAGTTTTGAAATTAGAATAGATAAGCTGAACTTATTTACTTTTATTTACGGTCTCTACCTATACTCGAATTCCAGTTGAATTCCTTGCATTCACTTACGCGCAAATACCCGTGTGAAAGGTATTAATCTGTCTCTTACCTCCAGTTATGGGTTAAATAACAAGACAAATTGGGTTCTACAACCGTGGCTGGCAACCAGTCTACAGCAGAAAGCAATGGCAACGTACTGCGGGATAATCTTCTGCACAGTCAGTTATGTCTCTTTCGAGACATGATCGCCCAAAGCGTGTATCACGTATGGCACTTAACTGACTGACTAAATATAATAGTTGAAAACATGATTAAGGCATCTACTGGGCATGAAGTGGGGGATTAGTTTTATATTGTTACGAATAAACTGATCCCCTACTAATTACGACTTAATAATCTAATAGATCTCTTCATCTTCTAGCTATGAGTTAAATAATAGGACAGATTAGGTTCTATAGCCTTGGCTAGCAACCAGTCTACCGCAGAAAGCAATGGCAACCTACTGCGGGATAATATTCTGCCCAGTCAGTCATGTCTCTTTCGAGACATGATCGCCCAAGCGCGTATCATGTATGATACTTAACTCACTGACTGACCTATACTCAGAGATGGTTGCATACAGTATTGACTTTCTTTCATTCTCATGCAAGGAATCGAAAGATATTAAGCGGTTCCGATGAAACGCTATGCTTATAAATTGACTTCATATTAAATGTGTAGCTTGGCTTCATTTAAGTTTTCTTGTTATCTTATATATATATATATATATATATATTATTGATTTTGCTGGTGTAACAGTGTTTTCAATACTTATACTGTTAGGTAGGAAGTGTTTGTCGCGTCAATTTTAAGCTGAGAAAACCTGTTAACCTTTTAAATCAGAAATCCTTCAACTTCAAATATTTAACTGCTTTAATTCTGAGGCCGGTCCATTACATGTATGGACACCCACACATACACGCAGTCTGAATACGGTTAAATTTATCTCAGTATAAGTGGCTTACTGATTGAGCTATGACGTAAGAGCCCCTAAAAACGCCATTGCATAATCGATACAATTGTCGAAGCTGCCAACCGCGTAACGCCAAGGCATTTGGAGCATGTGCGAGATGCATTGGATATAACAGATTGTGTATTGCTAACAGCGCCAGAGCTCTGGTCTGGTAGGAATGGGGACGGGTGGGATGGGTTAGTTGTCTCCCTTGCGTTTGGACAAGGTTGCAATCGAAGCGCCAATTGCCCAGCGTGTAGTGACTCAGCCCCGTTCAGTACACATGTCTAATGGAAAGCTTCCAAGAGCACTCTGTAAAAGTGCCAAATAACAGGCTGGTGCTCTTGGAAAGAGGGGAATTATTCTGATCGCAAGTACCGACAGCCAGCACCCCCTATCGTCATCATATTGAATAATCCTTCTGCTCTGAATTTCACGTTTTTATCCAATGCATAACGATTGTGATTTAAATTAAGTTACGGCAGGTTTAACGGGGGGGGGGGGGTTACGAAAACTAGTCATCGATTGTTGATTCCCCACGGAAAGTTTCAAGAATAAAATTTAGCGACAGGCATCATCTTGCCTCAAAATATTGTGGATTAATAAAACCGTGCTGTGAAACAATCAAAACAAAGTATTGATAATCTCATGCGCCATTATGCATTTAGTACATAAAACGTGTGTCAAAGATAAATAAATTTTAAATTATTTGATTTATAAAATGTGCTTTATTTGTACAAGTGCTGGATCAAACGAAAAACTTGGCTGAAGCTGCTCATACCTTGAGCACTTCGGTCAGTCAGTTAGTTATTATACTTGCAACACGCTTTGGGCGATCATGCCTCGAAACAAATATGACTTAGCAGAAGATTATCCAGCAGTAGGTTGCTATTGCTTTCTGCGGTAGACTGGTTGCCAGCCAAGGATATAGAACCCAATGTGTCCTTTTAGGGAAGAGGCGGATTAATACCTTTCCCAAGAGTAGTTGTGCTTAAGTGAATGCAAGGAATTCAACTGGAATTCAAACTCGGCACCCCGATTTGTCGTTCCGAGTCGATATCCACTGCACCACAACGGACATGCTTAGCGCTTGCTTACTGGGACTTAAATTCAACCCAGACGTCAACTGGAACTCGTACATAAGATCCCTCGCTAAAGATGATAGAAAAATGGCCGATTCCCTGTCCTGGTATCATAAGTACATGTTCTCTCCTACTATTTTCCACCTTTACTGACTGAATTTTACTTCCAAATCGAAGTGCATCAAGATGTTGAAGGCGATTCTGTTAAAAACATGCAAGGCCACGATGACTAGTTGACCACCAATCCATTCGATCTAAAGAAGACAATTTCAAGGAGTCAACTGGTATGTTAGCTGCCGATATATATATATAAATGTAAACTTATTGTGATACTCGTTTCAAAAAACCCTCCGAGTACATACGCGGAAGGAAAAATGGTAATAAAAAAAGAACGAGCTAAGCACTTGAACATCAGTCAAAGTACGTAGCCCAAAGAAAAAAACCCGAGACGAGTAACCTAAAAAAAAGCGGTCAATACGCAAGTAGAGCAAACTTTACTATATATATATATATATATATATATATATATATATATATATATATATATATGGAAGCATTATCTAAACTTATTTATAAATGGAACTTTGTGTGCGTGTGTGTGTGTCTGTGTATGCGTGTGTCCGTTACCTACAGACTCCGAAACGGCTGAACCGATTTTCTTGAAAATTTACACAGTTGTACTATAAGCGTCTGCAAATGTTCTTAGCTAGGTTTTGTGTCGAGGTACTCCCGATAAATATAGAAAATCGATAATCGAACAAATCGGGTTATAGAAGGAGTGGTCCGATTTTAATCAAATTTGATACACTCATAGACAAAGACATAAGAAACGATATTCAGTAGTGTCAAGGTTGCAGTTCTTACTATTGTGCCAAAAAATCAATAATATATATATATATATATATATATATATATATATATATATATATATATATAAGGCAAGACGTTTGGCTGTTTATTTGGCTGTATGTCTGTATTTTTTCAGCCCTTTTATTTATATAAATAAGATAAGAGACAATGAATGTCTATTATGTTTAATCATGAGCCGTTCTAAACATCGTATTTTGGCTTTAATTTCAGGTGAAAATAAAGACAGAATAACTCTCTGAAGATGGCTCATGTGAGCCGAAAGCTTAGAAACAAATTAATAAAAAATTATCCAAATTTCATCTGAAATTAAAGCAAAAATACGGCGTTTAGAACGGCTCATGATTAAACATAATAGATATTCATTGTCTCTTATATTTAACAGTATATGTTTAGAAAAAAATATATGTAACGTAGAATACTTGATATATAAGTCAGGTAAATTCCGAAAGAGAACTCAATATTATATTTATTTATTTACCTTAACTTTGTTTTTTTTTAATGAGTGAGGAAATGTTTTTTGTAGATTAACGTTACAAATGTCTATTGTCGATATCGGCACGTGAGTGTCTGTATGTATATTTTTTTCTGGTTTATTTTGAAAATTAACAGTTGTATCATTTGGGTCTGACGAGAGTAAGTTTTGCTGTGAAATACGTATTACCCATGAAATTGTAGAATATCTATAATTTTTCCTAGAGTATATATATATATATATATATATTAACTGGATGCTATGAACTGGTTTAAACTATAGATTCGTGTAAAATCTTTACTATAAAGACGGAAGTTGAAGATGGTTCGCCTGAAATAGCCCTATGCTTTCGTTTAACCATGAAATAATGTGTCTGTCTTAATTTTTACACACACACACACACACACACACACATATATATATATATATATATATATATATATATATATATATATATATATATAATGTTGTGCTGAACAAATCTAGGTACGATGGTCTTATGAGATTTATTATTAGATTTAAGAAAAAGGTCTTTTGTCTCACCGTCGGACCGGCAATTTTTTTAGCACCCCACGTGTGTGTGTAGGCGTGTATCTTCTTTTTTTTTTCAGTTTTCTCTGTCATGGTGTTCTCATTTCCCCCACTTTTTGTTTCCTTTTCTTCGTTATTTTACACAAATATATATCTATTTTTCAATTTCGTTTTCACTTTTATTTATTTATATTTAAGTCTGCCTTTATCTTTCGTCCTTTTTCTATTTTCCTGCCACTTTTTTGTTTGTTTGCTTCTTTTGTCCTTTTTATGTTCAAATATTTTTTTTTCTTTTAGCTGGATTTTTATTTATAAATTTATTTAATATTTCTTTATTTTCACTTTCATCTTTTCGTCTTTTTTCAATTCCGTTCCTCTTTTTCATACAATTGATTTTCTATCTTTTTCTCTCATCCCTTATTGTTTTCTTTAACTGCTTTTTCCGCACATTTTATTTTTCATTTCATTAATTTTTCTTTCTTTCTTTCTTTCTTTCTTTCTTTCTTTCTTTCTTTACACACACAGTTTTCACGTTCTCTCTTTCTTTCTGCAATATTATTTTCTTCTGTTCATTATCTTTTAATGGTTTAATTCATTATCTTCTTTCTTTTTATATTCTCTTTCTTTCTTTCTTTCTTTCTTTCTTCTTACATTCCCTTCTCTTTTTTTCCTTCTCTCTGTTTTTCTTTCTTTTTTTCTTTCTTTTTTTTCACATTCCCGTCTGTCTGTCTTTCTTTCTTTTTTTCATTTTTCGTTATATTCTCTTATTTATTTCTTCATATTCACTTCTTTCTTTCTTTCTTTTTTTCTACATGACTTTCTTTCTTTATTTATGTTTACACTTTTTCTTTTTACATTTTATTCTTTCTTTCTTTCTTTCTTTCATGAATTTCTTTCTTTCTTTATTTTTACATTTTATTCTTTATTTATTTTTTACATTTTATTCTTTATTTCTTTCTTTTTTCTTTCTTTCTTTCTTTCTTTCTTCCACGAACTTTCTTTCTTTTTTCTTTTTTCATTATATTCTCTTCTGTATTTCTTCATTTTCACTTCTTTCTTTCTTTTTTTTCTACATGACCTTCTTTATTTATTTTTGCACTTTTTCTTTATTTGCTTTTTACATTTTATTCTTTCTTTCTTCCATGAATTTCTTTCTTTCTTTATTTTTACATTTTATTCTTTATTTATTTTTTACATTTTATTCTTTCTTTCTTTCTTTCTTTCTTTCTTCCACGAACTTTCTTTATTTTTACATTTTATTCTTTATTTATTTTTTACATTTTATTCTTTCTTTCTTTCTTTATTTTTACATTTTATTTTTATTTATTTTTTACATTTCTTTCTTTCTTTCTTTCTTTCTTTCTTCCACGAACTTTCTTTATTTTTACATTTTATTCTTTATTTATTTTTTACATTTTTTCATTTTTTCTTTTATACATTTTATTCTGTATTTCTTTCTTTTTTCTTTCTTTCTTTCTTTCTTTCTTTTCTTCCCTGAACTTCTTTCTTTATTTTTACATTTTATTCTTTATTCATTTTTACATTTTATTCTTTCTTTCTTTTTTGTGTACATTTCTTTATTTCTCTCTTTCTTTATTTTTACAATTTATTCTTTCTTTCTTTCTTTCTTTCTTTCTTTCTTTCTTTCCACTACAGTTTTCACTTTCTTTTTTTCCATAATATTAATTTTCTACTCTTCCATAATTTTATCTTTTTACATTTTTCTTTTTCGCTTCTTTCATTTCTTCGTGTTTTCCTTTTAGTTGCTTTCTTTATTCTTTTCTATTGAACACCTTAACTTTATGCTTTTGTCTTCATTCATGCCATCTTTTCTCGTCTTCGTTGTTCCTTCTCTCTTTCTATTTCACTCTTCACACGCACACCTTCCCCTCTATAATCCCTTCGGCCTTTTCTTCTGTTTCACTCTTTCGCTACTAGGCTTTGTTAATCCATCTTTAATGAGGAAAGGAAATTATTTCGCTTTCAGCCTTCGCCGGTAGCAGTTTCCTGTTTGAATATCTTTTCGTGTCCCCTTACCGGACAGTCACATGAAAAAAGAAAGAAAGAAATAGACATCACACTGGATTTGCAACGTGATTTTGATTCCAGATTCTTCAAGTCATACGAGAAAACCTCAATGTAGCTTTTTCTCCAAAGACTAAAGTCTTAAAAAAAAAAAAGAAAAAAAAAAATTACCCCAGGGACTGAACCTTTCACCAAATTGTAAAGAAAATGGCGATATTTATTTATAATTTTTCGGTGCCTTAAGCAATATCAATCTTATCGACAGAACTTCCCTAAAAATGGAAGGATTAGAAAAATAGCTTCTAAAAATGCAAAGCTGACACTACAAGTTTACATTTATTTTATTTATTTATGCTATTTCGTTTTTGTTTTTTTTTCAGTTTTCCATTTTTTTTAATTAGAAATGCAGCTCACAAAATCTTAGCTTTGAAACAGTTGGGTGTTAAACCCCATACCGCCGACCCACTCTTCTTTTTTGACTTTTAGAGTAAATATCAAAAATAAGTAAAAAATATGTCCGACTTTGGAGATCTGCCTGGTGAAAGAGACAGTGATGATCGGTGTTCTAAACTAGTTAAATACGTTGAATATAAATTTTAAACGCAAGTACTTCCTCCTTGCATTGTAAAACCGTTATTACATATAAAGGGTGAGATGGGTAAATATATTTTTATATTTTTCATTTCACGCATGCGCGTTGTTTATTTTTTTATTCTCTCAGCTGCACTGTATAGTAGGGTAAGTTGGGCACCGTCTTTGAGAAAAGAACACCATGAATTAATTCACTCCTTCATAAATTTAAAAACGGCATGTTCTATTGCATGGCATTCGCGCCGGAAGTTCCAATGTTTGGATGTGAATCTGGGAACAGTGCAGAGGATTCGAAAAGTTGGATGAGTCTTCTGGGGAATACGAAGGTGTTTAGAGTGATCAATATTGATGGCGACCTTAAGCCTCTATTCATCTTTTTACAGGGCATCAAACTTGACGCATAAGCTTGCATCAAGTGCTTTGAGGAGGTAGTGCTGCCCTGGATCAAGAAGGATGGCTGCTGGAAGACTATATCTGCACCATGCCACAAAAGCGGAAGAACCCAGTCATGGCTGAGACATTTTTGCGACTATAACTCCCCAGACCTTAGCTCCCTTGATTATTATGTGTGGGGCACAGTTGAGCGAGAGACCAAACAAAACTTCTTGGAACATCCAAGATGAACTGAAGACAAGAATTATGGCAGCATTCACCGATTTAAACAAGGAGACAGTCCAAAAGAGTTGCAGGAGATTCCAATGTTGTCTGGTTAAAATCAATGGCGAATTTATTGAATAAATTTACTCTTTAGTAATTCAAAATATTTTGTAGGTAATTTTGGTAAATATGTCTGTTAACTTGATGTGCGTTGTGGTGCAGTGGATATCGGTTCGGAACGAGAAATTGGTGAAACCGAGTTCGAATTCCAGTTGAATTCCTTGTCTTCACTTACGCGCAAATATCCTTGGGAAAAGTATTAATCCGTCTCTTCCCTCCAGATATGGGTTAAATAACAGAACAGATTGGGTTTTATAGTTTTGGCTGGCAACCAATCTACCGCAGAATGTAATGGCAACCTAATGCGGGATAATCTTCCGCCCAGTCAGTCATGTCTCTTTCGAGACATGATCGCCCAAACGTGTGTCACGTATGGCACTTAAATGATCAGTTAAAATGAAATGTCAATGGTATTTTTTTATTTTTGCTTAATTTAGACAACAATTCTTCCATGTGTGTTTGTATTTTTCTTGTTGACTCTATCTGAATTAATCGAAGCTCAATAATTTTAATATTCGCGTAAAGCAGTGTTTCTCAGCCGGTGTTTCCCGGAAGCCTAGCGTTTCTCAAGAGGTCGCTAGAGGTTTCGAGAGAAACAGTGATAGGCGAAAGAATTGTTCAGTAATTTTTCTTTAAATTTATATTCACAATTTTACTATACAAGTACAGCATATGTCAGAAAATCCTTCGATTTTATAATAAACGCTCCCACCTTTAGCGACCTCTGACGAGTTTATCCCCTTGGTACCTCCCCTGCGGTACAGTGGATATCGGCTCGGAACGAGAAACCGGGGAGCCGAGTTCGAATTCCAGTTGAATCCATTGTATTCACTTACGCGCAAATACCCTTGGGAAAGGTATTATTCCGTCTCTTCCTTCCAGTTATGGGTTAAATAACAGGACAGATTGGGTTTTATAGCCTTAGTCGGCAACCAGTCTACCGCAGAAAGCAATAGCAACCTACTACGGGATAATCTTCTGCCCAGTCAGTCATGTCTCTTTCGAGACATGATCGCCCAACCGTGTATCACGTATGGCACTTAACTGACTGACTGAATATAATAGTTGGAAACATAATTAAAACCTCTACTGGCATAAAGAGGGGGATCGGTTTTCTATTGTTTTGAAGTAATAAACTGATCCCCCACTAATTATACTTAATATAATAATGTAATATAATCTATCTCTTCTCCCTCCAGTGATGAGTTAAATGGCAGAACAGATTGGGTTCTATAGCCTTGGTCGGCAACCAGTCTACCGCAGAAAGCAATGGCAACCTAGTGCGGGATAATCTTCTGCCCAGTCAGTCATGTCTCTTTCGAGACATGATCGCCCAAGCGTGTATCACGTATGGCACTTAACTGACTGACCTCCTCTAAACGAATTTACTCGTCGTACTAAACTGACAACTTTTACGGTGAAAACAGTCAAACGTAACCATCTCTTCTGTTTCTCAGTTTCTTTTCTCGCGCTACCCACCTTTGAAACTCCCTTCCGTGCTCTTGCTTCCCTGGTAGCTACAATGTCCAAGAGCTTAAGTGCAAAGTCAATTGCCATTTTTTATCCCCTTGATTCCCATCTTTCTCATATCCTTCCTCTCCTCACCGTATCTTTCTTTCATTCTTCTCTCTTGTAAACCCCTGCGCACCAGTGGCAGTACTGTTTTGCTTGGGGTGAATCGATTAAAAACAATATTAATTAAAATTATAATCATAAGGAATGTAGTAATGTCTATATGACATCAGTGTGAAACCGACTCCATAGCTAGCAGACAGGACATACACGTGACGGATTCGTCTATCATTAAGGGACTCTCTCGAGTGCAGGACGCGCACACCGTATCGATATATTAGGTTTACCACGTGAACTACGGTAGAACATGAAAATTATATGTATTATTAATGATATAGAATTATTTTTATATAGCTGTACCCTGAGACATACAAACAATTTGAAGGCTTCCATAAAAATAAAAAAGTTGAGAAATTCTGGTATATAGTTTCTTAAGGTAGATGCTTATTGATTCTAATGAATGAAGTGCATGATATGTGTTGGGGAGCGCCCTCTTTTTTACACAATAAATGGACCCCTCTACGCCATACAAATAATCCTGCTATACAGAGAGCAGAGCTGGTAAAAAGACTGGAAGAGTGATTGTAAGAGTTCAGTTGAGTAGTTGTACTCTTCTATTGACACTGTCAGCTCTCTGCTTTCGGGCAGAGAGCACTAACCCAGTCGTGGTTCCGCCGGTGGGTAGAATCACGACTGGGGAAAATAGACAGACATTTTTTGGCCTGGCTATATGGCCCGGAAGACCCACAATAAATAGACCTTGTGCCACATCCGGCCTTGTGTGGGAAGGTTGGTAAATACTGTTGAGTACTTGTACTCTGCTATGACACTGTCAGCTCTCTGCTTTCGGGCAGAGAGTACTAACCCAGTCGTGGTTCCGCCGAAGGGTAGAATCACGACTGGGGAAAGATAGACAGATATTTTTGGCCGGGCTATATGGACGGGAAGACTGACATTAAAAAGACCTTGTGTCACATCTCGCCTTTAGTGGGAAGGTGACTAAATACCGTTGAGTAGTTGGACCGCCGCAAGATGGTCAGTAAGAACATAGATTCATTACCCGGACTTACTTCTTATCTACAAGATTGTATATATTGATTCCTACTAACAGTATTCCTAGTATTCCTGAATCTACTAACCGTGTTTCAGGTTGTATATATTTTGTTCAATATACTTACATTTTTCCACTCATATCTGTTTTTTGTTATTATTATATTGTGTGGTTTCTAAGAATCCACAACAATATGAATAAAAGAACAGGTGGTACAAAGTGATGATTATGAAGATAAGGAGGATATATATCAGTTGACCTATTACTTGAAGAGAGTCAATTCGTCAGGTTAAGTGCCATACGTGAGACACACTTATGCGATCATGTCTCGAAAGAGACATGACTGATTTGGCAGGAGATTTTCCAGCAGTAGGGTACCATTAATTTCTGCGGTGGACTGGTTGCCAACCAAGGTTATAGAATCCAGTCTGTCCTGCTATTTAACCCATAGCTGGAGGGAAGAGTCGCATTAATATCTTTCCCAATGGTATTTGCGCGTAAGTGAATTCATTTGGAATTCGACCTCGGCTCTCTGGTTTCTCGTTCCGAGCCGATATTCACAATCTAGTCAGTTAAGTGCCATCCAAGTCAGTTGTGCACATCCTAATCACTTAAGTGATACACACTTGTGTGATCATGCTTGGGCGATCATGTCCCAAAAGCGACATAATTGACCGGAAAGAAGATTTTCTAGCAATAAGTTACCATTACTTTCTGCGATTTATTTCCAAAAAGAGCCCACATTAGAGTTTTCATGGATTGAAAGCTGTCTGAATGAAATTGAATCACCACACATTTGTTATACAGCGGATATGAGAGTGATTCGATTCCGTGGAAATAGCAAGGCGTGTCCGAGTTGTAAAAGGCTTGAGTGGCGGAAATTAAAAATGGAGTTCATCTGAACGTTATACAATGATGTTCAACCTGTACATTGCCCAATAGCAGCTACTCATAGAGGGTTAAAGAGTGAATGGAGTAGATTATGCAGATATATACACCCGCGTGCAAATTAATAGAAACAAATCGATCAATATTTTCCTATGATATTTAACACTTTCCCTGATTACGTATACGTCGTCTCTTGGCGCGTTTTTTTTTCTCTTACAAAAGTATTTTCCTTTGTGTTTTGGACTAATGGATCCAGTTTGTTTCTTCACCTTGATGGCACGACTGACAGTTGAAAGGCCGACAGCAACAATATCCGCAATCTCACTGTAAAGTTTACTCGTATGTTTCTGCAACGTTACCATTTTCGTAAGCTTCCTTGGAGTAACGTCAATCGCAGACCACTAATCTATAGTCGCGACAACAGTTTCTGGGTGTGATGACAATCTGATGCTATCATGACACAATATTTTTAAAGACCAGGTAAATTTCATCATGAACCCCGAAAATAGATTCATATTACTGAACACCGCTGCAAATAACCTAATCTGAGAAAAATTATGGAAATCGATTACACCCTGTAATTATAGGTATGATGAAAGAAAGGAAGCTAAATTACGTATACTTTGTCTCTTGGTGCATTTTTTATTTTCCCAAAGCATTTTCCTTTGTGTTTTAGACTGATGGATTTAGTTTGTTTCTCCGCCTTGATGACACGACTGACGATTGAAAGGTCGACAGCAACAATATCCGCGATCATACTGTAAGGCTCGCTAATAAGTTTCTGCAGCGTTTCGTACGCTTCCTTCGAGTAGCGTCAATCGCAATCCACTAATCTATAGACGGGACAATAGTGTGATAAAAATCTGATGCTATCACAGATGACACAATATTATTCAAGACCAAATAAATTTCATCATGCGGCCTGAAAATAGATTCATATTACTGCACACCTCTGCAAATGACCTAATCTGAAGAAAAAATAAAAATCGATTACACCCTGTCACTCAAGTGGGTCTAAAACTGGCCGTAAGGTGAAAGAAAGGAAGGTAATGCTGTTTTTTTAATTAATTTGCACAAGGGTATAGGTAAAATGACAGTTCACCCTAGATTAGAACAGGTTAAGATTATTGTGATCGAGGAAGCATCTTATTGGTAGTAAGTTTCACAAAGGAAACTTCTTCGTAGGAAGAAGCTGTTCGAGTGGAACTTAGATCTCATCAACGAAATTGAAGGGGATGATGATGGTTCGATAAATTAAAGATTAGAACTTGTGGAACAAAGGGAAATGGTTTATCTGAGGACTGTCTATGGAAATATCGATAGAGCAACGAGAGGTTTTGCAACGTTTCGTCTGTGATAACGAGTGAACAATAATCCATCACCCATAAGAACGCTGAGACGCTTTTGGATTCTGTTGAGAGTGGAACGTGAAGACTGAGCAGCTTTTTACTTTCTTTACCGATAATTTGAGCTTTTCTCTCGAAGTACTTAGTTTAGTTTGATACTTGTTCTCCCTTTCGCGGTGTGTCAAGGGACCTTTGGCAAGTTGCAAGATGAATTGCTTCTACCCGTCTAATCCGCTTTCTTAAATGTGGTGGAAAGGGCAAATTCTTGAAGGAAGACGCCTACAAAGTCTTCTCCTATCTGAAGAGTGTGCTCTCGGGCGAGGTGGGGATGCGGCGTTTGTTATTTTTTTGTGGGGGTGGCTATTGCTTTTTTTTATCCTGAATATCGAAGAGTATTGATGTTTTATTTTTTACGGACCATGTTTGGCCTCTCTCCCACTCAGCTCTTGTCAGGGAAGGCAAATCATGTTAGGGCGTTCCGATGAACGAACTCTGCTTCACGAAGTAGGAGTTCTCCATGGCCTGCGTTGCATGGTTTGAAATGTTTTACAAGTGGAATGAGGACAAGAAGGCTTGTTTAGCGGGACTAGATTTTTTGCCAGCATTCGTTGCATCGAGTTGGTGAGACTATCGACCTCACCTTCTTCAACTGCAGTGCTGTAGCCCGTTGTGAAGACTGGTGGAAGGCTTCATTGACAGGACTCTGGAAGGAAAAAACTTCATCTTGAAAACTATTTCTGCCAGTAACAGTGTATTACTATCGTTAACGAAAGCCAAACGCTATGTGTTATTTTCCTTAGACGGCGTTCTGCGAGTCGTGATGTAAACGACAGAATAGAGGAATTCCAAGACGGATAAGCACTTTACCTCTTTCTATCTGACGTCCTGAGTACGACAATAAACTATATTTTGCAGAAAGGTCTCTGATCATGAGATTGGAGGTGTTTAAGAGCGTGGAGTTACCTCTTAATTGTTGTCATTCTTAGAAGGGGTAGTATCTGTTAGGGTCCCAGCTATGGGCAAATAGTTTACTCACAAACTGGAGTCAAAATCGTCCGGTTCACACCTCCACCCACGTCTATTGAACAGGTGAAGAGGCTCATCCCTTGTTTTCTGTTTAGGATGCGGTTCCTGGTTTTCTCTTCTCACTTTTTTTTTCAATTGGAGTAGATAGACTAAACTATCGCCTGGTTCACACCTCCACCCACGTCTATTGAAGAGGTGAAGAGGCTCATCCCTTGTTTCCTGGTTAGGATGTGGTTTCCGGCTTTTTCTTTTCCAATCTTTTTACTCTTACGTAGCCCCCTGCGTTATCGCCTTGCTTGGAGTGATATGATTAAAACAAAATATTATGAAAGTTTAAAAATACATTTTTATAGGAAAAATACCACCAATACATTTTTCTATTAAAAAAATTTAGCAATATATTTTTGCTAAAAAAATTACCAACAATATATTTGTGTACAGTATTTGCATTATTCGGACTATCGTCTTCATCTTTGTTGCCAGTTGTACGACCTTTCGGCCGTTGGACGCTCCAGCCTTCTTCAGGGGCCAGGAATTTTGAGATGAACCTATTATTACAATCACTGGGGTATATCATTCTCATTCCTTGCGTAGTTAAGGGCAAATGGCCCAGTGTATATAGACGTTGGATAGTTCCTGTGCCTTGACCCATTGTGCATTGTGAGTTCAATACCAGGCTACAGTAGTGGTGAGCACGTAACTTGCAGGGGTAGAGGGAGATAACTCTTGACTTCTAATCGTGGCATTACTACTACGCAAGGAATGAGAATGATATACCCGAGTGATTGTAATAAAGGGTTCGGTTCGAAATTCCTAGCACCTGAAGAAGGCCGGAGTGTACAACGGCCGAAACGTCGTACAAATGACAACAAAGATGAGGACAATAGTTCGAATAATGTAAATAGTGCCTCATCTCAGAAATATAGACAAATACGTAAGCAAAATATAGTGCCATATAGTTTTATATATGATAATTTACCACTAATACATTTTAAAAAAAAGAAAATGCCAGCAATATATTTTTAAAAATTACTAATAATACATGTTATAGAAAAGAATTTTAAAAATATTACCAGCAATAATCTTTTATAAAAAAAATTATTACTATGCTACCAAGAAAATTTAATTTCGACACTAGATGACCCATAAGGAGTTGATATGCCTCTAAAACAAACAACCAATCTTCCTATCTGACATTGTTTTTAAGAATTAGCTCACAGTCAAAATCTAGACAAAAAGGACGCAGTTATGAATTAAATTTCTAGGACACATAATGAGGAAAGGGTGCTTGGAAAGTTTGGCACTCCCAGAAAATACGAAAGGGACGAGGAAAAGAAGAATGCGGTGCCTAGTTTATTTAAATGGTTGGCAGAACAGAATGATATAGCAAAAATAGAAAATTTACTAATGGATACAAAGAAGAGAGAGTAGTAGAGTGTCATGATCACTCACGTCCTGAATAGACATGTTTTTTTTTTATAAACAGAAGAATATGTTCAAAGCACGGTATCTCTTTCTAAATAGAACCATTGTTTCTGGGGGATTAAAGACCGAGCGATTTGCACATGTTAACTGGCTCGTTCTGTATGTACCAAGACAGTGAGAAATGAGTCTCGGGTAATTTGCTTCGGCACTTAGGCAACAAGACACTTCTCAGCAAAACGTTTTTTGAATACGACATTAGAAGGCATTTTCAGTTTTCTAAAATAAAAAAAAAGAATAAAAACTAAAATTTTTCTCTTAAAATCTGACTAAATCTCTCTATAACCGAACATTTAAAAAATACCTTAAAACCCTACCTTTTTGGCATTAAATAAACCACGGAGGTTGATATGCCGTTAAATAAAACTCAAATTCAAAGCCTGTTACAACGTCGCGTACGGTATGATGTAATGCGCGGACCGTTGAATATGAAATCAATTAAAGAATAAGATTTTGTTAAGAAAGTGAAATTATGTCACTGCACAAACAGAAACGATTGGGTGTAATCAAACGAAAACGAAAGCCGAAGATATTTTAATGCGCTTTGAGGAAAATTTCACCATTCTTTAAATTGCTATTTCAAAGATTAATGCTTTTGAGAGAATTAAGGAAAAAGATAAAGCGAGCGCAAATGCAGCAATTAGTTGTTCTTTAAAAATATCCGACAATATCCGGCATTATTTTATTTGTTGTTTTCACTAAGTGATAAATTAAATGACTTGTCATTGTTTTAGTTGGATTTTCTCTGAGGAATGTCTAAAGTAAACATTTAAACGTGGTAAATCGATTTGGTGGGGGGAACGGCAAACGGGTTTTCGGAGACATTCGATATTCTTCTGTCCAAAACACACTCGATACGTGGAAGGAACGAAGAGAATGTATTAGATGAAAATAAAAATTACTTGATATTTTGTTAAGATAATGCAATTCATTTTGAAGATTAATAAAAGATTATGCTTGTTTTCTGTTGTTTTTCTATTCTCTATTTATTCCTCTTTTCTGCTCCTTCCTTAACAAAACCTTATTCTTTAATTGATTTCATATTCAACGGTCAGCGCGTTACATCATAAAGTAAGCGACATTGTAACAGGCTTTGAATTTGAGTTTTGTTTAACGGCATATCCAACTCTGTGATTTATTTAATGCCAAAAAGGTAGGGTTTTAAGGTATTTTTTTAATTGTTCGGTCATAGAGAGATTTAGTCAGATTTTAAGTAAGAAAAAATTCCTTTTTATTCTTTTTTGATATTAGAAAATTGAAAATGTCTTCTAATGTTGTATTAAAAGATGTTCTGCTGAGAATATTTTTTCCTTCAAAAATAGGTTATGGTAATAATTTTTTCTTCAAAAATGTATATTTTTCTATAAAAGTATATTTTTATGTATATATTTCTATAAAAGTGTATTTTTTTGCTTTTATAGTTTTTTGACACTAATTTGGGGGTTAACTATTTGCTCGTAGCTGGGACGGTAACTTGTGCTACCACTCCGGGTACCTAGGAACAACAGCAATTGAGAGCTGGTTCCATGCTCCTCGCAACCTTCCAATTAGAAACCTTGCTGCCGGATGCAGTTTACCGTCATGCCCAGGAACTAACAGGCTTTGAGAAACGTTCTTATTATTTCAATCTGAGTGAGCATCACACTAACAAAATGACACTGGGGTACAAATAGACTAGACGCGATTCCGGTAACTCCCGATCTGATGGCCCGGCTTCAGCAACTCTCCCACCATCATAAAGTTGCCTCTCTTTGTTTTTTGTTTTTTTATATATACACTTTCATGTTGCTTGTTCGGATGAGCTATTCGCTATGGCACCTAGACTTTTTTATAATTTATACACATGGCATTGAGATCGTATCAATTTACAGTCAAGCTGGCTAGATGTAACCATAAATTATGTACTAACAGTTCATTTTCTCGAACTTCTAGCTTTTGTGGGACTCCTTTTCGGATACATGTTTTTCGGCCAACGTTAATCTGCAAAACATCAAGTACAATGGCAAACGCTATCTACTTTCCTCCAAATTACTCTTATCTCTTCCCAATATTATTAGTGATTTTTCCTCACTTAGTAACTACATGTGTTTTAGCGGTTTTACTGCTTTGCATGGAGTGATACCGATCAAAGAATTTCAGATCGTAGGGAAACCACAGTCTAACCAACAGTTGTTCTAATGGGAAAGATGTAATTTTGATATAGCTGGTTTATCCGTCGGTTTCGGAGAATCTGCGCCCAAAGATCTGTTATGGCTGTACAGACCCACACGGGAGGGTAAGATCCGATAGCAAAAAATATATGTTAATGACCCTTTCTACCGATGTCTCCTTGTTGTTTAATTTCCGTCGGTGAAGTTTTTCCTCGGCTGCAAACCTCCGTTTCTCCTCTCCTCGTTCCAATCCTCGTTGTAAGTCGCGTTTCCAGTGTGGGCCATCGTTGGCAATGACTTCCAACCTCTAATGTCCATGTCCATCGCCATTATGCCCATCTTGAAGACATTCTTGAAGTCAAGATGATCATTTTCAGAATTGTAGAATAAGTATTTTGGTAAACCTTCAAGAACTACATAAATATTTCTTCGCAGTGAACCGAAGTACGCTCAAATGTAGAGTATTAAAAGACAGGAAATTTTCGCTGGAAACAAAGAACAGAATACTAGCCATTATGTGAGGTCTGTCCTTCAGTATAACAGGGACTGCTGGACAATCCATCAACGATGAAGGAAAGACTTGAATGAACCGAACTGTGGTTCTGGAGAAGGATGCTAAGGATGCAACTGACGGTTCATGTGAGCAACGATGAGATTTTGGAGAGGAAGGACTCAAGAAGGAAACTGATACTTAATATCAGAAAAAGACAGTTGAAGTTTCTGGGACATGCAATGAGGAAGGAGAGTTTGGAGAACCTGATACTAACAGGCCAGATAGAGGGAAAAATACAGGGGAAAGCAATGGATAACATGGGTGAAGGACCTGATCAGGTGGATGACAGAACGAGGGTTGTGTTGTGTAACAGGAGAAAGCGTTCTAAGAGCCACCATGGATATGAAGACAGGGAAAGCCATGATCGCCTACATCCTGAAAGGACAGAGTACATAAAATAAATAGAATTATATTCTCGTTTGATCGAAGTAAATTTTATGTTGAAATTTTTGTTAGTTTATCTACGGTGGGCAACCAAACTACTTGGTGCATTTTTTAAAAATGTCTCTTTTTTGTTCATATACTTGCAACGGAAATCAACAAAGTGACGCAAACAAAACAAAAAATAATCTAAATGCAATCGGTTAGATTAAAAAAATATAGAAATAAAGTTCTTATCATCCCTCATTCGTGCGTATGTGTAGTATAACAAATTTACTTTGATGAGGTCCTAAGCCTCGAAACGTCATATGAAACTTTTTCCACTTTGCCATACATTTTTCCCAAATATTGTTCTTGATATATAAATATTATTATTTTGTGTATAGATTTATTATACTATTTGTTTCCGTAATCAGGTAAATTTTTGCAAGATTTATCAGTTTCATTAATTCCAGTCCATTCATGTTTACACCCTATTCTAGCTTTTCGATATTTTTCTATCATTTGCCAATATTTTTGCATTATTTTCAATACTTTTTCCTTCATTTGTTTGTACTTTTTCCATCATTTGTCAATATTTTTTCCATTATTTGTCAATATTTCTTTCCATCATTTGTCAATATTTTTCCATCATTTGTTAATATTTTTTTCATCATTTGTCTATATTTTTTCCATCATTTGTTAATAGTTTTTTATCATTTGTCAATATTTTCCATCTTTTGTCAATATTTTTTTCATCATTTGTCAATATTTTTCCCATCATTTGTCAATATTTTTTTCATCATTTGTCAATATTTTTCCCATCATTTGTCAATATTTTTTTCATCATTTGTCAATATTTTTCCCATCATTTGTCAATATTTTTCCATCATTTTTCCATCATATTTTCCATCATTTTTATTTTTATTCGTTTTTTTTCTTTGGCTTTTATGCTTTTATTTCGCCCTTGCACACACACACTATTTCTTCCCTATCTATCTTTGTTCTTTCCCACCATAATTTTTCTTCTCATTTCCCTCTCGCTCTCTTCCTCCATTTCACCTTCTTATCTTAATTCCTTTTTCTCTTGCGCTAACTCTGGTTCCTTTTGATATTCTATTAGACTTTCTTTCTCCTCTTTCATCACAACCAACTCGCATCCCTATTCATGTTTTTCCCTTTTTAACAACTTTTTGTCCTATTTTCATTCCCGGTTTCTTTCTTTTCAGCGGATACCTATTCGATTGACTTTTCAACATTTTTTTTTCTTTTTGTATCCACCTTGTCATGATTATATTTTCTTTCTTTCTTTTTTTCTTTCTTGCTTTTTACTTGTCTTCTTTTATTCTTTCGTTCTTTTATTCTTTCGTTCTTTTATTCTTTCGTTCTTTTATTCTTTTTCATTTCACTTTATTTCTCTTATTTTTTCTTTCTTTTTAATTTAATGCTTTTATTTTTTCTTTCTGTTTATTTTTTATTCTTTCTTTCTTTTTACTTTGTTTCTTTTATTCTTCCTTTCTTTTTACTTTATTGCTTTTCTTTTTTTCTTTTTACTTTATTTCTTTTATTTTTCTTTCTTTCTTTTTACTTTTTCTTTTTCGATCTTTTTACTTTCTTTTATTCTTTCTTTCTTTTTTACTTTCTTTTTTCTTTTGACTTTCTTTTTTTCTTTCTTTTTTCTTTTTTCTTTCTTTCTTTTCACTTTACTTATTTTTCTTTCTTTTTAATTTTTTTCTTTTATCCTTTCTTTCTTTTTACTCTTTACTTTTGTTTTTTATTTCTTTCTTGCTTTCTTTTATTTTTACTTTCATTCTTTTTCTCTCTCTTTCTTTCCTAATTTTTCTTTTCTTTTATTCGTTTCGGCTTTATTTTGATTAATGCTACTATTTTATGTTCTTCATTTTTTCATTCTCTCTCTCTCTCTCACTCTCTCTCTTTCCTTTTCATTTTTCTCCTTTGTTTTCGGTTTTGCCTTTCATCAATCATTTCTTTATTCTCTATTCAATTCTTTTTCTTTCGTCATATTTCATTTAAATATTTACCCACTTTACATTTTGTATTTGTCTTTAATCTTTCCTTCTATTTCTCATTTTACAATACTTCAGATTCTTTCTTCTATATTTTCTTCTTCACTTGCACCTTCACTTCGTTCTCTTATTCTCTTTCATTGTAAACTCACACTGTCTACTTCCTCTAATCTTCATTCACTAGACGATATTTTATTTCTCTTTCTTCTCATTTTTTTCAGTCACTGATTTGCAATCCTTCTTCTTCATCTTTTTCTTTTTCTTTATTCTTCTCTTCATTCAGTCACCTATTTTCATTCCTTCTTATTTCAGTTATTGATTTTCAATTTTTCTTCTACACGCCTCTTTCTCCTCTTCCTTCATCTTCTTCTTCTTCGTTCACTTACTAATTTCCAGTCTTTTGACTTCTTTTTTTTTCATCCTTCTCTTTTTTCTTTTTCTTTTTCTTTTTCTTCTTCTTTCTCCTTCTTCTTTTTCTTCTTTTTTTAGTCATTGATTTCCAATCGTATAACTTCTTTTTTCTCCTCCTCTTTTTTCTTCGTTCAGTCACTGATTTTCAATCCTTCTACACCTCCTCCTCCTCCGCTTCTTCTTTTTCTCCTTCTTTCTTCAATGAAGCCCTTCATTACAAAGAATGTAATGCCTCTTTTCGGCCATCAGACCGACGTTTCCCTTCCAGCGACAATCTTTACAAAGGCGCGTAAAAAAACAACTAACAATACTGCAGAAAATCCTTTCTTTATGAAGCAAGAAAACAAAACAAAAAAATCGCACGGAGGAAAAGAAGCCTTAAATATTCAATATTTGGCTTGTCCTTACAAGATTAACGAATTCATTTGAAAGATTAGCAAGGATTAGCATTTAAGGATTAATTTCGTTATTTAAATAATTTACTTTTCGCTCTTTTCGTCAAATTGCTTCTCGCTGATCTTCTTTAAATCTCAATCAGTGAGTCATTGTTTGTCATCATGGCTTCCACAAGTTTTTTATAATTAAGTTTTATTAAACAACACGAAGATATTCAGCCAGGGAATGGAATTTGAAAAGTTATCAAAGACAAAAAATAGATACTTAAACAATAAAATCAATTTGTGAATAATGTTGTTTCGCTCTGACCTTACATATGGCGCCCAACTGAATTCAGTTTTCAAATTCAATTCTTTAAAGGCTTCAAATGAATTTTTATTAGAGAAATACTCACGCACGCACACACACACACACACACACACACACACACACACACACACACACACACATTTTTATTTGTAAAGGATTTATTACGCGACCTAGGTTTCTACCATAAGTATTGTCTTCAATCGATTTTTAATAACTGATTTTACCGTTTACCGTTTTACCTTTTAAGAACGCTCACGTAACAGTGGTTTTTTTAACGCTTACGTGGCAGGGAATTTTTGAACGCGCAAAAAATAAAAACGGTAAACGGTAAAATCAGTTATTAAAAATCGCCTGAAGGCACCACTCATGGTAGACACCTAGGTCGTGTAATAACTCCTTTACAAATGAAAAATATTAAAAAGTTCTACAATATAATTGTATTGAACACTTTTTAATGCAGATGTGGACTGGTCTAACATAATTGTGACCAAAAACTAATTATTAAACAATCAATCAACATATATATATATATATATATATATATATATATATTAGTCATCTACATACAACCTGTTTGCTGTAACACAGCTCATCAGTATGCTATACATCCACTTTCTTCCAGCCTAAATCGAAACTCAATTGTTCTGGTGTGAGTCGGAGGCCCGAGTCCCTAAGACATAGTCGCATGAAATGAGAGAGATGTAAATTTTAACGTGTTATATATATGCGGTCTATACACACGCCAGTCACCAGGAGAACTCAATTCATTACTGAATATATTAACATTTTGGTTGTTCCCGAAAAACCAAAACCCGTGACGATTATAGATTTATTTCCATGTGCAATTATTCCAGCTGCCTGACTGATGATTGTACGTAGGGTTACGGTTTTTCAAGAACAAGCACAATGCTGATATATATATATTAGTCATCAACATAACATACAAGCCTGTATCGCAGCTCAGCAGTGTGGCTAGACACATCAACTTGCTTCTGGCCGGGATCGAAACTCGACCGATTTGCTGTCGGTCGGAGTCGCTACCCACTAACTCATAGGCACATGGAATCAGATAAGGAAAATTTTAACGTGTTGAATATAAGCAGTGTATACACACGCCAGTCACCGAAAAAACTCAATTCATTTCTGAAGAGTGGAAACTGTTTTTAATATTTCCTTCTCTAGAGAGTTCAATCGTAATGAGAGCATAATATATATATATATATATATATATATATATATATATATATATATATATATATATATAATGGGTGAGTGTGTAACAGAGAAAAAAAGATACATTTTCAAGCCCATTTCGAATTTCAGACGAGTTCGTTAACATTCGTGAAAATAATCAGGGGAAATGTATGAAGCCATACTTTTTCTCCCACATCTATAAGCTAAGTATTAGAACAAATGGAGTTCTTTAGTCTTGGTTGTCCACTAGTCTAGGAGAAAGACTACACTGAATTGAAAACCAATTAGATGGGAAGCTAAGAGCGTCATCGACTAAAAGCCGACCTACTTTCTTTGGAGTACCGTGCTTTATATATATATACGTCTATTGAACAGATGAAGAGGCTCATCCCTTTTTTCCTGTTTATGATGTGGTTTCCGGTTTTCTCTTTTCCAATCTTTTCACTCTTACGTAGCCCCCTGCGCATCAGTGGCGTTTTCGCCTTGCTTGGGGGTGATATGATTAATATATATATATATATATATATATTCTTTCGGTTCACATGTATATATATATATATATATATATATATATATATAAAAGGAGCCGAAGTTTAGAATCAAGTTTGTAAAATATCCAATGGTTAGAGAATTTTATCCTTATTTTCAACTGAAATCAAAGACGAAATACGATGTTTAGAACGGTTCATGATTAAATATCATAAACATTCATTCATTTCGGCTTTCATTTCAGTTGAAAATAAGGATAAAATTCTCTAACCATTAGATATTTTACTAACTTGATTCTAAGCTTTCGGCTCACATGAGTCATCTTCAGAGAGGATACAGGAACTTTAACATAAAAAACCATCCACCATCAAGGATGATTTTATTTGTGTTGATATAAAACTTTGCTAAGTAACTAAAACAGTTATCAAATAGTAAACGCAGTTCGTAAATATGTAATGCGGTTCTATGGCGTCAAGTTTTATGTCAACACAAGAAAAAATCATCTTTTCGGGCAGAGTGTCGGGTCGCTGCCAAAGTGGTAGAGTCTTGTCTGGTGAATATTAGACAATTAATTTTTGACCGAGCTATATGATTCCCCACGTTAAAAGGGCTTGTGCCATATTCCACCTCGATGGGGAGTTAGATAAATATCGTTTGGTATTGTGTATCAGCCCGAACTAACCTCGTCAGAATCTCTACCTTCGGGCGGAGAGGAATTCAGACGGAGCTCAGCTGAAGGGCAGAGCCTTGCCTGGGGGTGGGGAATTAGACAAGGTACTCGACCCTGCCATGTGCAGTGTCAATGGGAAATTTTTGCCCGGGCTTTAGGGCTCGGATTCCCAGCTATAAAAAGGCCTTGTCTCACATTCCGCTCTGGTGGGGAGGCAGATAAATACCGTTCGGAGTTGTGCATCAACCCGAACTAACCTCGTCAGACCCTCTACCTTCAGGCTGAAAGGAATCCAGACAAGTCTAGGCCGGAGAACAGACTCTCATCTGGGGAAAATTAGACTTAGTACTCGAAACTGCCATGTGCAGGGTCTGTGGGAAATTTTTTATTGGGCTTTAGGGCTCAGATTCCCCGCTATAAAAAGGCCTTGTCTCACATTCCGCTCTGGTGGGGAGGCAGATAAATATCGTTCGGGGTTGTGCATCAACCCGAACTAACCTCATCAGACCCTCTACCTTCAGGCTGAAAGGAATCCAGACAAGGCTAGGCCGGAGAACAGACTCTCATCTGGGGAAAATTACACTTAGTACCCGAAACTGCCATGTGCAGGGTCTGTGGGAAATTTTTTTATTGGGCGTTAGGGCTCAGATTCCCCGCTATAAAAAGGCCTTGTGACACATTCCGCTTTAGTGGAGAGGCAGATAAATACTATTCTGTTTTGGGTATCATTCCGGTGTTGCGCGTCATTTATGAGATTGTTTTCTGAGTGAATCACTCAAGAGAATTATTCCGAGAGCATTATTGTGTAATATTCGAATGATTTGTTAATATGTTGACTTTACGCGAATATACCTAAATATTATAAGATAGCTAATAGCGTGTTACCAAAAGTTTCTTTCAGAAAAACGTTACGAAAACTAACGTTATAAAATATAGCATCTACTCAAATACAAGTATCCATTAAAAATAACGTTTAATCTGTCAGATTAATGGATAAAAATCCATTCCCTTCTTTAAAAATTGCTTTGTTTACGTTAACCATACAAAATTGAGCAGATATGAGTCGGAAAAAAATCTGTGTTTAAAGGCACTATGCAACTTTGTTTGGACATTGACAAACTCCTCCGAGAGGTGTAAAGCAATTCGGATCAAATGATGGTTTACCCTAGGGTAATGTAGGTTCGAATCCTGTTAGAGAGGGCATATTTTTCACTAAACAGAATTCTCGAATATTCAGGTCAGTAGGTGAAAATAAATATACTGTTTAATATATAAAGGAAGCGTCCACTCAAATCCGATTATTAAAAAAAAAAATAACGTTTATGTCAAAAAAAATCTGTTGGAACAATAAATAAATAAATTGCTTTGCTTAGGTGAGTACACGAAAATGAGCTGATATGTCAATTTCAAGAGTCAAATAGAAATCTGTTTTTAAAGGCATTATTCGGCTTTGCTTCGTCATCGGCACATTATGTAACCGAGAGGTAAATGTAGCCCCCCCCCCCAAATATATAGTGTTGAATTGTAATAATGTTTAGCGCCAGGATTGTTTTTTTAGTGGTTTTGATGTTAAAATGCATTTTGCAAACATTTTTCTATCATAAAGTGCTCGATATCGAAGTGGAAACAGAGCGTTGATAAGCAGCTCTGATGAGTGAAAACATCATAACTGTATTCTTCACAAAACTTCGAAGCCGGAATGAATCTGCTCAGTTAACGTCAAAAACTTTTTGTGCTTATTACTCTTCAGCAATGAATTGAGTTCTTTTGGGAACTGGTGTGTGTATACACCGCTTATATATAAAATGCTAAAATTTCTCTTCTCTGCTTCCATAAGCCTACGACTTAGGGGTTAGCGACTCCGACTGGCACAAAATCAGTCGAGTTTTGTTTCC